>CM060329.1:10363029-10365529 GCA_030674155.1 Stramonita haemastoma
AGCTTTCTTCCACACTTGTCAGGTAGTTCACAGTACCGCTTACTGGCATGTGTGGCGGCAGTATTGAAACACAGTACAACTGGGCAGCTCTAGCCAGGCCCTGCATAATGGAATTAGGCAGTGATTTTCTTTCTTTCTTTTTTTTTTTTTTTTTTTTTTTTCTTTTTCTGCCATTGCCTGTGTCCAGATTTGTGCTCCTATAGACTCTAGCCTAGCCTTGCCAAGCCCAGCCCTATACCCCCAAGTCCAGTCCAGTTGTGTGTCTTATAAGTATAATATCTCAAAATCTTTTTTTTGTTCCATGTTAAGTTTATTACAGGCTAATAATGTTAGAGACGGCATTTTCTTAATCAGGTAGAACTCTTTGTCTGGAAAGGCCCAAGGTGGGGGGGTTGGTGGGGTGGGGGAGGGGAGGTGTGGTGTGGGGGTGGGGGTGGGGGGAGTTAGGGAACAAAAGATGAAAGAGATTAGTGTAATAGGATATGGAAAGTTAGAACAAGCAGCAACATATTCCAGGTTAGACTTGCATGGGATCGACCTCCCCCCCCCCCCCCCTTCTCCCTCATCACACCCTTTTTTTTTTCGTTGGGTTTGTTTTTGGGTTGGTTAGTTTTACCTTTACCTTTTAGTATTTGAACAGCAGCACAAGTAAAGTACAACTTTTTACTGTAGCCAGTCAAATGAGAGGGATGAAATGTTCATTTTACAGACAACCAGTCAACACAGGAGTCACTCTATCAGCAAAACATGGCAGTCAGGTAACAGCCAAACTGGCACAAAAAACCTATAAACGCCACACTCTGACCTGACAAAAACAAGTTGAGAGTTTTAAAGAACCTTTCCTTTCATTAAGATAAAACGTATTCTTGCATTTGAATTTCAGTCCCAAATGAAAATCTTAGCCAGGACTTTGACAAAACCTCAACAACACAGAAAAAAAAACCTGCCTACCCCAGGAACCCAAATAATTGATCAAGCAGGTCGAAGATACACCCTTGTCAAACCAGAAAAAAGAATAACTGAACAAAATCCATTGAATGAACTATCAAACTTCAAACATTTAAAGTAAGCAGCAAATCAAAGAAAACTACCATGTCCACTGAACCAACCATGAAAGAGAAAAAAAAATTAATGGCCAGCTGGAACAAGCTTGAAAACAGATACTGGATGTATGAAAACTAATACAATCTAATCATCAACAAATCAAAAAAAAAAGGAAATACAGTCACCATACAAAACAAATCAACCCCCCCCCCCCCCCCCCCCCCCCCCCCAATTAATTTTTTTTTTTAACTCAACAACAACAAAAACAAATAGTCAACAGAAAATTATGTAAGAAGAGAAAGAACCAATATTATGTAAAAAAAACAAACAACAAAAAACCAACCAGCAACAAACAAACAAACAAACAAAAACAGCCAATCAAAAGGAAAAAAGTTCCCAACTAAACAATTAACAGAAGTAATCACAGCAGCCAAGAAAACAAAACAAACATATGCCCAATCAAACCATTCACATTTTTCTTCTTTTTTCTTTTTAAAGCAAAGGAGTCAAAGAAAAAAAAAACAACCAATCAATCAAAAGGAATAAAACAGATAATCAAACAAAAAAGAAATAAACAATCAAACCAAAACAGCAACAAAAAAAAAGAAAACAACCAGTCAAAAATAAAGGCATAAACAACCAATCAAACAAAGGGAATACACAGCCAATCAGAACAAAAGGAATGCACAGCCAATCAAACAAAAGGAATAACCAACCAATCCAATAAAACCTCCAGCCTGATTAAATATTAATGGTAGACACGTTCATCTTCAGAACAGGTGCTGGTGTTGGATGACCCGTGGCTATGATGCCTAAGCGAGATGCACAGCGGAGTAGATATACACTCTGTGCACAACGCCTACGCAACATCTTTTAGGGCACAATCTCTGTGGTTGAAGTGGGAAGTCTGTGACAGATCTGAAAAAGCTGTTAAGAGGCAGGGCGATGTCCAGGTTAAACCACTGAAATAGCTCCTACACTGTAAAAAACAAAACAAAAAAAAACACAAACAAAAAAAACAAAAAAGGCTCCTACACTGTAACACCCAGAGAGAGCATGGCTCCCACAAAACTGCCACATCCTCTATCGTGTATGTGTGTGGCTTTTTGTTCAATCAATATTTATTTCATCACAGCACCCTTTTCCATGGAGGGAAGAAAAAGAGGAAGACCAAAGAAGAGATGGGGGAGGACAACATCAGCGAATGGACAGGCCTAGAACTCGACAAAACCCTGAGAAAGGCAGAACACAGACAGGAATGGGGAAAAAAAATCTGGTTATCAAGTTTTCAGGGGTGCCCCCACGATCGCCAGACTAAGGGATAGATAGATAGATAGAGAGATAGAGAGAGAGATAGACAGAGAGAGAGAGAGAGAGAGAGAGAGAGAGAGAGAGAGAGAGAGAGAGAGAGAGAGAGAGAGAGAGAGAGAGAGAGGAGAGAGAGAGAAACCCTTTC
>CM060329.1:10370529-10373029 GCA_030674155.1 Stramonita haemastoma
TATGGGGTTTTGGGGGAGCCAAGTGCCAAAAACCTCAGCTTCTCTGAGGGCCAACCAACACCTTGAGGGCGGCGCCCATCTCCTCTCCCTCGCCGCTGTACCTTCCCTGTCCCAAAGAAGGGCAGGTGCCCATTTAGCCTACAACTGGGTGGACTAGATTACTGTGCATGCAGATACAGTAGCGTACGAAAGGTCGCGCACCTGCGAAAGCAAATCAAGCTCAAAGCTAAAGATGCTTAACCCATATGCTTCACCCTAACTTGGGGAGAGCACATGCTCTGATTAGTTACCCTTGAATAAGCGACATTATAACGAAGGAATGTTATCCAGCATTATGTAAGAATGAACGTGGCAGGACGGCCAAGACTTTAAACTTGCCTACAAGTAAACTGTGAGGTTTTGTGTTCGATTCCCAGCCCTGCCCTTTCTTCTCAAGGAGGAGGGGGGGGGAGCAGGGGGAACGATTGTATACGCAAAAATCTCGCCATTTGGTGGACCTTGGAGCTCTAGCCGAACGAGAAAAAAAACCGAACTCGACATATGTGAGTCTTTTGTAGACTAGACATGCAGCTTGTTCCTAGGACACTCCAAGAGGAAAAGAAGAAGCATCAATGTCATCCTAAATGCAAAGCCTTGCAGTTGTTGCACGCTTTATAAGAAAGCAGTATTTTTCATCAGGGTTAGCCTAATTCATTTTGCACGACCATTTTTTGTCATAAATCTAGCATCGTTTCAAAATAGAAGGGGGAGGGAGAAGGGGGTACCTTAAAAGACACAGGAGATATCTATGTGTGAAATCAGAACTGATCTGGGGGTTTATATGGAAAGATATGTGTTCCTTTTTTTTGTGCTTTTTTTGCCCCTATATGCGCAATTTGCCCCTAAAAAGTGGATTTTTGTGCAGAAGTTTGACAGGGAGAACTCTCCAGTTGCCGTTGGTTTACGTGTTCTCTCTCTCTCTCTCTCTCTCTCTCTCTCTCTCTCTCTCTCTCTCTCTCTCTCTCTCTCTCTCTCTCTCTCTCTCTCTCTCTCTCTCTGTCAGAAGAATCAATATATATATATATATATATATATATATATATATATATATATATATATATATATATATATATATATATACTCAGATGGCTCAGTCACGTGCGAAGGATGGAGGATGGACGCATTCCTAAAGATCTCCTCTATGGTGAACTTGCCTCCGGCAAGAGAAGCATTGGCCGCCCCCAACTGCGCTACAAAGACGTCTGCAAGCGTGACACGAAAGCCCTGGACATCAACCTAGAGAACTGGGAGGAGGTAGCGGTTGACGGCAACCAATGGCGCAGTGTTCTCCACAAACAGCTGAAGTGTGGTGAAGAAAAGATCCACACTGCAGCAAACGAAAAGAGAGCCAAGCGGAAGGCATGTACTCCAGCCACCTCAACACAAGCCACATGTGCATCAGATGCAACAGAGACTGCCACTCTCGCATTGGACTGACCAGCCACAGCCGGCGTTGTCGCTGAACAAATGACCTTTCTTTTGGCGCGAATTCCATAGTCGACACCGACTGACGGAGGCCTACTCTCTCTCTCTCTCTCTCCTCTCTCTCTCTCTCTCTCTCTCTCTCTCTCTCTCTCTCTCTCTCTCTCTCTCTCTCTCTCTCTATATATATATATAATATATATATATATATATCGAGAGATGTGTCTCTTCTGCTGTTTCAAAAGCACTCTTTTAACATTACCTCAAGAAGCAAAACCTCTGTAACTAGACACAAAAAAGGGGACAAGGGGGGGGGGGGATGAATGGGGATAGCAGCATCCCCAAGAGCTTACATTTCAAGGTTCTAAAGAGATAATCCAGCCTATTCTTCTACTTTTCTTCTCTAGAATGGCATCTCTCATTAGAAATATGGAAGTCAAGCTATAGGGGACGGCATAGCTCAGAGGTCAAAGCACTGGCTTTCCCCACGCTTAAGTTTAAGCAGCATAGCAGTTACCCAAGTGGATGGGTGACCGTTTGCGCGCCCTGACTTCAAAACAGTCCCCCACTGGCTGACCAGCTGTCAATGGCTACTTGCTGCCTTCTTTAGGGTCAGGGAAGGTAAAGCCGTGAGGGAGAGGAGATGGCGCGCCGCCCTCAACATGCTGGCCCCTAGAAAAGCTGAGGTCTCTGATGTCTCGCTCCCCAATCTGGCCTCATGTGATCATGCATGCTCGTGTTGTCTTGCTATATTGTGTTTTGGGATTTTTAGGCGGATTTTTTTTTCGTGGTCACGCTAATTATTTTTCTGTTCATGTCTGCTCTAAAGATACCTTTGCAATATTCTGAATTATCTGTCCTATGCAATGTGTGATACGGAAGAGACCCTTTGGCGTCCTCTCACAATACTGATTTGGAGTATAGAAATATATAATTTTGCAACATCGTGTAAATGTAATGGAAAAGTAAGACTAAATGCTATCTACAATGCTTTCTTCCTAGTTTTGTTGTTGCTGTTGTACATCAGTGAATGGACAGG
>CM060329.1:10378029-10383029 GCA_030674155.1 Stramonita haemastoma
GAAAAATAAGGTTAGGCCTATTACATGTAGTGAAATTGCTTGTTTCATTTTTTTTCTCTGTTGCAGGGGTCAACACTGCTGCTGCTTCTGGCATTGTAGACTTCAAGTTCAGCTCTTACCTCCACGTGGTTCCACCCGGGTAACGCTAACAAAAAGGTAAAGGTGTCCTATTAATTCACCTAAGTGGTCGTAGTAGGGGAGCGAGGCATCAGAGACCTCAGCTTCTCTAGGGGCCAGCATGTTGAGGGCGGTGCCCATCTCCTCTCCCTCGCAGCTTTACCTTCCCTGACCCTAAAGAGGGTAGGTACCCATTTTTCCAGCTGGGGGGGGGGGGGGGGGGACTGTACTGAAGCCAAGGCACACAAACGGTCACCCATCCAACTGGTAACCACGCTCGAAGCTGAGTAACTTGACTGGGGGAAAGCAGTGCTCTGACCACTGAGCTATCCCGCCCCCAAGGCTAACAGGAAAGGGCTGATATCAGAAGGCAATAGCAAAGCACTGATGTTGTAGATTTCTTGGCCAGAAAAAAAACAAACAACTTTACAAAATGTTGCGAGGGAAAAAAAGGAAAGACAGCCACAGAACAGCTCTCACAGAGACAGACTTGCAGGACTTCCATGCTACTTTATTTCATTAATTCTTTTAGGTCAAGGATAATGGAATAAGCACTCATGAGCTGTTTTACATCAAATCCTCGTGTGTGTGCAGTTTTGCAAATCTTGTCATCTGTTCCCACCGGCACAGAGGATGCCTGCTCTTACGAAAAGTGGAACAGGTTTAACATGTGCGCAAGATGTTCTGCGTGCGTTCGCACGCGGGGTCTCGGTTTATAGTCTCACCCGAAGGACTATTTGGGGGAGTGGAGTCAGCACTGATGTTAACTCCAGGGGGAAAATCCCTTTGTAGTGGCGATAGGGTATCACCATTAAGTGTGAAACCAGGAATAAGCCGTATTCCAGCTTCGGGGTGTGTATAGCCTAGGCCTATTTCAGGACGATGTAGGATAAAGGAACTTTAAGCACAGTGCAAAGATTTTATCACAACAATCCACTGATTTCGGTTATGTATAAGTGTGCACATGTATGCCTGTATATGTCTATAGGTATGGGTATGTGTACATATCTGTATGCATGCATGTGTGTGTATGCATATATAGCCATTTGAAGTCATACGTTAGCTGAAACATAATTATGCTGTATGTCGTGTATAAGATTTTATCACAACAATCCACTGATTTCGGTTATGTATAAGTGTGCACATGTATGCCTGTATATGTCTATAGACATGGGTATGTATACATATATGTATGCATGCATGTGCATGTGTGTGTATGCATATATAGCCATTTGAAGTCATACGTTAGCTGAAACATAATTATGCTGTATGTCGTGTATAAGATTTTATCACAACAATCCACTGATTTCGGTTATGTATAAGTGTGCACATGTATGCCTGTATAATTATGTCTATAGGCATGGGTATGTATACATATCTGTATGCATGCATGTGCATGTGTGTGTGTATGCATATATAGCCTTTTGAAGTCATACGTTAGCTGAAACATAATTATGCTAGTATGTCGTGTATCAGTTTATAATCTTATCTTTTTGATTTCGTTATAAGCTTTGATATGAATCATTTGTGGATTGGTAATTACATTCTATTGGTCTGTGTACATTATTCGAAAATTAAAAAAAACATTAAAAAAACAACAACAACAACAAAAACCAATCCACTGATTTCACCAAAAGACCACATTAATTTTACAAACAAAAAAGTTTCCCCCGTGGGGATGCGAGGGGCCTGTGAATATAGACAGCATCCCCACCTGGACATTCTGTGTTTAGAATTCCCTCTTTTTTGTTTTTTTTTTCTTATCCCTCTCTTTGAGAGGATCGGTGGTCTAGGTGGTCACGCGCCTTGCCTAGAAAGCAAAAAGCCTGGGTCGGAGTGTGCGGGGTTCGTACCCCGTTTGGACCCCAAACTTTTCCCCCATCCATTAGACCCTGAGTGGTGGTCTGGGCGCTAGTCTTTCGGATGAGACGATAAACCGAGGTCCCGTGTGTTAACACATCACTATTTAGCGCGCGTAAAAGAACCCACGGCAACAAGGGGGTTGTCCCTGGCAAAATTCTGTAGAAAAAAGCCACTCTGATAGGGAAACAAATACAGTTGCATGCAGGAAAAAGTATTTAAAAAAAAAATGGGTAGGCGCTGCACATGTGGCGACGCGCTCTCCCCGGGGGAGAGCAGCCCAAATTTCACGCAGAGAAATCTGCTGTGATATAAAGTGGTACAAAATACAAAAAAAAAAAAACCCACAAAAAAACCCAACTTTGTTTCTGCCATGTTCCTTTTCTTCCTGTCACCTTCTTGTCTTTTATATATATATATATATATATAATATATATATATATATATATATATATATATATATATATATATATATATATATATTTTTTTTTTCCTTCCTGGTCCATTCTCCTGCTTTTTCCTTAGAAAGACTTAGAATGGAACCATTCTCTCCTGCGCCAAAGTTGGATGCACTGGGCCTGACTTGTCAGGCGCTTAACGGCAGCGCAACACATTTTCGCTCACATGACAGACAACAATAGTTGCTGTCTGAGCGTTCGACGACGACGACGACGACGACGACGACGACGACGACGAAGAAGGAACAAAAAGATTGCCAAGACAACTGATTGAGACAGGCATCTTCATTCCAAAGGCCTGGCCCAATATTGACAAGAGCCATCTTAAAAACGATAATTATCAAGTCAGAACGACTGTACTGACCTCTCATCAAGTATCTCCTCCCCCCCCCCCCCCCCCACCTCCTCCAACGTCCCTTTTTTTTAGGGTCATTTCTTAAGCATGAAACAGAAGTATAGCCCAGTAGTCTTCAATTTTACATCCTTCCACGGAAAGTGATACCGGACGGGGAGGGGGGGAGGAATATTAAAAAGATAAAATAAATAAAAATGAAAATAACAAAATATGAATAGATACAAACTAAGTATTTTAAAAAAAACCTACCACAAAACACTTATGATAAAAAAAATATAATAATGTTCGCAAAAATGAAAGTATTGATAAAATGAGAGAGAGAGAGAGAGAGAGAGAGAGAGAGAGAGAGAGAGAGAGAGAGAGAGAGAGAGAGAGAGAGAGAGAGAGAGAGAGAGAGAGAGAGAGAGAGAGAGAGAGAGAGATGGTAGGATTAAAAACAACAACAACAACAAAACACCAAAACTCAGAGTCATGGAGCAGAACTGAGCAGAAGCAGACAAGACAAGACAGACAAAACAAAGCCAGCTGGTAATACACAACCAAAATGATCATGACCTTTGGCTATTAATTAATTTCATTGCCGAAGTCCGTTACGCTGGGCCTGCTTAACTGCAGTGCAACGCAGTTTCGCCTATAATAATAATAACAATAATACATGGAATTTACATAGCGCTAGATCGCGCAAAAAAACAACAACAAAAAACAACAAACAAATCAAAGCGCTTGCATTCGACCCATACAAGACACAAGCAATCAACGACAATAATTTTGACAAATTCGATTGTGCACACACGCACACGCACACACACACACGCACACAAACAAACACGCCCGCGCGCACACACTTATAAAGGCTATATACACTTTGCAAGGGTGAACAAATTATGAAGGCAGGGACAGATAAGAGACGGAAACAGATGCAACTATTATTGCTTTCTGAGCCTTCGACGACAACGAAGACGAATGTCATCATGATCCTTTATTTTCGAGTAGCAGGATGCTGGGAAAGGCGAAGCAAAGTTGTTGTTGTTGTGCGTTCCCCAGCTTAACACTCTGGGGGTCACCCAGAACAAGCACTTGACTCACCCATCATCCCACCTGGGAATCACTGTGAGATTGAAATTGCAACCTGAACGAGAAGTTTGCTGTGGATGACTGTTTTCAAAGTACCTCGCCATATAGGCAGGCAGCCACACTCCGCTTCAGAGAAGAACAAAGTGATAACTGGATCTTAGGTGGCATTGCCTGAATGTTGTGTTGATGCGGTTTTCTACTGTACGGAGGAAACTCTTAATTTTTTTTTTTTTTAAGACGTTCCTAGTTTTTTTTACCTCCTTGTTTTTTCATCTTTCATCTTCCTCCTCCTCCTCCTCACTGTTATTATAGTCATTATCATTATCATAACTATTATCATAGTATTACTATCATCATCATCATCATCATCCTCGTTACAATCTCATTTTTTGGTTGTTGGTTTAATTCATTGTTATAATTATTGTCATGCCTTTTCTATGCTGATAGGCTACTACGGTGTGCTTGGTTTTCTTTCAGATTTTTTTTTTTGTTGTTTCTTTGATTGTTATTGTTTAGTATGGATTTTCTTTGACTGAGGGCTGGAGATATTAAAAAAAGGTCATGATTGTGTGCTTATTCTTTCCCCTCAATGAAAAAAATAATTCATTCATTTATTCATTCTCTGTGTATGGAGGGTGGGAGCAGGAATAGGAGGAGGTGGGGGCGGGGGAAGGGGGGTGAAGTGGGGATTCATATAATTATAATATACGAGCTGGCCTCAAGTCCAAACCTGCAAAATGATCATAAAACAAAATATACGATAAATCACATCCCCATTCCCCTTACCACCCACCCTTTAGCATTATTTCTCAGCCCCGACCTGTGGATTAATGCCCCTGTTCCATAATGGCCCGGATTAATGGATTAAAGGTTTAACATGAGATCAATGAGAACTTAGGGTAGGTAACTCGCTCGGACAGAACCAGAGTTGTCGGTAGGTAGGTAGCTACGTAAGGTCGTTATTTTTTTTTTCCCACCCACCGTCAACTTTTCCTGTTACCGCCACTGTGTTTGTGTGTGTTGATTCCGCATCACCAAGGGAGAGAGAGAGGATTGCAGAATGATTTGGATTATCTCCCTTCCCCACCAATTTGTTTTTGCCATCAATACTAATGTCATATTCCTTTCTCTTTCTT
>CM060329.1:10388029-10403029 GCA_030674155.1 Stramonita haemastoma
TGTATTTTCAGAGATTCTTGTATTTTGAGTCCACTTTTAATGCTGTCGCTTGACAAATGACAAATTGAAAAATCATTTCAGCTCAGAAGAGAAAATAGAAAAATCCCTCCCCTCCCCCTAAATTTACACACATTCTCACTTACTCATTCATTCACTCACTCACTCGCATACACAGACATACAAACACATACTCCCCACTTCAACACACACACACACATACACACACAAACCACACACACACAGAATGGAGAATAAAAATTTGAAAAAAAAGAATAAATACACCAATCTCTTATTATGTCAAACAGTAAGCTTGAAAAACGAATCAAAACAATCAAGGTTTGAAAAACTGACCAAGAAATAAAATCCTTCACAGTAAATTAACAAAATAGAATTGACCCCCTTCACTCCCCCCCCCCCCCCCCCCCCCCCCCCCCCACCAAAAAAAAAACCACAACCAAACAAAACAAAACAATCAGAAATAAAACAAATAAAAATCCTGCAGGTTAAAAGTAAAAAAAAAAAAACCAAAACAGGCAACCCCCCCCCCCCCCCCCCCAAAAAGTGAAACAGAATGAAAACGATCGTCCCAAGTTTCTACAGTAAAAGGTACAAGTTTCATGACTGAAGCAAAGTCTGATTGGAATTGGAAGTCAAGAGGTGATGACCATGATGGTGACAACTGTTAAAAGAGTTGTCACAACAGTTACAGGTGTCAGAGAGGTTCAGATGTCAGAGCAGTTCAGATGTCAGAGCAGTTCAGATGTCAGAGCAGTTCAGATGTCAAGGTCTCTATCAAACTGGCTGAAGCAGGGGGCAGGCGATGTCCTTCACAACGACCTTCACTCATCCTTTGATGACGGCGATGGGTCGAAGCTTGACACACTTCTTGCTGATGCCGGCAGCATGGCCTGAAAACATGATTGTCCTCAATAGATTATTATGATTGTCATACCATACATTATCATGATCATCATACTATATATCCCCATATATTATCATACCATATATCCCCATAGATCAGCATACTATATATCCCCACAGATCATCATGATCATCATTCCATATATCCCCATAGATCATCATACCACATATCCCCATAGATCATCATACCATATATCCCCACAGATGATCACACCATATATCCCCATAGATCATCATGATCATCATACCATATATCCCCATAGATCATTCCATACATCCCCATAGATCATCATACCATATATATCCCCATAGATCATCATACTATATATCCCCATAGATCATCATTCCATATATCCCCATAGATTATCATACCATATATCCCCATAGATTATCATACCATATATCCCCATAGATTATCATACCATATATCCCCATAGATTATCATACCATATATCCCCATAGATCATCATGATCATCATACCATATATCCCCACAGATCATCATACCATACATCCCCATAGATCATCATGATCATCATACCATATATCCCCATAGATCATCATACTATATATCCCCACATATCATCATACCATACATCCCCATAGATCATTATGATCATCATACTATATATCCCCACAGATCATCATACCATACATCCCCACAGATCATCATGATCATCATACCATATATCCCCATAGACCATCATGATCATCATACCATACATCCCCATAGATCATAATGATCATCATACCATACATCCCCATAGATCATACCATACATCCCCATAGATCATAATGATCATCATACCATACATCCCCATAGATCATACCATACATCCCCATAGATCATTCCATACATCCCCACAGATCATCATGATCATCATACCATACATCCCCATAGATCATCATACCATATATCCCCATAGATCATCATACCATACATCCCCATAGATCATCATACTATACATCCCCAAACATCATTACAATTATCAAACAGAACACATCAACTGTTCTGATAATCACAAGGATCCTGCTATCTACGCTTAATCTAAACACACCCAAGTATAACGTGAGAGGTTGCCAGTTTGCTTGCTGTCCTGAGGCTGGACTTTTTCTCCGGCCACTAGACCATGAGCGGCAGTCTGGGTGCTAGTCTTTCAAAGGACATGCCAAACCCAGGTCACATGTGCAACTCACATTGTGAGCAAGGAAAAACCCACAATACAAAGAGAGTGGGTCCTATCTGTACAAAAAACGCACTCACGGTCAGCTCTTTAACAGGGTCATCACCTGGTCATTGCTTAAAAAGATGAAGACAAATATGATTCCACCCCCCCCCCCCCCCCCCCTCTCAAGCTAGAGCTTCAAGATTCACCAATGGTGAGATTTCTGTATCTATATGTGACCGTTTTTCCCTCCCACCATTTTTAGGTAGCCGTATTCCGACTCTGGCGATGGTGTCTAAATGTGATACCCGTGGTGCATGCAGTTTTTTAAAAACAAGATTCACCCTCCGTTCCTACAGGCTTGAAATGGCATATTCTCCGAAAGGTGGAAAAAGTTTTTAATGTATGTGCAAGATGTTCTGCATGCCGTGTTGATTCTAGGTTTCAAAAAAAAGGGGGCCCTTGAGAGCCCAAGGGCCCCCTAAAATGATAAAAAAAGGGGGCATTGCCCCCCCTTTCCCTCCCCCCTTTCATAAAAAGTAGCATTTGCTCATAATACCATTATTTCTGCTGTTTTTCACAGACATTCACTTTGATCTGTCTCCTTCATGTTTGGCAGGCAAATATATCTAAACCGTCCTGCCACCTTCCTTCTTGGACAAAAAAAAGATAAAAACAACGGCACTTACATGTGTCAACCACGTCTGTTACATTCTTGTAGGACTCCGGGGCCTGAAACACAAAATTTCACAACTGTCAGGTGGCTGTGTTGCAGCATAATTTGCCTTTAACCCTCTAAGTCCCGACCTGGGATTTGCCGGGATTACATAATTGCCCCCCTTGAATCCCAACCTGGGATTTGTTGGGATTCACTCACAGTAGTTTTCCATCATGCAGTGACCTTCACCAATTGCTACCACATGCCGAAGCTCTATCAGGCCAGAGGCACAGAGCCTGCTGTGAGAGTCTGGAAGTAATCATAGCTGCTGGTATGTACTTAGAAGGAGGAAAAGGCGAGCAAGCATGTGTGCCTGACCTGATTTCGTGATGGAATGCGAAATCTTGGGGCAATTTGTGTTCAGAGAATCTGAATGCAAGAGGGTTAAAGAGAATAGTTGCTTTAGATATGAATTATGTATGACCCCTATCGTAGACAATATCACGATAACAGGTATTCATCTGACTAAAGGTAACACAGAAAACCAGTATCCATAACACATAATGAGTCGCAATGCACCAGAGGTCACTTTTTTAGTTGTTAACATACTATCAATATGCACACACACAAAAAATGTTTATCAATACAAAAAAAAAAGAATGAAAATCAGACAATTCTGTGAAAGTTATCAGAAATTGAAATGACAAGACTGCGGGAAGTGACAAAATGAGAAACTGACAAGTATCATAATAGGTGGTCAGAATGAGGGCTTGGGTATGTTTAAATGAGTTTTAAAGCAAAAGAAAAAAAATGATGCCTTGATCTTACAGTGCAAGATAGAAGAATGGCTACACTCTTGTGAATCAAAATCTTAAAATCAACAATCTGACCCCCACCTGCCTAAAACGGCTCCTAGCGGAAAAGAGGGTCAAATGCAATGCAACTCATTTCGTGGTGGAGCATCACATATATCACCAGACAAAAGCTAATGCTACAAACCAACATCCACAATAATCATCACATTATCTGACTAAAGATAACGCTGCAAAAAAAAAGAGAAAAAAGTTAACATTGCACACAGAGTCCCCAGCTCTTTCCTTTACCTCTTCCATCACCAGCTTAGGGGAGGCCACTCTGATGCTGATGCCTTTCTCTTCAAGGGCAGACAACACATTTGTGTAATCCAGGTTGCGGCGAGACTTGGCCCGAGATAACGCTCTCCCCTGCAAACCACAAAGGAAGCGAATGTTTTTTAACAGTTTCTGATGTGATAATATGTGGGTAATATGCACGATAGACAAAATTTTATCAAATGTAACTATCTCTCTATCTAGGTAAAGGTAGAAGGTAAAGGTGTCCCATAACCTGTGTGGTCGTAGGGGAATGAGGTGTCAGAGACCTAAGCTTCTCCAGGGGCCAGCATGTTGAGGGCAGCGCCCATCTCCTCTCCCTCGCTGCTTTACCTTCCCTGACCCTAAAGAGGGCAGGTACCCATTTACAGCTGGGTGAACTGGGGGACTGTACTGTGGCCAAGGCGCGCAAACGGTCACCCATACAATTGGTAACCACGCTCGACGCTGCTTAACATTGGCTGGGGGAAAGGGAGCACTCTGACCACTGAGCTATCCTGTCCCCATTACCTATCTCTCTACCTGTGCTTTGCAATTCTCACATTTGGCATTGAAAGCACATTTACATGCAGGAATGTTTGGAGTAGAAGCTAATCTGCCAATGTCCAAACAATATGAGCTGGGTCAATGAAGTGCTTGGCTGTGTGAAAAATTTACTTACATCTAAAATTTATGTTGGTGAGCATAACGCATTGGTGCAAAACACACACTGACGACCAGGTTGCAGGCTTTCACAAACATGCATAATATGTACATGAACATACACTCTAGCCTAGAAAGTGAAAAGTCTGGGTTGGAAGTGTGCAGTGGTTCAATCTCTGTTTGGGCCCAAAACTTTTCCCCCATCGATTAAACCATGAGGTGGTCTGGGTGCTAGTCTTTCAGATGAGATGAAAAACTGAGGTCCCATGTGTTACACAAAATTATTTAGCGCATGTAAAAGAACCCACAGTAACAAGAGAGTTGTCCCTGGCAAAGTTCTGTCAGAAAAAGCCATTCTGATTGGGAAACAAATACAGTAGCAGACAGGAAAAGAAAAAAAAAGGGTGGTGCTATTCTTGTTGGTGCTATTCTTGTGGCGGTGTGTTTCTCCCTGGGGAGAGCAGTCAGAATTTCATACAGAGAAATCTGCTGTGACTTAAAGTAGTACAATATATAATAATAACACCACACACACACACATGCACACACACACCACAAAAAAAAGAAAAACAAGAAAAAAACACCACAACCTCCCCTCCCCCTCCCCCCACACACACAAAAAAAGAAAAAAAAAACCACACCACACACACACCACATTAGAAAAAAAAACCCACACATACCACACACACAAAAAAAAAGAGAAAAAAACAAAAACCACACACATACACACACACCTACACACCACACCACAAAAAACAAAACAAAAAAACAACAACAACAAAAACTCACTCACCCACCACTACACACACATACCCCCCCCCCCCCCCCCCCCCTCTACTCACACACCCACTCACCCACCCAACCCCTACTCTCACACACACCCCTACACACCCACCCACCTACCCACCCCTACCCACCCACCCAATCCCCCCTTCCCCCCACACCAGCAACAAAGACAGACTCTTACCGCGCCATGGCAGGTTGTGCCGAAGGTTTCAGTCATGCCCTGTTCAGTGCCCGTCAGCACATAGCTGCAGGTGCCCATGGTGCCCCCAATCAGCACAGGCTGTCCGGTCAGCTGAAACATAATGCCACAGGTATGTATGCCACTGTACTGTCTTCACTGAGTGACACCTTATATCATCACTGATGGGGGGGGGAAAAAGAGAGAGAGAGAGAGAGAGAGAGAGAGAGAGAGAGAGAGAGAGAGAGAGAGAGAGAGAGAGAGAGAGAGAGAGAGAGAGAGAGAGAGAGAGAGAGAAGAGAGAGAGACAGACAGACAGACAGACAGACAGACAGACAGACAGACAGACAGACAGAGACAGAGACACAGAGACACAGAGAGAGAGACACAGAGAGAGAGACACAGAGAGAGTGAGAGAGACAGACAGAGACAGAGAGACAGAGAGAGGACTCAGGAGATTATAATTGTAAGGCCACAGGCCTGAATAGCCGCCGCTGTAGTCTAGTGGTTAGGGCGTTGGACTCGTAATCTAAAGGTTGCGGGTTCGATCCCAGCTTTCGGCTATGGCGTTGTGCCCTTGGAAAAGGCACTTTACGGCTATTTTCTCACCTCACCCAGGTGTAAAAGGGGTACCAACCTTGTGTTGGGGGTTAACCCTGCGATAGACTGGCGTCCTATCCAGGGGGGAGTCTATGACTCTCAGTCGCTTAACGCCACAGAAACCGGGATAAGCACCGGCCTGTTGAGCCCTAGGCTCGGGACAGACTTTAACTTTTTAACAGGCCTGAATACAAGGGGGTAGACATTTCAACAAAAGAAACTTCAAACAAAAAAGTACAACAAACATGAATAATGCTAGCATTACCCTATTTCTTATCTATCCCTCTCTTTGTTTCTGCCATGTTCCTTTTCTTCCTGTCCCCCTCAACTCGTCTATACTTTACTTTCCTCCTTCTGTGTCCATCCTCCTGCCTTTTTCCCAGAAAGACTTAAGAGATAACAATTCTATCCCGTGCCAAAGTTGGATGCGCTGGGACTGGCTTGTCAGGTGCTTGAACCTTACAGCACTGAATATCTGCTAACAATTACTTCCCCCATCCTGAATTTCTGCCCCTGTGCTCTCCCCTTCAGTCCTGTCAGCCGATTTCCCGGCGATAACGGTACCAGAGGAAAGTTTGTTTATAGTGACCCGTCAGGCGGCTAACTGGCATCAACGGACTGGGGAAAGTAGTTTTGATACAGCAAACACTGCTTCTCCTTTCCCACGAGAATGCTTATAGAGTTTGGTGTGTGTGTGTGTGTAAAATTTACCTAGGTACCCATTTTGCACTCTTCTGCACCTTAGAAACCCAGGAATTGAAGGAAAATTTGGTCACGCCAGTTTTTCTCCTTACAGGACTCAAGGGTATCAGAAAGCTGAGCCGGAAAACAGGCTAGCCGTATTGAAAGGGTTAATGGCAGTGGAATGCACTTTTGCTCAAATGACAAGACAGAAGTAGCTGCTGAGTATTTGATGAAGATGAGGTGGTGTTCCATAACCTGGGCAATTGTAGGGGAGCAAGGCATCAGAGAACTCAGCTTCTCCAGGGGCCAGCATGTTGAGGGCGGCGCCCATCTCCTCTTCCTTGCTGCTTTACCTTCCCTGACCCTAGAGAGGGCAGGAACCCATTTACAGCTGGGGGAACTGTACTGAAGCCAAGGTGCGCAAACGGCCATCCATCCAAGTGGTAACCACGCATGACGCTGCTTAACTTGACTTGGGGAAAGCGAGCACTCTGACCACTTAGCTATCCTGCCCCCGATGAAGATGAAGAAAACTGAATACAAGTGTCAGTCACGGCAGATTTCTCTGCATGAAATTCATCCTGCTCTTCCTGGGGAGAGAATGTCACCACAAGAGCAGTGCACCACCTATCAATTCTTCTTTTTCTTTTCCTGTCTGCATTTGTACTTGTTTCTCTATCAGACTGGCTTTTTTCTTCAGAAATTTCTCAGGGAACAGGTGTTTTGTTGTTGCTGGTTCTTTTACATGCGCTAAATGTGTAATTCACATAGGATTTTGTTTTATTGTCTCATCCAAAAAAGTAAACAAGGTGGACAGAAGAAGCGGCTCAGTTCAATTTTTCTTCCTGTTCAAAGTACTGTATATAGCAGATGCCGTAGTGAAAAGAATCCGAAAAAAGGGATGTTTTTGTTCTCACTGCATTCCAAAGCAGATTCTTTTCTTCCAAAGAGACGATGGCATTATATAAGATGACACACAGGTTTGATGTTAGTGGCAGTGTATGTGCCCACCTAGAGCTTGAATTACAACATAGGGACTGCTTCACAGCTGTCAGATTCCCCCCACTTTCAGCTGCTCTCCTCTCCACTCCATCCCATCCCAGCCCAGCTGGGGTTAGCTGGTGACAGTTACAGCAGGAACTGCGACCACACCTGGACTTAGTAAAAGGAAGGGGTTTGCTAATTTTAGCACTGGGCGCTGGACCCTTGACTGAGTTATTTTATTTTTATTTATTTTATTTTATTCTTTTATATTGAGGATAATGGAATAAGCACTTGTGTGCTTTTTTTTTTACATCCAGTCCCCATGTGTATGCAGTTTTGTAAATCTTGTCATCTGTTCCCACCGGCACACAATTATGCTGGATTTACCCACTGTGGCTTACCACTTTCAGCACTACTCACTTTGGATGAGACTATAAACTGAGGCTGCATGTGTGAACGCACGCAGAACATCTCGCACACACATTAAATCCTGTTTTGCTTTTCGTAGGAGTAGGTCGTTGTGTGCCGGTGGGAACAGATGATGAGATTTACAAAACTGCATACCCATGGGGACTGGATGTAAAAAAAAAAAAAGCACATGAGAGCTTATTCCATTATCCTTGACATAAAAGAATAAATAAAGGTAAAGATGAAGGTGTCCCATAACCAAGGCTGTCATAGGGGAGCAAGGCATCAGAGACTTCAGCTTCTCTAGGGGCCAGCATATTGAGGGCGGCGCCCATCTCCTCTCCCTCGCTGCTTTACCTTCCCTGACCCTAAAGAGGGCAGGTACCCATTTACAGCTGAGTGAACTGGGGGGAGTGTACTGAAGCCAAGGCGCGCAAACGGTCACCCATCCAACTGGTGACCACGCTCGATGCTGCTTAACTTGACTAGGGGAAAGCGAGTGCTCTGACCACTTAGCTATCTCACCCCCTTAAAAGAATAAATAAAAAATAGATATAACCTTCTCCTTTTACCAACAAAAGCCAAAAAGAGTAATTTGTCTTGGGACAGCTCCAGACATTCCAACCTGGGGTTTTTTTTTTCACTTCAGGCACTGACCTGATAGTCTACAGGAATGAGGGGGTGGTGAGGGGGGAAGGCGCGTGTGGACCCTTTGCGATGCACCAGCAGCGTCTTCTGTCTGCCGTCGATGAAATGCTCCTCCACTTTGGCAATGTTGTGCGACACGTCGTATATCACGTGCATGTCCAGGTCGTCTGGGGTCGTCTTGAACATCTTGGCGAAGGCCTGTGGCAACACACAACAAACACCAATGCAAATTACATCTTGGCAAAGGCCTGTGGCAACACACAACAAACACCAATGCAAATAATGAATTACATCTTAGCAAAGGCCTGTGGCAACACACAAACCCCAATGCAAATAATGAATTACATCTTGGCAAAGGCCTGTGGCAACACAAACACCAATGCACCATCTTGGCAAAGGCCTGTGGCAACACAAACACCAATGCACCATCTTGGCAAAGGCCTGTGGCAACACACAAACACCAATGCACCATCTTGGCAAAGGCCTGTGGCAACACACAAACACCAATGCACCATCTTGGCAAAGGCCTGTGGCAACACACAAACACCAATGCACCATCTTGGCAAAGGCCTGTGGCAACACACAAACACCAATGCACCATCTTGGCAAAGGCCTGTGGCAACACACAAACACCAATGCACCATCTTGGCAAAGGCCTGTGGCAACACAAACACCAATGGGGACAGGATAGCCTAGTGGTCAGAACATTGCGCTCCCAATTTGACAACCCGGGTTTGATTCCCGGTCGAGGGGATTTTTCCTCAGGAGTTAACATAAGTGCTGACTCCACTCTTCCCAAAAGCCCTTCGGATAAAACTATAAACCAAGGCCCCATGTGCAAACGCACACAGAACATCTTATGCACACGTTAAATCCTGTTCCGCTATTCGTAAGAGTAGGCTGTTGTATGCCAGTGGGAACAGATGACAAGATTTACAAAACTGCATACAAAGGGGGACTGGATGTAAAAAAGCACATCAGTGCTTATTCCATTATCCTTGATATAAAAGAATAAATGAATAAATAAATAAATGAACAAAGAAATAAAGAAAAATAAACAAATAGATAAATAAATAAAATGCAAATTACATTTTAGCAAAGGCCTGCAGCAACACACAAACACCAATGTAAATTTGGATACAGAAAAAAAAGAAACAAAAGACCCCACAGCAAAAACCAATAAAATTTGCTGTTTTCTGCTTTTGAATAACAATGTGACCATTTGGGGGCGTTTTTAAAAAAAACAAACAAATACTTTACTTTCAAAAAAATCTCAGAAATTCATGTATCCATGAATATTTCATCACCACTCTGATCATGACACACACGAAAGAAAAACACTTGCACTGATCAACTTCTGATACTTCTAATCTATTTTTTTTAAAAAGAAAAAAAAAACTTTTCCAAGAAGCTTTCCACTGTTGATGTAGCACTGAGTGTCTGAAGCAAAGTCAGACTTGCAATGTGACTGTCCTTGTCAGAAAATGAAATTTGTCTGCTTGAGATAATAACTAAAAGGTCAAAAAAAAAAGGTAAAGGTGTCCCATAACCTGTGTGGTCATAGGAGCAAGGTCATCAGAGACCTCGGCTTCTCTAGGGGCCAGCATGTTGAGGGCATGGCGCCCATCTCCTCTCCCTTGCTGCTTTACCTTCCCTGACCCTAAAGAGGGCAGGTACCCATTTACAGCTGGGTGAACTGGGGGACTGTACAGAAGCCCAGGCGCTGCAAACAGTCACCCATTCAACTGGTAACCACGCTAGTGTATATTGTAATTTGGAATCCTTTCATTCCTGCCGTCCTGTCCTGTTACACGTCCACACTTCACAGGCAGAATCTCTGAAGAAAGTCAGTGCATGGAAAATGTGCTGCTGTCCTCTCCTCTCTTTACTAGCAGAACTCACCACTCCCATGACCTCTTTGCTTCAAATTAACAAGGATTCCCCCCTACCCCCAGTTCCTAAAAATCGGAGTATTTCTGCTGGGACTCAATATAATCTCAACAACCCCATCCCCTCAACAAATTGGTCAGTGCATGGAACTGTGCTGCTGTGCAGTCCTCTCTTTATTGCAGAACTCACCACTCCACACACCTCTTTGCTTCAAATTAACAAGGATCCCCCCCCCCCCCCCCCAATCTGTCAATCGGAGTATTTCCACTGGGACTTGTAATATAATCTCAACAAACAACAACCCCATCCCCCTTGAACAAACTGATGTTGATATATACAGTTGCATTGCATTGTGTTGCTTTTTGTATTTTGTAGTAGTATCATATCAAAATCTATTCTATTGAAATCCATTTTTATTGAAATCTTATTGTACTGTAATTGTACTGCATAGTGTTAAACTGTATGGCATAATACTGTATTGTATTGTATCATAGACCCCTTAGACACATTCCTCTGCATGAAATCCAAGCTGCTATTCCCAGAGAAGGAGAGTAGTATCTCCACATGTGCAGCATCATGCATTTTCTCTTCTTTATTTTTTTCTCTTTTTTTTTTCCTGTCACCCAGTGTTTCTGATTCCTACAACAGTGGCTTTTCCCTACAAGGTCAAGGACACAGCCAGTGTCGCTGGTTTCCCACAGCAGTGGCTTTTCCCTACAAGGTCAAGGACACAGCCAGTGTCACTGGTTTCCACAGCAGTGGCTTTTCCCTACAAGGTCAAGCACACAGTGTTGCTCGTTCCCCACCACAACAGTGACCTTTCCCAACAAGGTCAAGGACACACCCAAGCTTCCCTAAACCCCCTGACAACAGTGACCTTTCCCAACAAGGTCAAGGACACACAAAATGTCTCTGATTCCCTACAACAATGACCTTTCCCTACAAGGTCCCAGGACACACACCCGAGCTTCCCTAACCCCCCTCCTCCCCCGACAACAGTGACCTTTCCCAACAAGGTCAAAGACACACCCAAGCTTCCCTAATTTTCAACAACAGGGACCTTTTCCCTACAAGGTCCAAGACACACCACCCGAGCTTCCCTACCACCCCCCCCCCCTACAACAGTGACCTTTCCCAACAGGTCAAGGACACACAAAGTTATAACCTTTCCCTACAAGGTCCAAGGACCGCACCCCTGAGTTTCCCTAAACACACCCCCCCCCCCCCCCCCCCCCCCACCACCCCACTGGCAACAACGTGGGGCTTTTCCTGTCAAGGTCAAGGCCACAGGGCAAGCTGACCTGTCTGGCGAGGAAGGTCATGGAGGAGCGGTTGACCCAGGCTAGTTGGCGGCGGAGGCCATGCCCTTGAGGTACTCCTGCCCCTCCACCGAGTTGATGTGGCGCAGGCCAACTGCCGGTCGTTGACGTCGATCTTGTCACGCTTCATCGCCTTCTCCATCGCCACCAGGGCATCTGGAGGGTCACAGAGGAGGAGTGAGGTAGGAGTTAGGAAGATGATAATAATAATAATAAAATACATGGAATTTATATAGCGCTATATCTTGCAAAAACAAATCAAAGTGCTTGCATTCGACCTATACACACACAAGCAATCAATAACAATTAATAGTTTTAAGCAAATTCAATGTACATACACACGCATGCACGCCCCACGCCGCACGCACATGCCCACAGCCACGCACGCGCGCGCGCACCACGCACACCACACACACACACACCACACACACACACACACCACACTGTAATTGTGATGCTCCACTATGAAATGAGTCACTCTGCATCTCACACACTTTTCTGCTAGGAGAGCCATTTTAGGCAGGTGGGGGTCAGCTTGCTGATTTTGAGGTTTTGATTGATTATGAAAGCACAGTCATCTCCTACCTTGTAACTGAATTAGAAAGGTATAATTTTCGTTTCATTTTTGCTTAAAAAAAACGCATTTGAAAACATCCATGCCCTCATCCTTACCACCTATTTTGATGCCAAAAACGTGTCCATTTTTACATTTTCTCACTTTCTGCAATCTACCATTGCAATTTGTAATAGAATAGTCCGATTTTCAATCCTGTTTTCTGTTTTAAATAGCCTATTTATTGCAGATTAACAACATGTTAATAACTAAAAATTTGACTTCAGAGTAATGCGACTATGTGGTGGAGCGTCACAATTTTTTCTTATTCTTTTACTTTCAAGGACAATAGGATCCATTGGTTTGTCACTGAAATGGAATGGGCACTATAACTTTTATCATTACTGAGTACTATGATATTATGCTCACTGAATCACTGCCTCCTCTTTATCAATGAAGGTTCCTACACAGCTGTGTGCAAGTCTGCACTTACATGTGAGTGCGTGTGCTGTGTGTCAGCAGCGTAGGTATGCATGTATGTGTGGAACTGCACATGCTTGTTTCTTCTTGACACTGACACTGACACTGACACAGTTTTATTGTCCATACAGCATTACAGCCCTGTAGACAAGGGTAATAACAAGTTCAGATGAATTTGTGTAACATAATAACATTTTTCAAATTTTCCTCTCACTTTGCACTTACATTATGCTACTGCACATTCTAATTGCCACGCAGATGACACACACACACACACACACACACACACACACACACACACACACACACACACACAAGAATAGTCCAATTCAATCTGTTCGTTACAAACCATTCTATTGCAAAACAACACGTTAAATAACTCAAAAAGACCATCTAATGGACTAGTTAGCTCACCATCTTTTTCTATATTCATTCTTCTCCAATGACATTAGGACTTTCTATTTTTGTCACTGAGGGAAGGGACTAGAATTTTAAACAGTTCATGATCACTATGCTATTATGCTCACTGACTCACTCACTTCCTGCTTTATCAGAATAGGTCCATACAACAGCTGTGTCAAGTTCTGTCTTCATGTGAGCTTTGTGCTGTGCATATATTGATCGTAGGTTATCTTACTGTGAAACCAATACTTATTTTTCCACTGACTTTAGCGAAATCTCTGAGACACTGTAGCCATTGCTAATGCAAGAGTTTGCGAGAGAGCTTACAATACATTATATGTCATACCTAAAAGAAAGACAGTTTGCTCATGAGTTTGTGAGAGAGAGCTCACAACTGTTACCTTCACACCTATGAGAAAAGACAGGAAAGAAAACCCATCACAACACCTTGTCCCTTTCATGTATCGTGAATTTCTTTTCTTTAGTCATGTATGTGCTATTCTTTGGTAATGAATTTTTGTTGTCAGTAAATTTTTCAACGTCCACATCTGCAAGCTTTGGTTTTGTTAAAGTTCATGTACCCCTCGGGGCACAGCACAAAAATACCAACATCACTCAAGTCCTAGGGCTAAATTTAGCACACCCCTTCCTTTTACCTAGTCCAAAACGTGGTCAGTTTCCTGCTATCATTAGCACCAGCTGGGCTGGGCTGGGACAAAATAATTAGCCGCTGAGAGGAGCTGAAAGTGGGGGACACTGACTAGGGGGGGAGGGAGAGGGAGAGGGGGGGGGGGGGGGGGCCTGAAATAAAATCTTCAATTTTGAATCCTTTCCTGCTCACTCACTCATGGAGGGGGGGAGGGGGAGGGGCGGGGGGGTTCTGAAATAAAATCCAGAATCTTGAATCCTTCCCTGCCCCCCCCCCCCCCCCCCCCACCACTCACCTGTGGCCACCTGATGCCCCAGCCCTCTGCTCCCGCAGTGAATCATCACGCACACCTGGCCGGGAAACTCCACGCCCATTTTCTTGGCGGCGTATCGTCGTAGATGTCGTCCACTACCTGGATCTCGGCGTAGTGGTTCCCCGCCCCCAGTGTCCCCAGCTGCAAAACACCACGACATTGGCAAGGGGGGGGGGGAGGAGGGTTGAACTGCTGTGTTGTTGTTCCACAGGTGTTACACAAACCATGCAGCAGCAGCAACACTATTCTTTGCCCAAATGCAGATTTGTTGCAATACACGAGTGCTGTGTTTTCTGTTTTCTTGTCTTTTGGTTTTCTTCTTTTTTTTTCTTTTTTTTTTTTTTAATCTTCCTCCGCTGAAAACTCTGAGATTCACTATTGGTGAATTTTACATATACGACTGTTCTTGCCCACCATTAAGCCTTCCAACTTTATCTATTCATTTATTTATTCATTCTTTTATATTGAGGGTAATGGAATAAGCACTCATATGCTTTTTTGTCATCCAGTCCCTGTGTGTATGCAGTTTTGTAAATCTTGTCATCTGTTCCCATCGGCACACAATGGCTTACTCTTACGAAAAGCGGAAC
>CM060329.1:10408029-10428029 GCA_030674155.1 Stramonita haemastoma
AGAGAGCTGACTTTAGAGTTGACTTTTTTTTTTTTTTTATAAAGAGAGTTGATTTTATCATAAAAACTTTAGAGATGACTTTATCATAGAGTTGACTTTGTTGTAAAGGGAGTTGACTTTACTATAGTGTTGACTTTATCATAAAGATAGTTGACTTTATCATAAAGAGAGTTGAGAGTACCCCCCCCCCCTTTTTTTTTTAATTTCCCACATACATACACACATGCAAAATATGTGTGAAACTCATGCTACAAATGCACAATATCCCACCTCCTTTCTACTACAATATAAGTAAAAGGTAAAGGTGTCCCATAACCTATGTGGTCATAGGGGAGCGAGGCATCAGAGACCTCAGCTTCTCTAGGGGCCAGCATGTTGAAGGCGGTGCCCATCTTCTCCCTCGCTGCTTTACCTTCCCTGACCCTAAAGAAGGTAGGGGCCAATTTACATCTGGGTGAACTAGGGGACTGTACTGAGGCCAAGGCATGCAAACAGTCACCCATCCACTTAGTAATCATGCTCAATGCTGCTTAGCCTCAGCTTGGGAAAAAGTGAGTGCTCTGACCACTGAGTGATACCATCCCCAGTCCCATCACACAACCATACATATATATTAAAGATCACATCACATACTTACCAATGGCAAAACCATATCCAGAATGTACATCAGGCAAGCCAACTGAGCGCTGTAACACACAATCATAATATTGTCCATGCTATAAGAACACAACAGCTGATACTCGGCTTCTGGTCTCTTGCAACATGCTCAGTTGACTGGATTCATTTGTTTGGGAAAATGTAATCTTAATGTCCCTTCACCTTTTGGCAAAACTTTCAGTGTATTGCTGCCGAAACACTGAGAATGGAAAAAATGATGCATGGTGCTGATCTACATTGATATCAATGGACAAACAAACAAACAAAAAAAACAAAAAAAAATATTGAGTGAGTGAGTGAGTGCATTTTTTTTTCTTTTCCTTTTATTCTTTTATATCGAGGATAATGGAATAAGCACTCTTGTGCGTGAGTGAGTGAGTGAGTGAGTGCTTGAGAGAGAGAGAGAGAGAGAGAGAGAGAGAGAGAGAGAGAGAGAGAGAGAGAGAGAGAGAGAGAGAGAGAGAGAGAGAGAGAGAGAGAGTGAGTGAGTGTGTGGTGTGTGTGTGTATGTGTGTGTGTGTGTGTATGTGTGTTGGTGTTGGTGTTGGTGTTGGTGTGAGAGAGGTCAAGCATGTGTGTGGGCATGCATATATATATATATTTATATCAATGCCTGTTGTGTGTGAATATGTATGTAATGAAGCACTGGTGCAGACTTATATACATGTAAGTAACTTTCTGTTGTTGTTGTCGTTAAAATGAGGATGCTGTCGGTATTGTTGAATTCCTTACCTCTGTTACACCTTTAAAAGGACAAGGCGATCTGCCACAACATTCAGTACTACAGTCTGTTTATACACCTCAGATTCTGTGCTAGGGAGGACACTGTCTTTGCTATGTCGTTTCTGAACTAATAAAATTGTTTAACCCTCTTGCATTCAGATTCTCTGAACTTAAATTGCTTCTAGATTTCGCATTCTATCACGAAATCAGGTTAGGCACGCATGCTTGCTCGCCTTTTCCTCTTTCTAAGTACATACCAGCAGCTATAACTACTTCCAGACTCTCAGCAGTTTTTCTACCTCTAGCCTGATACAGCTTTGGCATATGGTAGCAATTAGTGATGGTCACAGCGTGATGGAAATCTACTGTGTGTAAATCCTGGAAAATCCCGGTTTGGGATTCAGGGAGGGGGGGGGGGGGGAGCAATTATTCAATCCCAGCAAATCCCGGTTTGGAACTAAGAGGGTTTTTTTTTGTTTTTTGGGGACTAAGAGGGTTAAATTAAACCAAAAGACTCAGAGGACCAAAAGTGGCGTACATGGACGATGCCGGGCAGGGCCGCTACATTAGCGATCTGTTTCATCCCAGGCAGGAAGCCCCCAAAGCCTCGACTGTTGCACGACTGCTTCAGCTCGTCAAACATCAGCTTCTCCAGCCGGTCGTTCACATAGAAGTAGCCGTCAACCTGCACGTCAACATGCATTTTATATGAGACAACTTATATACACTTCTCATAATATTCATCAACCTGCAAGCCAACACACACTGTATCAGTGATAACTGACCGCTATACTTCTGACAATATCCATCATCCTGCAAGCCAATGCACACTGTATCAGTGATAACTGACCACTGTACTTCTGACAATATTCATCATCCTGCGAGCCAACGCACACTGTATCAGTGATAACTGACCGCTATACTTCTGACAATATCCATCATCCTGCAAGCCAACACACACTGTATCAGTGATAACTGACCACTGTACTTCTGACAATATTCATCATCCTGCGAGCCAACGCACACTGTATCAGTGATAACTGACCACTGTACTTCTGACAATATTCATCATCCTGCAAGCTAATGCCCACTGTATTAGTTTACATGACAGCTATACTACTAGCAATACTTATCAACCAGTAAAACAACACTCTTCATCAGTTTACCTGACAACTATGCAGCTCTAATCTGCAAGTCAACACACACTTTATCAGAGTAACTGAATATGATATTATACACACTACTGACAATATTTTGAATTTTCATCTTGCAAGTCAACACATTTTATCTATAAATATGACCACTGAAAATACTTCTGGCAAAAATGTGAGCCAGTTACAAGAACTTGAAACTGGCAGTGGCCAGGGATTTCACAACATGCTTCATTTTTAAAAAATACATTTTTCCAGAAATGTCAGAGGGACTGGAGTATTCTGAACATGATACACCATGATGCCAACATGGTCAATGCTTCAGCAGCTGCATGACCCAATGCAACTGTAAACAAGCCTTCAGTATACACTATGTATTTTCATATCATCTCTGCCTACAGCCTCCAGGGACCACTTTTCTTTACATAATGAATGTTTTCAATGCAACAGGGGGGGGGGGGGGGGATCTTAAGCATGCATTCCCACTCACAAACTCACAACCTTGCTGTACAGTCCCACAAAGAGACATGAGACTGGCAAGAAAATGAAGTCGAGTCAGTTAAAATGTGATAATAAATGTATATATATATTATATACCACAGCCTTTAGTAATAACAATTACAGTACTGAATGAAATCTTTGACAACCTCTAAAACAGTATCTCAGCTAATTTTTTTATCCAAAAGGTGTGTGTGTGTGTGTGTGTGTGTGTGTGTGTGTGTGTGTGTGTGTGTGTGTGTGTGTGTGTGTGTGTACCTGCATGTGTGTGTGTCTGTGTGCATGCAAGTCTGTGTGCATGTGTGTCTATGTGTGTGTGTGTGTGTGTGTGTGTGTGTGTGTGTGTGTGTGTGTGTGTGTGTGTGTGTGTGTGTGTGTGTGTGTGTGTGTGTGTGTGTGTTGTCTGTCTGTCTGTCTGCATGTGTGCATGTGTGTCTGTGAGCATGTGTGTCTGTGTCTGTTTACCTTTTTGGGTGAAAATCTATTTTTAAAATTAGCCGTATACTTTATCCATACCATAAATTAACTATGAAAATCTAAAGTAAAGAATAGATAGATCTATCTACATCTTTTGCAAGACCTGACTGTAGTGTTTGACTTACTTTCATGTTGTCCACAAAACCTTTCTTGATCTTCCAGCAGTATGGGGTGATCTTTTCCAGAAATTTCATTTCTTCGTTGTACGTCCTCATCTTGCAAGTTGGATTACGTCCCGCCCCTCACGTATTGATCTTATCCTGTGCACGATACAAAGCCACATCCTTTCATGGAGAAATCAACACAATACACATGCATGCATTCCACACAAAAAACCCATCTTTTCTTTTCTGCCAAAAAACTGAAAATGTACTTTATCAAAATATACTTTCCTGGCTACTCTTTCTACTATGGGACAGCCTAGCGGTCAGAACAATGCACTTGCAATTTGACGACCTGGGTTCGATTCCCATTTGAGGGGATTTTCCCCCTAGAGTTAACATCAGTGCCGACTCCACTCTCCCCAAAAGTCCTTTGGATGTGACTATAAACCAAGGCCCTGTGTGTGAATGCATGCAGAACATCTTTATTTATTTTTATTTTATTCTTTCATATCGACAATAATGGGATAAGCACTCTTGTGCTTTTTTACATCCAGTCCCCGTGTGTATGCAGTTTTGTAAATGTTATCTGTTCCCACCGGCACACGATGGCCTGCTACTCTTATGAAAAGCGGAACAGGATTTAACATGTGTGCAAGATGTTGTGTGTGCTTTCACACATGGGGCTTCGGTTTATAATCGCATCTGAAGGACTTCTGGGGAGAGTGGAGTCAGCACTGATGTTAACTCCAGGAGAAAAATCTCCTCAAACGGGAATCGAACTCGGGTCGTCAAATTGCGAGCGCAATGTTCTGACCACTAGGCTATCTCGCCCTCCATCTTGCACACATGTTAAATCCTGTTCTGTTTCCATAAGAGTAGGCCATTGTGTGCTGGTTAGAACAGATGACAAGATTTACAAAACTGCATACACATGGGGATTGGATGTAAAAAAAAAAAAAAAAAAAAAAAGCACATGAGTGCTTATTCCATTATGATTATTCTCAATATAAAAGAATGAATAAATAAAATAAATAAATAAATGAATAAATAATAATAATAATAAATAAATAAACTAAACCAATGCTGCTGACACACTTTTCAGATCACAGCAAGAATGAAACTTAAGAATGAAACCACCTCCACAGACCTCTTTCCTCCATGAAAGGGGCTCAACTGCACCCTTTGCCACCCAACAAGGCCACCAACACTATAAAAAGAAGGCTATCTGCCAAGTCTTGTTCTAGTAGAATGAACAACAAGAAAAGGGCAGCTCATGTTTCATGCTGAATCAAGTGTACTTTATAATATGCTGACAGTTCCTGTTAAGTCTACGAATACTGACGTAGACCATTTTAATGTTTTAGTCACTGTAAGAGGAAAGAGCAAAAGGAGATAATTTGGAAGAGTTATATCTGTTTTTATACTGTGTTACAATATTTTACTTCTGCCCATTTTGCCAGTTCTGAATGAATCAAATCATGCACAATGACTCTATTTCATGATAATCTCTGTCTTCAGAAACAAGTCCAATTCCACCATTATTAATCTGCTATTTAAAAAAAACAAACAAAGAACCCCAAACTAGATTAGACATTCAGGTCTATAAAACAAGGTTCCATGTGTGAAAGCAGGCAAGACATCTTGCGCACACTTTAAAAACCCTTTGATCCACCAAGTCAGAATGCAGTGACCGTCATGCTAGGCAAAAGCTGCATACGAAAAATCTCACCTTGGCTTGGGTGAGCCTTGAAGTTGAAGCTCTAACTTCTAAGGAGGAACAAAAAAAAACAACAACTAACCCTTTCAACCTTCCACAAGAGCAGCTCGTTGTATGTGGGTAGGAGCTGATGACAAAACTTAAAAAAAAACCACATGCATGCTGGTGTCAGGTTTCGTCATCATTCCTGAAGTTAGAATGTGGCTAACTTAACTCAGGGTTCGCGCTAGGATTCTTTAAAACCGGTACTGCGTGTTGCCATTTCAGAGATATCTTGACCAACTCCCCCAAAATCGGTCCCCAGAAAATAAAATCTGGTACGTACTGTGAACAAAACGAAACTATTCAGTGAGGGGGTGGGGGAGGGTTCGGCAGCAAAACTAAATCTAAATTGAACGCAAATCTCTCAGAGACTTTGACTGCCGTGCTGCTGCCACTTGCTTCTTGGGCATGAAGCCATGCAGGAAATAGGATTTTTTTTCTAGCACCTGTGTCACTGTCTGTGTCAGTCTGTTGTTTTGCCTGACATCATTTGTGTGACTTAACTTGTGCTAAGCCTATTCTTCTTTCTTGTTTCTATGCTTAGCGCTCATCTAGATCTTTCGTTCAATTAAGATTTAGTTTTCGACTCTTCTCTCTCCAAGCAACGTGCAAATTCATAGTCATAGACCCTCGCTTTTCATAAGAGCAGGCCATCGTGTGCCGGTGGGAACATATGACATTTACAAAACTTCATACACACGGGGTCTGGATAAAAAAAACACAGGAGTGCTTATTCCATTATCCTCGATATAAAAGCATAAATCAATTTAGCCTTTTTAGGCCCCATTTACTCATTGTGAATGGAAGTCACTGTCATGCCGAGAAGAGCGCGAAGCTCTATTCTTTCACAGTAAAGCTTGCTGTTCTGCGTGCTAATGAGGTTGGCGCCAAAGACAGAGTTGGTTGGAGGGGATGGGAAGGGGTGGGTGCATAAGCACAAGCGCATGACAGACTGTCAGGAAATGTCAGTTCAGACTTTTTTTTGAGACAGAAATCTAATCAGTCACAGACAAACAGAATCCGTACGTGGACTGGTACCGGCTGCTTCAAAATTTTCGGTATTCCCTGTTTACAATCGGTAAAATACCTACAATTACCGGTTATCGTGAACCCTATTAACTGCACCAGGTAAAAAGGCTGCATTGGCAAAATGTCACCATTAAAACAACAAAAACCAACAACAAAATACAACAAAACAAAAGAAAAAAGAACTGGGTGAGTTGTCTCCATAGATCTGCATAGTTCTTCCACAGCACTCATGTTGTTTAGAAAGTTGTGTAAAAGGGTAAACCTACTTCTAAGTACTACTAGCTATGAAGAGGAGCATGCCCAATGCAGGGGGGGAAAAAAGAAGAAAAAAGAGGGCCAAAGTTGTCTTCTTCACTCTTTGGCAAACTTGTAATTTTCTTGCACACTAGAAAGTGAACAATGTACTATCACATCAGCAAATCCTTCCGAGATGATAACAGTGAGAATGTACTGGTACTCTTTCATATTCACAAAGATGATAAAATGCTACAGCACTGTCAATGACCAGTCATTTAACCAGTGAATACTGAAGAATTAATCTCATCACATACATTTACTCTTTCGCCATTTGAAGGACTGTCGCAAGTGCCTAGCATTTTTCAGCACTGTTGCTGATTTCTTGGAAGGTTTCCCTGTCTCTCTGATAAGTTCTTCTGAACCTGATTCACACAATCCAACACACACGCACACATGCACGCACGCATGTACGCACGCACACGCACGCACACACACACACACACACACACACACACACAACACACACACAATAATGCTGTAACTTGAACTAATCCGATTGAATCATAATACACTGACCACCACCAACTAAAAAGGACTAGATGTTCTTCCACTCAAGGACAGACTGCAATTCAACAAGTATCTTTGTATGTTCAATAATATATATTAAACGGAAAAGCCCCAAAGAAAATTGTGGAAAAATTTGCTGTCAATAAAAACAGGCCTACCCATAGACTTTCTGCCCAGGCCCCATAATAATCTCTATAAATCAAGCCTTGCATATTCAGGAAGAACATTGTGGAATAACCTACCTCCTTTTCTAAAATCAGTTCCTTCTATACAAATGTTTAAGAAACTTTTGAAGAAACATCTGATAGATAAACTATAAGTCTGCGTTTATGTTTGATACTACCTCATATTTGGCTGCTTGTTGTTATTCATGCCCATGTTATTTTGTATTTTTATCATTTGTATGTATGGCGTGATATTATGTTGTACTGTCTTGGGTTTGTTTGCTTTTTTTATCTTGAGAGATTTGTTGGAAGGAAATCCTCATTTAATTTTTTTCAACAAAGGTTGATATTTGTATTTTAATGTTTTAGAAGTCAATTTTCATGATTTTTTTTGTGAGGGCAGGATGAAAAAAAGGTTGTGTAAACTTAATCTTTTACCCTCAACAAAGATCATTTTGACTTGACTTGACACACACAGAGACACACACACACACACACACACACACACACACACACACACACACACAGACAGACAGACAGACAGACAGACAGACAGACAGACAGACAGACAGACACACACACACACACACCACACACACACACACACACACACACACACACACATGTTTAAGAAACTCATGAAGAAACATATGATGGACAAATTATACCTTTAATATATTTTATGTTCGAGGCTGCCTTACATCTGGCTGCTTTTTCTGCTACCAGGCTGCATTCCAAATTCTGTCACAACCAACTAAATCAATAATTGTTTCCACAAACAAAACATTTTTTCTTTGTTGATATTAACTGAATTATTGATTATTAATCTAGAGTGCTTAACCATATCATCTATTTTCTTTATTTTACGTAACACACCTAACTCAAATGAAACTGCGTTGTCAGCATCACGATTAACAATTAAAAAAAATAACGAGAAACAAACAATTACCTGGAAAAAAAATTGCACACCAGGGTGAATATTTCCATAAACAAATAATGCTTAGGCTAGAAACAAAAATAAAAGCGCATTAAAGCAAAGATGCTATTGTAGGTCCAGAATAATAGTTATTACCTCGAATTGGTTGTGCAATGTTGGAAACACGATGTGTCGGCGATGAATGATCCTATCAGAGTAACCGACCTTGATTTGTGACTGGTACAAAATAACGAAAACATATTATTAGAACAGCTTTCTTTTTGAAATCTTGAGAGACAAAGAGCAAACTTCAAACAATGATGCAATGTTATAAAGGGATGAAGTAATTAAATTTGTCCCACTATCCTTGCGATAAGTTTAGGACTACGCTACAGTATTCGATTTCTTGTTCCCAAAAAACAACCTATAAACGATCTCGGTTTCCGTTCTGCTCTTACGGCAGCAACAGTGGCTCGTGCGGCAATCGCTTCCCTTTCTGTTGAAATTTGTATGTAAATAAATGCCCGGGGGGCTGTACTAGACATATATGTGTCGCCTTTGTCATCGATGATATAAAGTAACAGTAGATTATAACATACCCTAGATAAGATGATAATTTTGAGGACTTTTGTGACTTTTGCCAAGTGTGATCATTGTACACCGGTAGGCTACTGTAAAGTAGGCCTAGTTCTAATTCAGGACTACTTTGTAGAGCTCGCTACGGTAGGGCCTAGGCTATAGCCTAGCTAATAGGACAATTTACGTTCATAAAGTAATTTAAGAGGAAAGTTAGTGCAGCGCTTTATTTGTTTGCTGTTTGCTTGTTTTTTCTTTGGAGAAAGTAAAGATCAAAGCAAGTCATGTCAGAAATTTACTTTGATAATCATCCCATGAACTATGATGAACTGAAACTGCAAAATCAATAGCGTTCAGTGACCGCGCGCGTGCACACACACACACACACACACACACACACACACACACACACACACATACACACACACACACACACACACACACACACACACACACACACACACACACACACACATTATGGTAAAGACTGAAGACTAGTTTAGAATGACATGGTAAGGGGGGAAGGGGGATTGTTGCAATGGGGATTGGCCTACTCACTCTACTGCTGATGTATGCAGCTTAGGCAAACTGGTTTAGGACAGAATCCATGTGATTTTGGTCAGATATCATGGGCAAGCCAAACTGTGCTTTAACTTAAAGTTTAAGAACTGAAGCTTAGCATAACCTTTAGGAAATTAATTTTTTAAAATATTTTTTTATATTTCATGCTTTTGTTATCGTCAATGTCCAAGATAAATCAACAGACTTGTCAGACTGCCTCCCCCCCCCCCCCCCCTTTTTTTTGTTTGAAATATTCTGAAGCATAAACCTTTAGTTTAACAATAACATTCAAAGCCTTTTCTGAAGTTGCAGGACTGAGAAGAAATCAAGTGTGAGAACCAGCAGTGAAGATGTCAGGTGACAGTGACTGGCCCGGGCGATGGAATCACATCAAAAGATTACTTGAGAGAACCGGACCTTTTGCACATCCTGACTTTGAACCCAGTCCAGAGGTGAGGTTTGCACTGTCATTTCTTGTTGAAGAGTTAACAGCAGCAATGGCGCATCATATCATTACTACATTAGTAATCAAATAGTATTCATTCAGTAAATCAGGGCTAAGACACTTGCTAAAAGTGTATTTAAAAGGAAGAATCTTCTCTAAAGACCTCATCTTTCGAAAGTTTCTACCTTCTGGTCTGTAGGTACAGCAGCAAGTGTATCTGTTTTTAAGAATGAATGGTGAAGTTGTGTGACTTGGTAAGTACTGCATAAAGTTAATGGTGATGCAGTGTTTTACTTGTAGTCTATAGATAGTAGATACTGCTGTCAGCATGCTGTGAGCCCCAAAACACGAACATGCTGCATGCATGCCTTAAAAAGAGATTGTGTTTGTGAGGCATTTTGTATTTAAAGGAAAACTAAGTTTTAAAATAAAAAACTTTAAAACATACACCTCCCTGTCTTCGTTGCACACCCACCCCCCCCCCCCCCCCCACTCACCCCCTCCCCAGCCCTGTCTTAAGATGATTGGCTTCAAGTACTAGCATAAGCTTTATATAAAACATGCATGTTCGCATGCACGCACACTCACTCACTTACTTTTGGCGTTTTGCTTTAGTACCAATAGCCGAATCAGCAGATGCTTTGAAATCTCTGCAACCAACACATTTGGATGACAACTTTTTCCAGTATTTGTGTGTATCTTGTTTTTCCAGTTTAGACGCCGCGCGCGCGCACGCGCAAACACACACACACACACACACACACCAGGGTTCGTGATAACCGGTAATTGTCAGTATTTTACCGATTGTAAACAGAGAATACCGAAAATTTTCGAAGCAGCCGGTACCGCGTACCAATTCTGTTTCCTGTGACCGATTAGATTTCCGTCTAAAAAAAAAAAGTCTGAAGTGACATTTTCTGACAGTCTGTCATGCGCCTGTACTGTGCTTAAGCACCTACCCCTTCCTACCACCCCTTCCAACGAACATCTTTGGCGCCAGCCACATTAGCCTAGCACACAGAACAGCAAGCTTTACTTTGAAAGAACAGAGCTTCGCGCTCTTCTCGGCATGACAGTAACTTCCATTCACAATGAGTAAATGGGGCCTAGATTTATTTATTCTTTATTCTTTTAATCTTTTATATCAAGGATAATGGACACGGCTTCTCATTTCAGTCTCTTTAGTTCCCCAGTCAAAGTTCATGACCCGCAGCTGGCAGGGCGTTGATATAAATAAACGGGGAAAAAGGAAAGGCTGCACTAGGGGCTTGGGCTATAGCCGTGTTCAGCTGTAGATTACCATGGTTTCTTTCACACATCGTTTTGTACAGTGAATCGTCCAAAAAGAGACAAACAAAGCATTCTTTATAATCAGCTTGAAACAAGCTTTCTTTTGACACCAAACTCCATATACTTTCTTTCACACTGGTTGACGTGAGAGCAGTCAAAACATAGATGAAGATGAACAGGAGAGCGACAGGCAGACACACAATCACAAAAATCAGTCATTTTTAACTCTCTCTCTAAAAAAACACATATTTATAATATACAAACAAAAAATGTAGAGAAGAAATTGAACATGTCTGCATGCAGACTAACTAGGTTTTTTTTTGGATGGTTTTGTTTCTGTGGGCACAGCGAAGCCATAGATGAACACACCGTAGTAGGCTACCACCTGCAGCGCCGCGTGAAGCAGCGCGATACAGAGCGTGGGGTGAGAGTCTGGCAGTCATTAGTGTCAGCTAGGTATCTCACTTCACTCTAAACACTAGGCCTACTGCATAGTCATGGCGATTCAGCACGTACACAGTCCACTGTTTCATCAGATTTTAGTGGTTTCCTGCTACAGCTGAAGGTTTATTTACTAACTAAATCCAGTACAGCTTATAACCCCGAGCACACAGTAGAAAACAAATGTCTTTTCAGTGGCATCAGGCAGAAATAGCTCACAAATGACTGGGGTTTTTAAAAAATATATTCATTGATGTTTCTGATACTATACAAAAAAATCTTCTGATCATGTTGAAAAAATCTTGTGATCAAAAGCGTGACTATTTTAGTGTTGTGAAAAAAGAACAAACCACACAGAAACCTACACTTTGACATCAAAGTAAAAACGAGAAAGAGAGAAACACACACACACACACACACACACACACACACACACACACACACACACACACACACACACCACACACAAATACACACACATACATACACAGAGGAACAGTCTCTCTCTCTCCCTCTCTCTATTGCTGCAGAAACACACACACACGCACACACACACACACACACACACACACACACACACACACACACACACACACACACACACACACACACACACACACACACACACACACACACTCACACACACACACACACTCTCTCTCTCTCTCTCTATTGCTACAGAAACACACATACACGCACACACACACACACACACACACACACACACACACACACACACACACACACACAGACACACACACACACACACACACACACATACACACACACAGGAACAGTCTCTCTCTCTCTCTCTCTCTCTCTCTCTCTCTCTCTCTCTCTCTCTCTGTATTGCGGGGGTGAACTGAACTCACTGTTGAGATAGGACGCACATTGAAGTTGTGCTCCTGAAATTTAATTAATTGCCATAATTAATGACTCATAATTGATTTGTATTCCTTTGTTTTGAATTCCTCATGTCTCTGGGATCATGCCGGTACAAAATTTGTCTGCAAGAGTTGCCTGTGGCCAATTTTACTGGACTTTTCAGAACTTCATGTACAAACGTATGCTGTACTGTGTGGCTGCACGTAAACACCAGCTTGTGTTGTGTTGGCCAGTGAGTGGTGTGAGGACACTGTGTGTGGCAGTGGTGTTGGCAGCCCTGTACTGCTGCACTCCTACTGTCAGTCATGATCAGCTGAGTGGTGTGCAGGGTAAGTCAACAACATGTGTTGATGTTCAACAGACAGTACAGAAACTGCAGTGTGACTTTCTTTCCCTTGCCACAGCAAGGTTTCTGCAAACTGTAAAAACTGACCCAAGACAGAAGTTCACGCTCATATTCTCTGCCAGTGCTGGGGTGGTGTATGGAACTGTTACAATAATGATTATTGTATTCCTCTCACGCTCTCTGATGGTTTGTGGTGATATAGAGCTTAACCCTGGCCCTACGTTTGGGAGGGGGTATGAACGGAAATCGTCTTCAGCTTTTCAAGGCCCTAGTCGGGGTGGGGGGTACAGACAGGAATCTTACACTGCACCACAGGCATACTATGATAATAGTGCCTCACCCATTCATTATGACAATATGCACCCAAGTGATCATCCCCTTGCACATCTTCATTCAGAAATGGCTCAGTCCTTGCAGGATGCCATATCAAGGATAGAAGCAAGCAGTCTCCGTCATGAGCAAAATGTTGAGAAGCATTTCCTAACCATGGAGAAGAAACTGTCCAGTGTAGAGAGGAAAATCGACCACCGTCTGTGTCAATTAGAAGAACAGCAAACTCAACTCACCAACAGTCACAAAATGTTGGAGGAGCAGTGTCACTTCTTGCAGTCAGAAGTACACAGCCTGAAAGATACAGTCAGTGTCTTTTCAGACAAATATGATAACTTGGACAACCAAAGTAGGCAAAATAACCTCCTCTTCTTTGGGATTCCACAACAGGAGAGTGCCAACTTCCTGACAGCCAGTGAAGAAAAGATCCGGGAAACAGTGCAGGCTGGAATGGGCATTGAGGAGGACTTACGCATTGACCGCGTCTACAAGGCTGGCAGAGCCATTGCCGTGAAGTTTGAGTCCCACCTGCAAAAGATGCTTGTACTTCGGAATGCGCATAAGCTGAAAAAATCTGAGGGTTTCCAGAACATCTTTGTGAAAGAGGATTTCTCAAAAAAAGTTCAACAGAAGAGGAAGGAACTCATCCCTCTACATCGCCAGCTCAGAGAGAAAGGACTGAAGTCAATGTTACGGAATGACAAGCTGATCACAGATGATGCTGTGTACACCTATGATCTTCAAAAAGAAACAATGCTGAAAGTGGGTCAACCATGGCATCAAAGTCAAAGCAAAAGTCTACACTTTGGGAATGACACAACAGGTCATAGTACAGGCAAGAAGCGAAGTCCTGATAGTGATCTGACTTCAGGTCAAGCAAAGGTCAAACAGGGTGAGTCTTCGTATTGCCTGTCACCACATGACTTTCCAGCCCTGACATCAAAAAGAACTGTGCCTCCCTCTGGAGTCAATAGAACTGTACCCACGTCAACAAGAAAAGGAGCTCGTACACTGACCGGGGCTACCAGCAACATGTCACGTTCTTCAGAGAATCCCCAGCAGACCCCAGACAGCTCCAATGAGGCTGGTGAGTCACAAGGACAAGAGCAAATTGCAAGTTCCAGCTCCAGTCAAGGCAACAGTACTGGCTACAATCTCCGGGCTCGAGGTCAACAGTCTGCAGTCAGGGGACCTACACCTGACATGACGGGGCGTCCTGGAGGTGCTGCTGGTCCCACTCCAACTGAACGTGCCAAACAGCCAGGAAAAGGTCATGGTCGGGCAGCATCCCCTTCCCAGCCTCGGATCGACCTCATGCTGCAGCAGTCACGTGCTGAGGGACAGGACCACCTGGCTGAGGACGACATCCCTCCAGTTCTGAACATGTCAGAATCCACTGACATGGGTCAGGACGCGGACCCTGAAGATAGTCCCTCTGATGTGCTTCCTGGTGATGCCAACAGCTAGGACGGTGGCCGGCCCCAGTCATTGTCCTTCCTTCTGTATAATGTAGCTGGTCTTGTCAGCAAGTTGAAAGACTTTGAGTGGATGATGTATGTTTCAAAATTTGATGTTGTCTGTCTAATAGAAACGTTTATTGACAATAATTTTGATGTGTCACATATTTTTCAAAGTTTTGTGAAGTATGTTTGTCCAGCAGTGAAGCTGTCTCACCATGGTAGAAAATCAGGTGGTATCTTGGTAATGTTAAAAAAGCATTTAGAAAAATATGTTACTGAATTGCAGAGTGATATTGAAAACTGTATTATTCTGAAATTGTCAAGACAGCTTCTGGGTAGCCCAAAAGACATTTTATACTTATGCACATACATACCTCCATATGGTAGCCCGTTTTATGACCAGGTTGAAACTGAATGTCATATATTGGACATTGAAAGACAAATTGGTGATCTTCTTTCAAATGATGACAATGTCGACATTCTTTGTAATGGCGACTTTAATGCTCGCACTGGTAACCTGCAAGTCCAGAACTGCAGGTCTGCTTCAGATGATTATTTGGACATTTTTGATAATTCAGTAACTTTTGAGAGTAGCAGAGTATCTCAAGATTTGATTGTCAATGATTTTGGTAAAAAACTGCTTGATATGTGTGCTTGTTTTAATTTAAAGTTACTGAATGGTTGTCCAGGTCTTGATAATTCGGGCAACTTTACTTATTTGTCTGAACAAGGACACAGTGTTGTGGATTATTTTTTGGCTAGTCTGGATATCTGTGGAATTTTTGATCAAATGATCGTATCTGATAGAATTGAATCAGATCACATGCCAGTGGAATTATATTGCATTGTAAGCAATTCATGCACTCAGGTTTCTGTTGACCCCCTGTTACCATGGAAAAGGTAGTTTGGTCAGATGACCAAGCTGCAAATTTTAGCAATAGTGTACAGTCGGAAAACTTCAAGGTTCAGTTAGAAAAAGCAATCACTTTAATTGATAGTAGTTTAGAGGATTCAGTGTCTGTTTTCACGAGAGCGTTAAATGAAGCAGCAGAGTCAATGAAAAGAAAATATGTGCTTGGAAAAGCAAAAAGACAACAGGCTAGGTGGTTTGATAGGGAATGTACTGTTAAGAAAAGGGAGGTAAGAAGTCATCTTAGAAAGTATAGGAAAACAAAAGCAAACGAAGATTACAAGAAGTATGCAAAAGTAAGAAAAGAATATAAGACCTTGCTTGGAAAGAAAGAGCGGGCACATAAAAACTGTAATCTCAACAACATACTTGCTTCTATCAATGATCCTAACAAGTTCTGGGGTGAAATCCGCAGACACAGAGGTCGTAGTGTTATTACTAATAATATTTCAGAGGATGAGTGGGTACGTCATTTTGAATCTGTATTCAATGATAGAGTTGTTGTTGAGGATGATAACGTTTTCCAGGACGAAGCAGATGAAATCGCACTAGATAATATATTGGACATTGAAATTTCAGAAAGAGAAATTAAGAAAGCCATTAATCACATGAAGTGTAGAAAGGCAGCAGGTTTAGATGGTATACTAGCGGAAATGCTGAAGAATTCTGAACAAGTAACTATGCCATTTTTGTTAAAATATTTCAATACCATATTTTCTAAGGGTTTCTTCCCATCAAAATGGACAGAAGCAGCAATATATCCACTGCACAAGAAAGGGGACACTAGTAGCCCAGATAACTATAGGGGTATATCTCTGTTAAGTATTCTTAGTAAAGTATTTACATATATCATTAATAGGAGACTGACATTGTGGGTGGAGGAAAATGGTTCTATCTGTGAAGCCCAGGCTGGATTTAGAAAAGGCCGGTCAACAATAGATCACATATTTACTTTGAATGCACTGGTAGAAAAGTATTTGCTTAAACATAGGAAACTGTACGTAGCTTTCATTGATTTTAAGAAAGCATATGATACTGTTAATCGTAATATTTTGTGGTCTGTACTGTTTCGTGCAGGTGTTAAGGGTAGAATGTTTAGGATGATTAGGGCTATGTATTCTACTGTTAGAGCATGCGTAATGTGCCAGAGTAAGAAAGGCTATTCAAGTTTCTTTGAGTGTTTGCAGGGATTGAAGCAAGGTTGTATTGTAAGCCCAGTACTATTTTCACTACTGATCAATGAGCTAGCAAATGAATTAATCCTAAATGGTAGGCATGGTGTGACACTTGAATCAAGTGAGATTGAACTATATCTTATGTTATTTGCTGATGATTTGACCCTGTTAGCCTCGACTGTAGTAGGCCTGCAGCATCAGCTGAATAACCTTCAGAAGGAATCAGAGAGATTAAAGTTAACAGTAAATACAGACAAATCTAAAATTATTGTTTTCAGAAAGGGTGGCTTTCTTGGTGCCAGAGAAAAATGGTTTTTAAATGGAAGTCCATTGGAAGTTGTGAATTCATACAAGTATTTGGGTCTTACCTTCTCTACTAGAAATAGTTTCACAGCTGCTATGGAGGAAGTAAAACTTAAAGGTAAAAAATGTGTAAATGATATCATGTGTACTTTGAGAAAAATTGGTAGTAATTCTCCTGAAGTGTTTTTCAAGCTTTTTGATACTCAAGTTGTCCCACTAGTTCTGTATGCCTCTGAGGTGTGGGGACATAAGGCTTTTCACCAAGTTGAACAAGTACATCTGTACGCATGTAAAAGATTCCTGCATGTGAGAAACAAAACAGCTAGTGATGTTGTGTATGGCGAACTAGGCCGTTTTCCATTATGGATTACTGCTATTACCAGATGTGTGAAATACTGGCTAAGACTGTTAAAACAGCCTGAAGAAAGGTATTCTAAAAAAGCATATAGAATGTTGGTAGCTATGCATGAGAAAGGCCATGTGACATGGGTAACCCACCTAAAGAATATTCTTTATGAGAATGGATTTGAACAAGTGTGGCTCTTTGGATGTGGCTCTGAAAACACTTTTGTGAAAGAGCTGAAAGAGAGGTTACATAGCAATTTTTGTTACAATTGGCGAAACCGTATGGATTCAAATGTACGATTTCCACTATATGGTAAAACTAAACAGTTATTTGTTATTGAACAGTATGTTGAAATTTTGTATGTTGAAGGCTATAGAAATATCCTGGCACAATTCAGGATGGGTGTTTCACAATTGAATGTGCACAAGTATCGTTTTACACCTACAAATGAGAATACTGCATGCCCTGCATGTATAGACACAAGAGAAGATGAAGCACATTTTCTGTTTAAATGTCCTTTGTACAAGGACGTTAGACAGCAGTATAAATTAACTGTTAATGCTGGCGAAAGCATAGACAATGCGCTTGTCAGTGTGCTAGCCTGCAATTCACAAGCATCATTAGTGAATCTTGCGAAATTCCTTTTAGCTGCCTTCAGACTCAGACAGAACTTTATTGACAATGTGAACAATTAAAAGGAAAACGTCTCCAGGATTAAGATTGCCTCCATCTGTGTTCAGCAGTTTTTGTTGTGTTTTTTTTTTCCCCAATGAACATGTTTATCCAGTACCAGTATAGTGCTTCTTGATCATGCTATATTTCACGTCTGAATGATTTATCGATGTTTGTTTCCCCCATGAAAGGGGCTGTTGGCCTATATTCATTAAATTTCAGAGTTCAGAGTTCAGAGTTCTCTCTGTATTGCCGCAGAAATATACATGCGCGTGCGCGCACGCGACACACACACACACACGCACACACACACACACACACACACACACACACACACACACACACACACACACACACACACACACACACACACACACACACACACACTCACTCACTCACTCACTCACACACACATGCCCGCGCACAAACATGCGTGCACATGCATGCACACACACACTGATATGCGTATGCACGCAAGGCACGCAAGCACTCACGCATGCATGCGCGCATGCACACACACCAACACACACACACACACACAAACACACACACACACACACACACACACACACACACACACACACACACACACACACACACACAGCAACAAGCTGACACTCGGGCTTTGTTTCTTGAGAGAGACAATTGTTTTAAAATATTTTTTTAAAATAGTTAACAAAAACAAACACCAACAAAGTTACCACAAACAGGTAAAGCAGGTATTGAAGTTTTGTTCACTGAAGTATGATCATTGTAAAAAATCATGGGAATCCGGCAGCGTATGGTACAAAATGCCTTTCATACAGAAATTTGCTCAGTGGCTAATAGACAGCAAAGAAGGAAAGTATAGCAGCATCGCCAGATGCTGGACTCTGACCCCTGACCGCGCGGTGCCCTAGATAGCGGTGGGATGGAATTTCGGGTTACGGAGTGCAGTGCCAGCCGCCAACTAAAGAGTCAGATTTTCCCCGTTTTGAGCAGCCGTGTGGAATAAGCACTCCTGTGATTTTTTACATCCAGTCCCCATGTGTATGCAGTTTTGTAAATTTCATCTGTTCCCACCGGCACAGGATGGCCTGCTCTTACGAAAAGCGGAGAGTCTTTGACTATGAATTTGCGCGTTGCTTTGAGAGAGAAGAGTCAAAAACAAAATCTGAATTGAACGAAAGATCTAGATGAGCGCTAAGCATAGAAACAAGAAAGAAGAATATAAGTCTCAAAACAACAGACTGACACAGACAGTGACACAGGCGCTAGAAAAAAAATCCTATTTCCTGCGTGGCTTCGTGCCCAAGAAGCGAGTGGCAGCAGCACGGCAGTCAAAGTCTGAGAGATTTGCGTTCAATTTAGATTTAGTTTTGCTGCCAAACAACCCCCCCCCCCCCCTCCCCCACCCCCTCACTGAATAGTTTCGTTTTGTTCACAGTACGTACTGGATTTTATTTTCTGGGGACCGATTTTGGGGGAGTTGGTCATGATATCTCTGAAATGGCAACTGGCAGTACGGTTTGAAAAAATCCTAGCGCGAACCCTGACACACACGTACGCACGCACGCATGTTCTATCATATGATATACATGACATATATAATGTATATGTCCTGTTGCAATGTTTCAGATTCTGGGGTTCTTGAGAGAAACCTGTAAACTGCTGGTGATTGGGGCCGGTGGCTTGGGCTGTGAACTCCTGAAAGATTTGGTGTGTATAATTTATTTATTTTATCTTTTATTGAAAAAGTGGAACAGGATTTAACTTGTGCGTGAGATGTTCTGCGTGAGTTCGTACATGGGACCTCAGTTTATAGTCTCATCCAAAGGACTTTCTGGGGAGAGTGGAATCGGCACTGATGTTAACTCCAGGGGAAAAATTCTCCTCGAACGGGAATCGAACCCAGGTCGTCAAATTGCGAGAGCAATGTTCTGACCACTAGGCTTATCCTGTCCCAGTGATATTGTGTGTAGTATCACAATGTAATGTG
>CM060329.1:10435529-10460529 GCA_030674155.1 Stramonita haemastoma
ACCATACTCTGGCATCAGAGGATGCTCGTCTTTAGACTTTACCGTATCATACCAGTGCTGGCACCGTCGATTCAATGCTCTGTCGGTGGAGCAAAAAGGAAATATTGTGTGGAAGAAAGACCGACGGTTTCATGACCTTGTGGTGTGTGTGTGTTTGTTTGTTTTTTAAAAAATTTTTTTATTCCTTTTTAAAAATATATTTATTATTATTTTTTAATTGTTTATTTTATTTTTTTTTTCTTGTGGTGTGTGTGGTTCCAGGTGAACTTCCCGCTGTGCACCATCGCCCACACGCCCCGCCTGCCCGAGCACTGTATAGAGTACGTCCGCATCCTACTGTGGCAGAAGGAGGAGCCGTTCGGAGGTCAGACCTGTTTTTATTTTATTTTATTGATTTATTTATCTGTTTCATTCTTTTATATCGAGGATAATGGAATAAGCACTGGTGTGCTTTTTTTTCATCCAGACCCTGTGTGGTTTTTTGTGTTCTTCCTCATTCTTCTCGGGGCAAGGATGTATGCTTGTAAATGAATGTGAATAATTTTTTTTTGTTGCGTTATGACTGCATGTTAACCAGTTCAATGAAAACACTCTGTGGGCTAGCAGCTGTAGTTGGTGATGTGCGGATGAAAACTGATGGGGGTCAGCCATTGAATTGTCAGTGAGTAGGTCTCATGTTTTGATCTGGTGTTTCGCCGCCAATCCATGGTCAGTATTTTTAATTCAGTGTAGTCAGTACGCTAGATTCTGGATTCTGTTATGCACGTCTTTGTCGAACAGAATCCAGCAAACCATTGGTCCCTACGAAAATCTTCTATCAATCATAGAGATGCGTAAACTTAAATGGTAGGGGCATGTCACAAGATCAAAAGGACTTGCAAAAACAATACTGCAAGGCACTGTCCAGGGAACAAGAAAAAGAGGCAGATCAAGGAAGAGATGGGAGGACAACATCAGCGAATGGACAGGCCTAGAACTCAACCAAATTTTGAGAAAGGCAGAACAGAGAGAGGAATGGAGGGAACTGGTGGTCAAGTCTCCATGGGTGCCCCCACGGTCGCCAGACTAAGGGATACCTAGATAGTCAGTACGCAAGTCAGATCTGGAAAGCAGGTCTAGCTAAACAGGGATGTGAAGCAGATTCCTCCTCCTCTCCTTCCTTTCATTTTTTTTTTTCCAGGAGAAGTATTGAGAGTAGGGAACAGCATCGAAGGTATTTGGATATATTCAGTTTTAGGGGTTTGGGCATTCATACTCTTGGAGGGAAGAAAAACAGGCTCTGTGACATTCTACTTGCCCAGGATGAGTTGTATTTGTATTTTGTACCACTTTATGTTACAGCAGATTTCTCTGCGTGAAATTTGGGCTGCTCTCCCCGGGGAGAGCGCGTTGCCACAAGTGCAGCGCCTACCCTTTTTTTTTTTCTTTTCCCTGCATGTGAATGTATTACATTTTTTCCCTATCAGAATGGCTTTTTTCTACAGAATTTTGCCAGGGTCAACCCCCTTGTTGCCGTGGGTTCTTTTACGTGCACTAAATAGTGATGTGTAACACACGGGACCTTGGTTTATCGTCTCATCCGAAAGACTGGCGCCCAGACCACCACTCAGGGTCGAATGAATGGGGGAAAAGTTGGGGGGCCCAAACGGGGTACGAACCACCGCACACTCCAACCCGGACTTTTTGCTTTCTAGGCAAGGCGCGTTACCACCTAGACCACCGCTCCACCGATTTGAGCTGTAGAGTATAGTGTAGCCCAGTGGTGGTGGCCGCTGTGTTGACAATGCAGGTTGTGTGTGTGTGTGTGTGTGTGTGTGCAGAGGGGGTGGCCATTGATGGGGACGACCCTCACCACATCACCTGGATCCTGCAGAGGTCACAGGAACGGGCCAACGAGTACGGCATTGGCGGGGTCAACTACAGGCTGACCCAGGGTGAGTGGGTGGGGGTGTGGGTGGGTGGGTGTGGGTGAGTGAGTGGGTGGGTGGGTGGGTGAGTGTGTGTGTGTGGGTGGGTGGGTGTGGGTGAGTGGGTGGGTGAGTGGGTGTGGGTGGATGAGTGGGTGGGTGGATGAGTGAGTGGGTGGGTGGGTGAGTGAGTGAGTGGGTGCGTGGGTGAGTGTGTGTGTGTATGTGTGTGTGTGTGTGTGTGTGTGTGTGTGTGTGTGTGTGTGTGTGTGTGTGTGTGTGTGTGTGACTGATGGAAATGTTGCCTATCTTTATCACACTTCTATCCTGTCTCTATTCACTTAAGGTATTTCTTTTTTCAGGGTTTTTTTTTTTTTCTTCTTTGGTTTATTTTCCTCTTACTTCAGTAAAGAAAGTGTAAAACATTCTTTAACTTTGGATTCTTTTTATGGTAAGGGCCGGGGGGGGGGGGGGGGGTTGTTGTTGGTTTATTTATTTGTGTTTTACTCCCATTAGAACCAAACAAAAGCAACATTCCCTGTGTCGCTCTCACATTAGGTAGGACCACTGCTGCCGCAAGCCAGGAGAGTGTAGCTGAAAGTGGCAAATTTGACCCACTTTGCACCCCCAATTTCTTCATACAAATCGAAAAGAAAACTTTAAAGAAATATACCAATAAAAAGTTTAATGCTTAGTGTGTGTGATATTTTTTGGCAAGATTGATGAGGGGATGAATGTGAGTGACGGGTTAAATAATGTTGATATACTGAAAAATGTACTGCTGCCAGAGCCTGGTAAGCTAAAACGTGACTTAGTAAATTTTTGTGCTTCATCTTCCAACACGATCGGGGATCTTTCAATTACACAAACCTATTCATAGCGCGTACCATTGGAAAGAAGAAACTTCCTTGCTAACTGATGAGACGATGGGATTTTTTGGTGAAGTTTTTCAAAGATATGGTATTATGTGTTTAAAAATTACATTTTGCCGAAGTCATAGAAATTTCAGTATTAATCGTACAAGAAATCCCAAAACACCATCAGAAAGCTCTTTTTTTTGAAGAAGAAATGCCTGATTTCAGTTTATCACTTAGTTCCAGTGATGATATCCTATTCTCATTTGCATTTAGTACCCCTCTCCCCCCCCTCCCTTCTCTTACTGACTAAAATGGTGACTTCAGCTGGTCAGTTGACTGGTGCTTCAGACTTACAAATGTCGACAGAGATTTTCAATGTGTACAGCACATTACACTCACATCTGAAGAAGTAAATGCTGTACTTTTGTTTTGTACGTAGTTGCTGATCTGAGTTTTAGAATTAGAAACTTTTATCGTTGATCACAAGTTTAACCTGGAGAGAGACCACATGGAACAAAGAATCTAAGGGTGCTCTCATAATCTGCGAACTGTCGTGAAATTTTTCCTCTAAAACGATTAATCTTTTGGCACTACTTTTCTTAATACTAACAAGAAGATAAAGTTCTTTGCCCCCCCACCCCCCTTTTTCCTTTTTCTTTATTCAAACAATGTTTGTGCATTTCCATTTCTTCCTATCTTTTTTTTTTAATGAAAAATATCTTACATGATGATACAAAATTTCACATTATTTGTTTATAGTATGTGTACACTGTTGGATTGAATAAATTTTTTTTATTGAAACAAACAAAGAAAAAAGCTGAAGGGCCCTGCCAATTAGTCATTTGTGCCGTTGGACTCAGGCAAAACAGTTTTTTTTAATACATACATTATCTGTGACTGCTTCTGTGTGTCTGCCTGGTTTGTGGGATAACAAATGAGGCTGAACACGAAGTGTGAATTTTTTTTTGTTTTTTTTTTTGCAGGTGTGGTGAAAAGAATCATTCCTGCTGTGGCCTCCACAAACGCTGTGATAGCTGGTAAGTCTGAATAAAGTGTTGTTGTTGTTATTGGTAAGTCTGAATAAACTGTTGTTGTTGTTATTGGTAAGTCTGAATAAACTGTTGTTGTTGTTATTGGTAAGTCTGAATAAACTGTTGTTGTTGTTATTGGTAAGTCTGAATAAACTGTTGTTGTTGTTATTGGTAAGTCTGAATAAACTGTTGTTGTTGTTGTTGTTATTGGTAAGTCTGAATAAACTGTTGTTGTTGTTATTGGTAAGTCTGAATAAACTGTTGTTGTTGTTATTATTGGTAAGTCTGAATAAACTGTTGTTGTTGTTGTTATTGGTAAGTCTGAATAAACTGTTGTTGGTAAGTCTGAATAAACTGTTGTTGTTGGTAAGTCTGAATAAACTGTTGTTGTTGTTGTTGTTATTGGTAAGTCTGAATAAACTGTTGTTGTTGTTATTGGTAAGTCTGAATAAACTGTTGTTGTTGTTATTATTGGTAAGTCTGAATAAACTGTTGTTGTTGTTGTTATTGGTAAGTCTGAATAAACTGTTGTTGGTAAGTCTGAATAAACTGTTGTTGTTGGTAAGTCTGAATAAACTGTTGTTGTTGTTGTTGTTGGTAAGTCTGAATAAACTGTTGTTGTTGTTGTTGGTAAGTAAGTCTGACTAAACTGTTGTTGTTGTTATTGGTAAGTCTGAATAAACTGTTGTTGGTAAGTCTGAATAAACTGTTGTTGTTGGTAAGTCTGAATAAACTGTTGTTGTTGTTGTTGTTGGTAAGTCTGAATAAACTGTTGTTGTTGTTGGTAAGTCTGAATAAACTGTTGTTGTTGTTGTTGGTAAGTCTGAATAAACTGTTGTTGTTGTTGTTGGTAAGTCTGAATAAACTGTTGTTGTTGTTATTGGTAAGTCTGAATAAACTGTTGTTGTTGTTATTGGTAAGTCTGAATAAACTGTTGTTGTTGTTATTGGTAAGTCTGAATAAACTGCTGTTGTTGTTGTTGGTAAGTCTGAAAAAACTGTTGTTGTTGTTGTTATTGGTAAGTCTGAATAAACTGTTGTTGTTGTTATTGGTAAGTCTGAATACACTGTTGTTGTTATTGGTAAGTCTGAATAAGCTGTTGTTGTTATTGGTGAGTCTGAATAAACTGTTGTCATGGATGGCACATAATCTGTTGTAAGGGGGATGGGATAGCTCAGTGGTCAGAACGCTCGCTTTCCCTCAGCCAATGTTTAGCAGCATCGAGCGTGGTTGCCAGTTGGATGGGTGACCGTTTGCATGCCTTGGCTACAGTACAGTTCCCCCAGTTCACCCAGCTGTCAATGGGTACCTGCCCTCTTTAGGGTCAGGGAATGTAAAGCAGCAAGGGAGAGGAGATGGGCGCCGCCCTCAACATGCTGGCCCCTAGAGAAGCTGAGGTCTCAGACGCTTTGCTTCCCTACGACCACACAGGTTATGGGACACCTTTACCTTTAGCTTTACCCTGGGTGATAGTCTACGAGTCTGAGCAAGCTTAATGGTGAGTCTGATAGCTGGTAAGTCTTTGTTTTCCATTTCCATGTACACCTGGATTTTGAAGCCATGCCCTCATGATTTGGGGCACTTTTAATTCAGTCCATGCTACTTTTTAAGTCAGCTGACTTGACCTCTGTGCTTCAGAGACACTGGTGTTTTAGGTGAGGAAATCATTCTCTGTAAAGTTCGCTTTTGTACCATCTTGACCAGATTCAGCAGAAAACACTTTTGACTGACTGCCCCCTTTCCCCATCGCTTCGTCTGCTTTGGATTATGGTGGGAGAGGGGGGTGGGGGGTGCTGTTGGTTGGGCGTTCCCTAGCTTAACATCCTGGGGATCAACCAGAATCTGTTTTCTTGTCTCTCTCACTCATCCCGCCTGAGAATCACTTGTGAGACTGTATGTGCACACTGGATGAGAAGTTTGCCTGGATAACTGTTTGTAACCTTAGCTACCATACACTCATCCCACCTGAGAATCTCTGTGAGATTGTACGTACACACTGGATGAGAAGTTTGCCAGGATGACAGTTGGTAATCTCAGTTACTAACCATATAGGCAGCCACACTCTTGACTCGAAAGGACTGTGTGTAAAGCATTTCCATGTGGCTGGGATAGAGAAAATGTTTTGCATCTAGCTGTTGAGGTCAGTTTTGTGATTAGGTGATCCATGTAGGACTGTCTTTTGTCCCCCCATGGGGTTGCTGGGGGGTCTATCAGTATAAATAGCGTCCTCACCATCAGAAAATTTTGTGCTAGGAATTCCCTCTTTTCTATCCTTCTCTTTGTTTCTGCCTTGTTCCTTTTCTTCCTGTCACCTGCTTTTGTGTGTTTTTTCTGCCTTCTTAGTCCATTCTGCCTGCCATTTTTTTTCCCCAGGAAGACTTAAAAGATAACCATACTGAAGTTGGATGCACTGGGCCTGACTTGCCAGGTGTTTAAAATGGCAGTGCAATGCATTTTTGCTTATCTTGAAGACAGGAATAGTTGCTGTGTGAGCGTCCCATAAAGAAGCAATTTAAGACAATTGGGATCTGACTTTTTTTAGTTTTGTTTTTCAGCTGCCTGTGCAACAGAAGTGTTCAAACTAGCGTCAAGGTCAGTGGTTCTGCTTCTTCAGAAATTTACTTTGGATTTAGTGTGTGTGTGTGTGTGTGTGTGTGTGTGTGCGTGTGTGTGCGTGTGTGTGTGTGTGTGTGTGTGTGTGTGTGTGTGTGTGTGTGTGTGTGTGTGTGTGTGTGTGTGTGTGAGAGTGTGTGATTTTTGTGTGGTTTTTTTTATTCTTTTCATCCAGTCCCCATGTGTATGGGGGGGGGGGGGGGGGGGGGGGGCAGCATTGGGCATGGACTGATCTAAGAGTGTGCTTATTTATGTGTAGAAGTGTGTATGAAAGCATATACGATCATTGATGTATTTGGACCAGTGTGTGTGCGTGTGTCTGCATGCGTGTACGTGTGTGCTTCTGTGTGCGTGTGTGCACACGTACTTATATTTGTTTATGCATGTCGTCGATGGTAGTTATGGCAAGTGCCTTTTCCTAAGCCCATTATTTATTTATTTATTTAGTCTTTTATATCGAGCATAATGGAATAAGCACTCACGTGCTTTTTTACATCCAGTCCCCGTATGTATGCAGTTTTGTAAATCTTGTCATCTGTTCCCACCGGCACACAATGGCCTACTCTTATGAAAAGCGGAACAGGATTTAACATGCGTGCAAGATGTTCAGTATGCCTGACTGTGCACTGTTTTGATGTTACAGCTGCTGTCAGCCCCTGAACAACTACATGAACTTCAACGACACAGAGGGAGTGTACACCTACACCTTTGAGGCCATGAAACGAGTAAGACTTGCCAGTTTGGGGTTTTTAAATAAATTCCTTTTTATTGGTTGGTTTGATTTTGGTGTGTGTGTGTGTGGGGTTGTGTGTGTGTGTGTATGTTTTTTTTTGTGTGTGTGTGTGTGTATGTTGTTGAGATTTTTGTTGTTGTTTGTTTCGTCTTTTCTTTGCCTTATTTAACAAGATCATCATGCAGATAGAGGAAGCTACAGCAGCTGGTAAGTTTTTGAGGTACAGTTGTCAACACCAGCAATGTTTATTTTCAAATGTATAGAAACGTTGGTGGGGGGTTTTTTTAGCTTTAAAAAATCAAATTCTGCACGAAATAGAATGCATGGAATAGAATCTGAAATAGAATGCATGGAACTCAGGTAGTGCTTAATCAGTATATGCTGAAGTCAGATGCGCTGGTTAGGACTTGTCAGGCGCTTAATGGCAGCACAACACATTTTGGCTCATATGACAGACAACAGTATTTGCTGTCTTAGTGGTTGGTGATTAAAAAGAAGAAACAATTCAAAGTGTTGCACAACCCTCAAAGTCGGAATGTGGCTACTGTCAGGATGGGCAAAAATGGTAACATACGCAAAATCTCTCTTTGGTAAACCTCAGAAACTAGCTGAGGAAAAAAAAAAAAGAAAAGTGTTGTACAGATGTTTTCATTTGATTGATGATGAGTGGTGGTGTTCTTACAATGATGACTTGTTTTTCAGAAAGGTAGTTCAGTTCACTTGATGGGGACGGGATAGCTCAGTGGTCAGAGCGCTCGCTTTCCCCCAGCCAATGTTATTTATTTATTTATTTATTCTTTTATATCGAGGATAACAGAATAAGCAATCATATGCTTTTTTTTCATCCGGTCCCCGTGTGTATGCAGTTTTGTAAATATTGTCATCTGTTCCCACCGGCACACGATGGCCTACTCTTACGAAAAGTGGAACAGGATTTAACGTGTGCGCAAGATGTTCTGCGTGCGTTCGCACACGGGGCCTCGGTTTAAAGTCTCATCCGAAGGACTTTTGGGGAGAGTGGAGTCAGTACTGATGTTAACTCCAGGAGAAAAATCTCCTCGACCGGACTCGAACCCGGGTCGTCAAATTGCGAGCGCAATGTTCTGACCACTAGGCTATCCGTCCCCGATAAGCAGCGTTGAGCGTGGTTACCTGTTGGATGGGTGACCGTTTGTGCACCTTGGCTTCAGTACAGTTTCCCCAGTTCATCCAGCTGTGAATGGGTACCTGCCCTCTTTAGGGTCAGGGAAGGAAAAGCAGTGAGGGAGAGGAGATGGGGACCGCCCTCAATATACTGGCCCCTAGAGAAGCTGAGGTCTTTGACGCCTCGCTCCCCTACGACCGCATAGGTTATAGGACACCTTTACCTTTGATCTTTTTTAGTTCAATTCAGCGCACAGGTTCCAACTTCAGCAATGTTGTTTACCTGTTGTTGTTATTGTTTTTGCTGATGACTGCCTGTTGATGTTATTGTTGTTGCATATGGCACCCTGTTGTTGTGATTTTCAGGAAGACTGTCTAGTGTGCAGCTGCCAGCCCCAAACCCTGTCTTTCTCTGAGAGTGACAAGCTACAGGACGTCATCACCTTCCTCACTGAGAGCGCTACCTAGTGAGTGTGCCCTTTTTTTCTGATTTAGTCGCCTCAAGCTATGTAGTAGGTATGCCTTTAATGGTGCTGACTTAAGTCATGTAATGAGTCTACTGCTGTAATGAGTATACTGCTTCACAATATGAAGACAGTAAGTGCTTAGCCCCCCCACCCCCTAAAAAATAATAATGACATCCTGAACGAAAAACTGAAGCAAGGTCCCTGAGGTTCAAACTTGGACGATATTAGAGATTGTCAAGTGCGTCAGTGTACCCCATTTTTAAACAGCCATATCTCCAAAAGTATGAAAGGTAGAGACTTTATTTTTTATTTTAAAGTTTGATCATTATCTTTATGATGATACGGTAATGGGTTTTAAATATTAAAATAAATAAATCTAATTTTGGCTGCCGCTTCCTACTAGAGTAAAAAAAAAAAAAAAAATCCCTATGCCTCTTACGGGATTCGAACCCGCAACCTTCCGGTCCACAACTCCAAGACGCTAACCGATATGCCGCCATGACAGCTGGTGGATCCTGTGTGTGTGTTTCAGCCAGATGAGGTCGCCAGGCGTCACCACCAGTGTGAACGGGAAGAACAAAACGCTGTACATGCCCAACGTCAAGTCCATAGAGGAGCGCACCAGGGAGAACCTGAAGAAAACCCTGAAAGGTGAGAGACCGCCTAGAGGACAGCTCTCCTCTTCCTGCATTTTGTTTCTTCCTTGGTTATATAAACTTACGTAAGAGTTGCTGCTGCTTCCAGAAATGAAACATTCTCCCTTGCCTTGCCGTATATATATATATATTGCTGTTGCTGCTGTTTTTGGAAATAAGGACTTCTGCCTTGCCTTGCCTTGCCTTTCTTTTGCCTTGCTGTAAACATTGCTGTTGCTGCTGTTTTTTTCCAAAAATAGACTTCCGTCTTGTCTTGCCTTGCCTTTCTTTTGCCTTGCTGTACCCATTGCTGTTGCTGCTGTTTTTCCAAAAATAGACTTCCGTCTTGTCTTGCCTTCTTTTGCATCCTTGTACACATTGCTGTTTTTCCAAAAATAGACTTCTGTCTTGTCTTGCCTTCTTTTGCATCCTTGTACACATTGCTGTTTTTCCAAAAATAGACTTCTGTCTTGTCTTGCCTTCTTTTGCATCCTTGTACACATTGCTGTTTTTCCAAAAATAGACTTCTGCCTTGCCTTGCCTTGCCTTGCCTTTCTTTTGCCTTGCTGTACATACACATTGCTGTTGCTGCTGTTTTTTCCAAAAATAGACTTCTGTCTTGTCTTGCCTTCTTTTGCATCCTTGTACACATTGCTGTTTTTCCAAAAATAGACTTCTGTCTTGTCTTGCCTTCTTTTGCCTCCCTGTACACATTGCTGTTTTTCCAAAAATAGACTTCTGCCTTGCCTTGCCTTGCCTTCTTTTGCCTCCCTGTACACATTGCTGTTGCTGCTGTTTTTCCAAAAAATAGATTTCTCCCTTGCCTTGCCTTTCTTTTGCCTTGCTGCACACATTGCTGTTGCTGCTGTTTTTCCAAAAATAAACTTCTGCCTTGTCTTGCCTTGCCTTTCTTTTGCCTTGCTGTTCACATTGCTGTTGTTACTACTGCTGTTTTAAAAAAAAAAAAAGACTTCTGTCTTGTCTTGCCTTCTTTTGCCTTGCAGTACCCATCGCTGTTGTTACTACTGCTGTTTTTCAAAAAAATAGACTTCTGCCTCGCCTTGCCTTGCCTTTCTTTTGCCTTGCTGTACCCATCGCTGTTGTTACTACTGCTGTTGTTGTTTTTCAGAACTGGGGATGAGAACGGGCCAGGAGCTGTGTGTAGCGGACGTCACCACCCCCGTCTCCCTCACCTTCCAGCTCAACATCGCCACAGACATGGACACAGGGGGAGGGGGAGGGGGAGCAGAGAACGAGGCGGTGGCTGCCAACTGACAGCAGTCAGGCTCAGGAGGGAGTGGAGTGGAGTGGGGAGGTGGGCCACACACCACACTCACACTCAGACACACACACACACACACCACTCACACACACACGCACGCACACACGCCCGCACACAGACGCACACACACACAGACACACACACACACAGACACACACTCACACACACACACACACACACCACACACACACTCACTCACTCACACACACACACACAGACACACACACACACACACACTGCAGTAAGAATGAGAGACAGTCGACGTTGTTGTTACAGATCTTAGGGACAAACCTTCGTTTTTGCTGTCAAGAGACTAGTAGAGTGAAAGTGTTGAAATGTCTGAACTATGCCAATGTCGGTGTATGTTATTCTTTTGTCACGTGGATGGCATTTCTCGTGTTTTATTGCAGTTTCTTTTTTTTTCTGTCGAGGAGAAAGTCTTTTGCCTTATTCCATGCTTGTACATCCCAGGGTTCACCTGTTTGTATGCAGTTTTGATTGATAAAGGTTTTTTTGTTGGGTAGGGTTCGATTTTTGGCATGCCAGGTGTTTTTCCGTAGACACCCCCCTCTCTGAAACAGAGAGTGGGATCTCAGAAACAGAGATGAGTATGTGTACACACAGGAAATGCAATGAAGAGAAACTGGAGCTCATTAGTTAAAAAAAAAAAACCAACAACCCACCAAATTCATAGAAAAATGTTTTTAAAAAATGAAGAAAAAAAAAGGTGCATCCCTAGATGGCTGGGAATTTTGAGGAATTGAAGACGCCTAATAACTAACCCAAATTTCTTGTGGAAAAACTGTAACAGATTCGTAAAAACCTATCATGAGTGTTTGTTGGTTTTGTGGTTTGTTGGGGGGGGGGGGGGGTTCTTTTTGGTGTGTTTTTAGAAAAGCGATGGAGGATTTAGAATCTGGGTTTATTTTTCAGTTGTTTTTGATGACAAAGACTAGTTGTGGCATTCAGAAGAGCTAACTTAAAGGATGTCAATCGACGGCCTTGTGACACGGAGGATTTTATTTTTTAAATTTATTTTTATTTATTTTTTTTTAATTTTATTATTATTTTTATTTATTTATCTATTTATGTTTTATGCAGGGCGTTGGCTCACAGCCTGAATTAAGGTGAGACACGGGTCCAAAAGTGGCCAAAGACATGTTTTTTAGAATAAAAAAATTTCTGGATGCATTTATGGAGATTTCCGTGTATAAAATTAAAGAATTCAGACCGTAAAATATGTCTGTAGAAACAAGGTTACCGATACTTGTTATAGATAAAAAGGCTTAGGATTTTGAAATATTGAGTTTTGGTGGCCATATTGGATTGTTTCCATGGCAACAGTGCAGAAAACTGAGTAAATCTTTAATTTTTATGCTTTACAAGTGATGCCCTTTCAATATATGGCATAACTTTTAATATGGGCTTGTAAACAAAATCTCATCAGTTTCGACCCCAGTGTTCCACCATAATGCATTGAAAGAGTTAATCCTGTGTACAGACAGACACTTAGCAGTCTGTACACAAGTGCCTCAGACACTTTGAGGTGGTCTGTATAGGTTAGGCTAAAGATTTGAGAGAAAGAAAAAAAGGCATGTGTCTGGGTATCAAGTATTGGCCAAATTGACACTGCATTGCTGTGGAATCTGGAACAAAACCTGTTGTGCCTGTCAGAGGGTCAGTCAGGGGACAGATATCATACAGTGACTGATCGGGGATCAGCGGCAGAAATCCCTCTGTTGCCACTTGTCACGTGCGACATCAAAGGTACATTAAATAAGTCGCAGGGAGAGTTTTCATCTAAAAGGCGGCTTCACCTAATTTTTAGCGATTGTCATGTTTTTGCAGTTTTGGTTTCTTCAAATATCTAAAAGTCATATTCCAAAGTATCAGAGCCCAGTGCAGATTATAAAGCTTAAAAACCCTGTTGCTGAGGTCCCCTGTTCAAGGCACAAGTGTGCAGTTCAAGAAGCTTTAGACCCAAATGTCTCAAAATGGCCGCCTCCTCTTTTTGTGAATTCAAACTACTGTAACTTTGCCCTAAGTCAAGCTACAGCTAAAACAAGTACATCATTGAAAGCTAAATGAACTTTTTCACTGTATCAAAATCTGAAGAATGATAAAAAAAAAAAAAGGCACTTAACTTAATGTACCTTTTGTGAAAGTGCATCACATTTGAAAGGTTAATGTAAAGGACTCTTGTCACTGAAAGCAGCAGCAGCAGCTGTGATAGAAAAAAAGACTCACACTCGCATTTCTTTATTTTATGTATGGCTGCATAGTTTTTAGGTCGACTGGTTTGAGTGTTTCATGCGCTGTTGACCAAGCAGATTTTAGGCAAGCGATTTCCATGTTGAGTGTATGCTGAATTTTTTTTTATGTGGAGTGGATGCTGAATGGTTGGTGGTTGGTTTTGTTGTGGAGTGGGTGATGCTGACAGTGTATCAGTCACCTTCTGAGAAAGTGACTTGCAAGTTTTGGGGATGTGATCCTCAAAAATGTTGGGATCTGTTCTACTCATACTTGTGTCGTCTGCTTCTCTGCGTGATGGTGAAGAAGATGACTAGACCAACAGCACTGCAGGAGACAGGACAGAAGATTAAGATAACCAGAAATGAGAGAAAGCTTTTTTCACCCCTGGGCCTGTGTGGCTGACTGAAAGAATTCCAGGTTTTGCTGCGCAGGTTGCGGTTTACAAAACGGACAGTGGAGACTGTAACCATAATCATTATGCCTTGGTGTCTGTCTCTTTCTCTCTTGTCTGTGCAATTTGAGGTTCCATGTTGTCTTAGTACATTTATGTGAAGGTCGTCCACATTTGTTCCAAAGACACTTGTGTGCTGGCAATGTTTATTGTTGATTGCCAGTTGTGTGGGAGTGTTGTGTGTATATTTATTCATGTTTGTTTTTTTCCCCCTTCCTGCAAAGTTGCATAAAGTGTCTGTAAAAATGTTGAAAAAGAAAGTGTCGCGTTTAAAAGTCCTGTACAGTTAACATTTATAAAATTCAATGAACATGTCGTTTGATGGATGGTTTTGTCACTCGTGCTGTGAGAATGAGTGTGTCCGTTTGGGTTTTTTTTGTATGGTTTCAGCAGTCATGTTGTCCAGTGGAGAGACTGGAGGTGCTTAGCATAAAAAAATAATGGAGTTTGATGTGTGTGTGTCATGTTTTCTTTGTTTCTCCTGCCATGCTTGTATGAAATGAAGACCTGGCTGAATCTGTGTCATCAGAACTTTCCTGTCCTATCCTACTCCACTTCAGGAGTGCCAGCATCTCTTTCATGATAGTCAGTCAGTCACCTCACTCTCAAGGAATTCAGCAGTATCCATTTTCTCTTTCTTCTCTACCAACGTCTTTACTTTCAAGTCACCCTCCCCCCCCCCCTTTTTTTTTTGTGTGTGTTTTGTTTCTCAGCTAGAGCTTCAAGGTCCACCAATGGTGAAATTTTGCATATGCGACTTTTTACCACCATTAATGCCGTTCATTCACCACCGGAATCTAGCCATAAGATTTGTGTCTGATTACTTTATAGGCCTATCCCTCACTTCGTGAGATTCTGCTGTCTTCCAACTCAAGTAACACAAGTTATGCAAGCACACACACGCATGCACGCAAACGGAGGCAGTTAACTGCACAACACCACCACGTACAGCTGGCTTCATGAACAAAGACACTGCACCATCACAAGCACAAAAAGTAATATTTTAATACATATATTTAACTTCGTCTGCTTCCATATCAAAACAAATATGGTCTTAAAAGGACAGAACAGAAATTCACATCAGGGACCAGCAGATGTAAGAGATGATGACATTGATGACTTTTTTTTTTTTTCCCCAAGCTGACTCTGAATCCTGTATCAAGCCACAGCTTCTGCAGGCATCTGATGCTACCTCTTGGGAACCCAGTCTTCTGCTACATCCTAAATCAAGTCAGCTGTGAAGGGCAGCATCATCTTATGTAAAAATCATCAAACAAACAAAAAAATAACAACAGCAAACACAATGTTGATGATATGCAACAAACACTACACCAGATATGTTGCAAAATTTTGACTGTTGAAAGCTCTTTTTCATCCCACTTACCTGGATATTTAAATATTTTTTATAAAGAATGAGATATCAGTTTTTCCTTGTAAACACAAGACACTGTCCATGCCCTAGTCATCCGTACAACATGATAACTAACAAGTTGACAACAGCTTTCAACAAAGATGCTGACCTACTGCGTACATTTCAGTCATTATTGCCAGCTTTCAGTTCCATCCTTGAGCATTCTCATACTCTCTTGACTATACCCAGCTAACAGTTGATAGATCCTATACACTATCTATATCTGGGCAGGGACTGTACCAAGCTAACAACTGATAGATCCTATACACTCTATCTATACCTGGGCAGGGACTATACCCAACTAACAGTTGATAGATCCTATACTCTATATATACCTGGGCAGGGACTATACCCAGCTAACAATTGATAGATCCTATACACTCTATACCTGGGCAGGGACTATACCCAACTAACAGTTGATAGATCCTATACACTCTATCTATACCTGGGCAGGGGTGGGCTCTGTCAGTTTCCACTTGCCCACAACACAAGGCCTGAACATTTGAGGGCAGCAGCCCTATGATTCCTCAGAGAGTTCAGGCAGAAGAGAGATACATACTGCAACAGGCAGTGATTTTTTTTTTCCTTTCAAGTGAGGCTGACAGCAAAGTGTCTCTGATCCTGCAGACCATTATCACATCAACAAATCAGAGCTGTGACTGATATTTACACCTAACTGAAATTGAGCTTGCCCAAGACCCAAGAGTGTAACCGCCCCCCCCCCCCCCCCCCCAAATGAATATTGCTTGAAAAAAAATTGAATGGTGATTTATTTTGTCATGATATCAAAACAAAAAGATTGCCAAAAGGAGAATCAAAATTTCTGAACTGTATGTTATTTCATAAAATGAGGTTTGATAGAGGCAGAGTATTTCCAATGAATAATAATAAAAAAAAAAAAAAACCACAGTCAGCTCACATGTTATTTTTATCAATAATTGAGCATATGTTAGGATCATGTTCACTGAAGTGTAATCATTTTGTATCATTATAGTAATAACTCTATTCATGTAATTCATACACAAAAAACAAAACAACACAGCATAACAACACACCATAACATACTCAAAAAAAATCTCTTATGATGTTCATGATTCCAATGCTAAGTTGTCATGCTATTCTTATATTCATGAATAAATGCCTCTTGACAAGATCATCATGTACTTTGGGCAGACTGTGTCTTCACACACAGAATCATCAGCATTGTCAGACTATACTGTCACAAGAAAACAAACGTTTAAAACTGGGAAAATAATTATATATATGTCGTCTAAATCACTAGAAGTGAACAGACGTAAAATTAAAGACAACAACAAATAATTATATTGAACACAAAATGCTTAATGAATTTAACATGGCCATTAAACTACCACTACAGCGTGTACTATTTGGTTTTGATGGATATGAAGAAAAAAAAAAGCAAGCTTGTAAGCGGTTACATCAACTTACTCATCCTGATTTGTGTGAAAGTGTATTGAATAGTTAGGTACAGTACTCCATTTGACATTATCATTATCTTGAGCTTTAGTTATAAAAAAAAAAAAACTAACAAAAATTAAAAGAGAGAGAGAACCTGACCACATCAACCTCGTGTCACACCACCTTAAGCACACTGGTCAAATGACTTTTAAAAAAAAAGACTACAAAGTAGGAAAGAAAACTGGGCACAATAACTCCATAACACCAGACAATGAATCCATGAACTGTTCTTGCCATGCACAAGTAGTTGTTCCAATGAAATGCAAAACAAGTTTGAAATGAATACAAGGAATATAAAAACCATACACATCACTGGGAAAAATTGAAAAAAAACAAGGAGAAAAAAAATTTAAGCATACATATACAGGACATAAGAATTGAAAACAAATTCCACCCCCAAACAAAAAACCCCACAAAAAAAACAACCCAACCAAACAAACAACCCCCCCCCCCCCAAAAAAAAAAACAAAAACAAACCAAACTGTCCCAACCAAAAACAACCGAACTTCCAAACCTTCAGCATAGGATTACTGACCTGACAAGGGCTACTGAATGGAATCAAAGTACATCTACTAGCATCCATTTCACACATTTTAGTTTTGGCCATAACATCACCCTGTAGCTTTTCAGATCACTTTGATTGTTTTCCCCCCCCCCCCCCAAGAAATTCAGGCTGCTCTCCCCCGAGAGAGCACAATCCCAAAGTGCCACAACCCCCCCCCCCCCCCCCCCCCCCCTCTCTCTGTTCTCTCCCATCCCTAGCAGCACACTTCTAGTTATCTATTATTCTTTTATATCAACGATAATGGAATAAGCACTCATGTGCTTTTTTTTTTTTTTTTTACATCCAGTCCCGCCGTGCATATGCAGTTCTCACAGAACGAGATGTTCGGCAGCACAGTGTTCACACCCTGCAGAGCTGTCAGTCTCCCCCAACTTCAGCTCCTCTCAGCTGCTAATTATCCCAGCCCACCCAGCCCAGCTGGTGCTATTTATAGCAGGAGCTGACCACACATGACTAGGGAAAAAGGAAGGAGCATGCTCAATATAGCACTCTTGGCTAGGCCTTTACTGAGTGATGTTGGATTTGTGCACTGTGCGGCCTGTAGCACAGACCCAGAATGACCTATCTGTTGTGTGTGTGTGTGTGTGTGTGGGTGAGTGCTGTAGGCCACAACACAACACAAAATCTAACCATCAGATCAAAGTGTAGGACACAGGGCAGGAATCAGGAGGACTGGGCTGTGCAGTGCTGTGCTCTGCTGTGCTGTGCTGTTACCCTGTGCCAGCTTCCCTGATGCTATCTACTCCCACAAAAGTCCTTCGGATGAGACTGTAAACCGAGGCCCCGTGTGCAGAACACACGCAGACCATCTTGCGCACACGTTAAATACTGTTCCGCTTTTTGTAAGAGTTAGGCCATTGTGTGCCTGTGGGGGAAACAGATGACAAGATTTACAAAACTGCATAAACACGGGGACTGGATGTAAAAAAAAGCACACGAGTGCTTATTCCATTATCTTCGAATATAAAAGTATAAACACACAAAAACAAACATCACAGCAACAGGGGTCCAAGGGATGGACAGTCACCACTAGCATTCAGTTCTGTTCAACTTGTGCTGGTGTACCGACTGTGCTGTCCCCTTTCCTGAGCGTCCAAATTCCCTACAACTTGGGGGACAAAATACCTACACCCATCTATCATCTATTTTTTTTGTCCTTTGAGCAAAGTACTTATCAATCCAACCCAACCCTATTGCTAACAGTCCTTCTAACCAGGGCTACCAATACACGGTATGAACAGTTAAAGCTCTGATTGATTCAAACTTTAGATATATAGAGTTGTAACTGGTTACATGCACTTGTTTTTCTCCACTATATTTTCTCAATTATATATATATTATATATATATTAATGACCTCCATCACGAAATGAGTCGCTTAGCACCTGACCCACTTTTCTGATTTTGATTGATTATAAAAGTAGTCATTGTGGTATCCTTTTACAATTAAATGTGTTATAAAAATACCCAAGCCCTCATTCTGACAACTTTTTATGATGTTTAACTTGTCAATTTCTCAGTTTGTCATTTCCTGCAGACTGTCACTATTACTGTAATTACTTTTCATAGAATAGTCCAATTTTCAGTCTGTTTTTTGTATTGTATAGCAAGTTTAATGCAGATTGATAACATGTCAATAACTAAAAATTGACCTCTGGTGCAATGCGACACATGTCATGGAGCATCATATATATTATACACACACACACACACACCACCACAACAAATGGACACTGAGCCAGACTGATAGATGGGGGGGGGAGGGGGGGGGGGGGGCACCAATCTGTTGGAGCGCTATGGCAATGTGTTGAGACAAAAGTTGAAAACTGAACTGTGGAGGATCTGAGACAGCTCTACAGGACGGGACGGGACAGGACAGGACAAGTCTCGTCCTGCACACACTTAACGTGGCTGCTGACACTACAATATTGCACATTTATCTTGTTAACATGACTTGCCGGGATGGTGTATTAATATGTACAGATTGATGAAAGACACGCTTGCACAAAAAAGTCTTCCAAAGATGCTTACCTTTATACCATGCCTATCCTTTTAGAAGCTGGAAACATTTCATTTACTCTTACCTTCTGTCCTCTCTTCAGGGGAATTAATTAAACCCACACCCTCCACTACTCATTACCTACCCTGTTAAATGCTACTAACAACAGTAACACATTTCCCTAACAGATACAGAACATTCTGAGCAGAACACAAACTTCACACATTCATCAAACTACAGATACGAAGATTTCAGGGGTGAGAGGGGAGGGGGGGGGGGAGGGGAAGGGGTATCAGGCCTGTTTGTGCCAACAGCATGTATTTTTAGCAGAAAGGACTCGAGACAGCAGCAGAAACAGAAACTGACCATCCATGAGCTTTTGTATTTTTGGTCCACTAGGAGGGAGGGTGATGAGTGGTCTGGAAAGGTGTGAACTAAGGGTTGAGCCAGTACAGATCTGCAGTGCCAAGGCACTACAACACCAACATGGTGTACAATAACAATGGTGTACACATACACAATGGTGTACACATACACACACACTCACAAACACACATGGTGTACACATACACATTCACTCACAAACACACATGGTGTACACATAACACACACAGACTCACACACACATGGTGTACACATACACACACACACTCGCACACACGGCGTATACAAACACACGCGTGTGTACACACAACACGGGTGTGCATACACAGTCTACACACACATAGTGTATACATACACTGGTGTACACACAAACCTACACACAGACGTGGTGTACACATACACACTCACTCACAAACACACATGGTGTACACATACACACACACACAGCACACACACACACAACACACACACACGCACACACACACACACACAAACAGTGTACAAACACACAACACACACACACGTGCACAGGGACTCGCCACAGAAATCTGAAAGTATGACGATTCAGTCATCCTGTCTTCACAGGCTGCTTCTTATCAAAACTCTTTTAAGTGTTGGGGTACCCCCCATTTCAAGGCGTTGAAAAATCTTCACCTTTTTTTCTTCTTCTTTTGTTCCTTGGCTAGATGTTCCGAGGTTCACCAATGGTGAGATTTTTGCATGCAACCATTTTACCCTCTCTTCATTCATGTGGTCATGTTATGTTCTGACTTCGAGGAGAAAAGAAAAATGAAAAGAGAAAGAAAACAAAAAAGCAGTCGTGAAGTTAGGCAAACATCAACAGCTACATCATCAGCCTCTGCACTGATACACACTCTGGAAAGGAGGTGGGGGGGGGGGGGGGGGGGGTAACAGCAAAAAAAAAAAAAAAAAGGCCTTGAAATTCATCACTGTAAAATTCACAATCCTCACTTTATTTTCAAATGAATGGACGTGTGAGTGATTACCAGTTTGGCAAAAGAAACACAATCTTTATAATTTCACACATTTTCTTTTTTTTATCTGTCACACACAAAGCATTTCTCCCCCCCCCCTCCCCCCCCCCCCCCCCCCACCCCCATGTCCAGCATGAGCCCTGAAAGCACACAATCTCATTGCAGTAAAGGAGAAGAAAAAAAAACACAACACCCTTTTTTCTACACTGTCGATACACTTTATAAAGCAACAGTTGACTTTTACATGGATTGTTACACAGGTCAGAATAAAACAACAACAAATCACACATAAAAACATACCTTTACTGCGATACCAAGCACACATATTTCAAAAGCAGAAAAACCAAATAACAAAAAAAAAAAAGTGGGGGGGGGGGGGGAGAGGGGGGCTGTAGGGGAGGAGAAAACAAAATGGTCAAGTCAAAAAGGATACACAACAAAAATTCTGACTAAATAGCGAAGATTAAAAAAAAAAAAAAACACACAACAGCTACATATTTTACCAAGTACATGCTAGATAAATAAATACCTGACATAAAAAAAAATCTCATCCAATGAAATATGCACACATCATTGTCAAAGCAAAAACACAAAGTATCAAGCAATATAAAAGCAATCTCATCAAGAAAAGCAAACAAACAAAAAAACCAACAGTTTAAATATGGCATACAATTTTTTTTTTATTGAGCCATAGAAACAAACAGACGATGCTGAATTAGTTAGCAATGAATTCACCATCTGACGATGACCAAGCCAATGTCATCGATAAATGCAAGATGCCAAAAAAAAAATCAAAAAAAAAATCACTCCCTCCATAAGGAGAACAAATTTCAGTCCATGCTTCTATCATTTCCACACACACACACAACAATACTCAACGCTAAAAATCAATATTACTCCATTTCCAGCGTCAAATCTTTTCAACACTGAACACACATACATCTTACAAAAATATGGGCAATAATCATGGGAGAATATAAAATGTCGATATTTCATGATGGATACTCACGGTAATGACCAGAACATGTGTTAATTAGCACCCTGTCAACCTCAAAGACACGTGTCAAGAATGCCCACAGCACTGAGGCGTTAGTGGAGGGAACTGTGTCCAGCTCTCTTGGCCTAAACCTGACAGACGTGTCCACCCTCTTTCCACACACACATACACCACAACCACATTCCAAAAAAAAATTTGAAACATTGGGTGTTGCGGGATACATGGGTTCCACTCTTAGGGGAGAAAAAGAGAAAAAAGAACATAACAGAACATGGAAAAAGTTCTGTTGGTTTAGACACAAGATAAAGCCATCACAGCAAACTCTACAGTGACTGCTTTGCAAGAGACTTGTCTGTTGTTTGGTATGGCAGTGGTGTAGGTTTATGCTGTGCAAATATTTTGAGTCACGACAGCAGTGCCTGTACAAGAAGTTGTCTGGTCAAACTCTGGTCCGGGTTTTGCTATTTTTTATAAGTTTTATCAAATACGCTGCAAAATAATGTCTGAATACAGTGACTTTTTTTCTTAAAAAAAAAAAAAAAAAAACATGGGTAGAGTTTCTACACCGATTTTGTTGTTCTGGGCGCTTATCATTACTGGAAATGATTCAACAGACTTTGTAATGCCATTACTGCTGTAATGGTCACACTTCTGTCTGATCAGACTTTGTAATGCCATTACTGCTGTAATGGTCACACTTCTGTCTGATCAGACTTTGTATATATGCTAATTACTTGCTGATAGATTTGGTTACTGCTTTCATTGTCTGATCAGACTTTGTAATGCCATTACTGCTGTAATGGTCACACTTCTTGTATCATGCTTCATGGACTTTGTAATGCCATTACTGCTGTAATGGTCACACTTCCAGTGTCTAGGACATGCAGTCAGGCCTACAGGCCACACACACAGTCAAAGAGAGTGGGGGAACCAGACAAAGCCTGAACCTGTCCCCACATCTCTTACACTACAGCAGTCAAACTGTCTCCCGTCTACCTTCATTTGCATCTGTATACCAGGATTTCCTTTCACACCCCCCTTTAGCTAGTCACAGATTTTGGATGACCTGGGACAGCTGTGAGCCAGTACTGCACAAGCCAGAGATGGTCAGTATGGTGAGACTGACATCAGTAAACCCAGAAGAAATATTATGCTTGCCATGTTGTTGTTTTTCCTGAATAAACATTTCTTTAAAACCAAGTGCATCTGCTGACTCATCAGGCTGGTCTCTTTTTTTTTTTCACCCAGACTTGCTCAGCTCAATCTTCAGAGTAAAATAATCTCTAACCACTGTAAGCCATGTCAAGATTTCTCTAACAAAGTGGACAAGTATGAGGACAGTTTGACTGACTGCCAATACCTACACACACTTCCAAATGAAGATGGTGAGACAATGGGGGGGGGGGGGGGGGGGGGGGGGGGAGGGGGGGAGGAGAGGAATCTATTCCTACATAGAATTTTTTTTGTAATGAGCAAAAAGATTTTCATTTCATTTGCCAAAGAGAAAGGAGGAGGATTATTTTTTTTCAAATCCTGTTTAGCAGAGACATACTTCGATATCTGAAATGGTTAAGTATCCTGTTCAAGAGGAAGTTTAAAAAACAAATTCCTCCTTTTTCTGCAATGAGCACAAGAGAACCATGTATTCTTCAACCACACATCAACCAAAAAAAAAAACAAATGAATACACTGGATACAAGAGGAAACAAAGAAGAAAGAAAAAAAAAACCCAGAAAGCCTTTGGCGTCAACTAAATGCCAGATCATTACGACGAAGCAAACTGAACTGATACCAGCATCAGGACACAGGACTCCCCCAAACAACACACACAACATCTGGTGGCCTCTTCAGCAGACACCATGCATTACACATTTCTTTTGGCATGGGAAAGAAAAACCCACGACTACCTTCATCCCGACTGTCATTCCATTTTCCTTAAATGTAGGACACATCTCCTTCTACATCCATCTCTCTGCTTGTGACGATGGGCCAGCCAACTACACAGAAGGAAAAAATCAAACTAAAACGCAGGATGGGGAGGGATGGAAAAAACAATTTCTGTCCTCTTTACTGGGAACACAAACGGCACATGCACAGCACATAACCAATAAATACAGTCTGGCCTGTTGACAGCCAGTATTGCAAATCATTTCCCAAACCAATGCTTTTATAAAAATTTCATTCGCACAAATATTCATAACATACAACTTCAATGTTCAGTATCGTCTTTCTTTAAAATAAAAAAAAAGAAAAAGCAAAAAAAACAAACAAATCGTCTTTCAATCGATGAAAACACATATGGAGAAAACATGGGCATATTAAAAAAAACGTCTGCACTTGTTACCAAACATTGTGATCGTAACTGTGTCCTGTAAGAATATATATTAATTTCGAGCTAGTACATGGAGGCAGTTCTGGATGACTGAGACAAATGCCACCCATGACCATGACAATGACCAAGACTAATGAAGATTTTTTTTCCACCCAAGCCAGCTGTCAGTGGTTAGCAAGTCAGGTTCCTGATTGGAAAGTCAAAGGTTCAAATCCCACAAAGCCATAGATTTTTTTTTTTTCAGAATCCAGCCTACTCCTGCCCACAGTGAGTTTTCTACAGGCTTATTGGGAAGACTGGGACCACACAGTATAGAGATCTGGTTCTGTGAGTGTTGCTCAAATTACTCGACCAACATAGCAGATCTTTGCATCTCTTGAGCCCCATTGATGCTGGAATATACATACTATGATAGGAAGCGTAAAATACACCCTGTCACAAACTCTTGGGGCACATGCACGTCATTAGCAGCAATCCTCATCATCATTGATCATCATGCAAAAAAAAAAAAAAAAAAAAGTCTGATTCAATGGCCTCTACTGTTGTGGTCTTACAAGACTTCAGTTTGGGTTTTCGCTATCACTTCTGTGCCTGTGGTGACTTTGTGTCAAAGCCTTCGGGTTGAAGGTTTAGGGGAGAAAGCCATGAAGGAACATTGCGATAGTTATTCATGGGGTCAGACTGATTAAGACGCTCACTTCTCAGTCTGACCCCACGAATAAACTATTGCTGTCATCAGTGAGGGACTTTGTAGGTGGGTGTCCTGCATATGTAAAAAAAAACAGGCACCACTGAACACCACCAAAGTGACACATCAGTAGTGCAGGGCCCCTCTGGCACTGAGATGAGCCAAACATTTGATGAGCTTCTGAGGATAGGACAAAACAAGCCTCAGCATGGCTGAGGGGAGAGGGATAGATGGGAATGAGCAATGTGGGAACAGCATTACTGGGAACATCACAGAAGATACATGGTTAAGGATAAAAAAGAAGTGTGTGTGTTGTGTGTGTGTGTGTGTGTGTGTGTGTGTGTGTGTGTGTGTGTGTGTGTGTGTGTGTGCGTGCATGCGTGGCGTGCATGAGTGCATGCGAGTGTGTGAGTGAATATCTCAAAGCTTTTAAGTAAAAGTCAAGTCAAGTCAAAATTTTATTTTCAGATGGTACATTGAGTAAGCATCGATTTGCTTTTTTTCATCAAGCCATCTATCTAAGGAAAAAAACAAAAAAACATCAAGAAAATAAAAAAAAAACTTTTTAAAAAATTTAAAAAGATACATGAGGCAGAAGAAAAAAAAACAACCCAGTTCCTACTACACCCAAGTCACTGTTGATTTGCCCACACACACCTTGTATAAGTACACAGGGGATGGTTTGTTGTTTCTATAGGGAAAGCACTGTAGTAGTAGTAGTAGCTCACCCCACCACCACTGTTCACACACACACACCACACACCTAATGTGATGCAGTG
>CM060329.1:10468029-10485529 GCA_030674155.1 Stramonita haemastoma
CAAAATAAAAATACCAATACAGTTTTGGGGGGGAAATACCAATACAATTTTTTTTGGAAATACCAATACAATTTTTTTGGGGGAATACCAATACATTTTTTGGGAAATACCAATACAATTTTTTGGGGGAAATACCAATACAATTTTTGGGAAATACCAATACATTTTTTGGGAAATACCAATACAATTTTTGGTGGGAAATACCAATACAATTTTTGGGGGGAAATGCCAATACAATTTTTGGGAAATACCAATACAATTTTTGGGGGGAAATACCAATACAATTTTTTTTGGGAAATACCAATACAATTTTTGGGAAATACCAATACATTTTTTTGGGGGGAAATACCAATACAATTTTTGGGAAATACCAATACATTTTTTTGGGGGGAAATACCAATACAATTTTTTTGGGGAAATACCAATACATTTTTGGGGGGGGAAATACCAATACAATTTTTTTGGGGAAATACCAATACATTTTTTTTGGGGGAAATACCAATACAATTTTTGGGGGGAAATACCAATACATTTTTTGGGGGGGAAATACCAATACAATTTTTTTGGGGAAATACCAATACATTTTGGGGGGGGAAATACCAATACATTTTTTGGGGGGGAAATACCAATACATTTTTTGGGGGGGACATACCAATACAATTTTTTTTGGGAAATACCAATACATTTTTTTTGGGGGGAAATACCAATACAATTTTGGGGGGGAAATACCAATACAATTTTGGGGGGGAAATACCAATACAATTTTGGGGGGGAAATACCAATACAATTTTGGGGGGGGAAATACCAATACAATTTTGGGGGGGAAATACCAATACAATTTTTTGGGGGAAATACCAATACAATTTTTTTGGGGGAAATACCAATACAATTTTTGGGGGGGAAATACCAATACAATTTTTGGGGGGGAAATACCAATACAATTTTTGGGGGGAAATACCAATACAATTTTGGGGGGGGAAATACCAATACAATTTTTTGGGGGGAAATACCAAAACAATTTTTTTGGGGGAAATACCAATACAATTTTTGGGGGGAAATACCAAAACAATTTTTTTTGGGGAAATACCAATACAATTTTTTTGGGGGAAATACCAATACAGGTTGTTGTTGTTGTTTTTTTTTGGGGGGGGACCTCCTAAGCTCACATAAAATAAAAATATAACAGAAAATGCAAAGAAAAAATTTCTTTTAAAAAGGAAACATTAAGACTTCAACAGAAATCACCACAATGCAAAACAAAAAAGGGAGAAAAAAAAGAAAAGAAAAAGGAAATAACTTATTCCTCCTTTTCATCGTAGTACATAAACTATCAAACACGTTCCTCAATTCCTCAACACTGTTTAAACAAGCATGCAAATTTTTAACTCAACAATCAAAATAAATAAATCAAACAACCGAACAAAACAGGATTAAAAAGCAACAATAACATAACTACTATATATTTACATATCAACTTCATGCCACTGATCCTCTCACTACAAGGATCAAAACTTCAAAGAAAATCAACAGTTTCAAGCAGGAAAACAAAATACCCACAGTTACATTTAGCGTCGTCTTGAAACACAATATCTGCATTGACAAATTCACGAAATGCTTATCACTTTATACGCCATCACATGTGACATGGCAAGAATGAATGGACGTACGATTTGTTGAGCGCATAAGAATGTCACACCCACAGACAGGGCTGGGAGAGACAAGGACATTGAACAGGAGGAGGCGAGAATCAATCAATCAATCCAATCCAATCATGTTATTATTTATAATCCCGCTGACCACACAGGCCGTATCAGGGCTGTCACCTCGTCAAATTTTAAATCTCAGAATAAAAACTGTGCAGCTATATACAGATTAAAACGAGGTATAACTCTACTGTCTTTGCTTGTATTAACACCCTGGTCAACCATAAGGGTCCACCCAGGATGGGCACCGCATTGTGGGAAAAACCACATCGATCACTGGAAATGAGGAGGGGGCAGGGGTAAAATGGGAAAGCTGCAAACTCACAACCAGAAGCATACACATGTATAAACCCAACACACTCTCAAAAATTCATGCTCTCTCTCTCTCTCTCTCTCTCTCTCTCTCTCTCTCTCTCTCTCTCTCTCTCTCTCTCTCACACACACACACACACACACACACACACACACACACACACACACACACACACACACACACACACTCTCTCTCTCTCTCTCTCTCTCTCTCTCTCTCCTTCCCTCCCCCCTCTCTCTGTCTCTGTCTCTCTCTCTTTTCTGTCACTGTTAATGGCTTCTACAAAAAGAAAGTGAAAGGGTCATTAAAAGTCTTTCTCTTTATTTGTACAAGGCAATCAAAGTAGGCTGTAGTACATGTAGCTTATGATAGATGCTGGGGGGGGGGGTCTGTTGTGTATTATGATTTTGTTAATGTCGTTTTTGCTTTTATCGCATTTTATGTGCAACTGACGTGTTTTTTTCCCACAACACGGTGCCCGCCCTGGGCTGACTCTTATGGTTGACCAGGGTATCAATACAAGGAAAGACAGCAGAGTTGGTTTTATACCCTACTTTAATCTGCATATAGCTGCGCTGGTTTACTCTGGATTTAAAACTTGACAGGGTGACAGCCCGATATGGTCTGTGTGGTCGGCGGGCTATAAACAACTGATTGGATTGGATTGTCAGTGTCCATGTATACTCAAACCCTCCTTCAGTAGGGTCATTTGTATATCAACCCATCCATTCATATTTTCTTAATTCCCATTCTCTTTCTCCCATTCATATTCCCATTCTCTTTCTCCCATTCATATTCCCATTCTCTTTCTCCCATTCATATTCCCATTCTCTTTTCCATTCATTTCCATTCTCTTTCTCTTTCACACACCTGGGTAATTTCATTGTATTGTATCGTATACCACTCTGAGTCAGAGCAGATCTTTCTGCATGAAATTTGGGCTGCTGTCCTTACAGAAAGCATGTCACCACACAAAAAAAGACTACCCACGTGTAAAAAAAACAACAACAAACAAAAACAAACAAAAACCGGAACACTCACATTAAAAAAAAAAAAAAGCTCCTGTTTTAATGTGTATTTACTTCCCTGCGAGAGATTAGTTAGCTAAGTTGGAGACCTCCCTCACTCACTAACCAGAGACTGGAGGGGGACCACAGCACACAAATCCAGCATAACTCAAGACAAGGGTCCAGGTAAAGGTAAAAGGTAAAGGTGTCCCATAAACTATGTGGTCGTAAGGAGAGCGAGGCGTCAGAGACCTCAGCTTCTCTAGGGGCCGGCATGTTGAGGGCGGCACCCATCTCCTCTCCCTCGCAAGGGTTCAGGACCCAGAGCTAAAATTAGCCCCTTCCTTTTACCAAGTCTAAGCGTGGTCAGTTCCTGCTACAATTAGCAGTTCTCGCTACAATTAGCAGTTCTCACTACAATTAGCAGTTCCCGCTACAATTAGCAGTTCCCGCTACAATTAGCAGTTCCCGCTACAATTAGCAGTTCCCGCTACAATTAGCACCAGCTGGGCTATGATGGACAAGACCCAGTGCTTTCAGCATGGTATGGCCATTGGCACTAGGATGGATAGCCACTAAGAGCAGCCCAAAGTAAGGAGGAAAACAGACTGACAGCTTGTGGGGACGAGACACTCACCACATTCAGATTCAGATTCAGAATATTTATTGTCATTTAAGTCACGCAGACCTATTTGACACAACAAAAAAACAAACATCAGGTTGAATGAATTATCTTTCTGCCCAAAATGACGTCCACTAAACACACACACACACACACACACACACACACCAAAAAAAACCCAAAAATCAAACAAACAACCTAAACCCTCACCAGAGCTTGGGTTCCTTGTGGAGGTGGTTGAGGATCTCCTGGTAGAGCGGGTAGACCCCCAGCACGTCCAGGTCGTCCAGGAGCTGGGCAGCATAGACCCTCTCCAGCACACAGCCCTCAGGCAGCCACTGGCAGGGGCCTGCACACACCCCAATATCTTAATAGAACAGTGTACATACAAATTTAATTGGTACAGGGGCCTGCACACACACCATATCTTAATAAAACAGTGTACAAAATTTAATTGGTACAGGGGCCTGCACACACAACACATATCTTAATAGAGCAGTGTACATACAAATTTAATTGGTACAGGGGCCTGCACCACACACCATATCTTAATACAACAGTGTACAAATTTAATTGGTACAGGGGCCTGCACACACACACATATCTTAATAGAGCAGTGTACAAATTTAATTGGTATTATTTGTCTTCTCATACAATATGTTATAACAATTTGGTTTATGTCTTAAAGTGCGGTGCATGTGTGCGAATGTTTTTAATATTGTGTGTGTATGTGTGCATGTATGTATATATATATATATACGCAAGCCATGTACGAGTGTGTGGGCATACCGGTGCCTACCCGAATGTTTGTGATTTTATTTGGCTGAGTTTACAACTGGCTGAGGTATTGCTGACATGTGGGCGCTTTTTATACTGTGATGGGTGCGTGCTGATGTTCAGAACCTGTGTTGTGCTATATTGATTTTATTTCTTACGTAGTTTTTGTTCTTATATATATGGCTTGTAACCCACTGGAATTTCTCTGTTTTAGAGATAATAAAGTAATTTGAATTTGAATTTGAATTTGAGCCACATCTGCTGCTACTGCCTGTGCATGCAGACCAGGACTCGCTCGGTCAGTGGCTTGGGAAGATTTGATTGATTATGCTAGGGCGGAAGAAGGGTGTGTGTGTGTGTGTGTGGGGGGGGGGGGGGGGCGGTCTGGGGGGGAGGGGGTCAATTTATTTATTTATTTTATTTATTTTATTCTTTCATATCGAGGTTAATGGAATAAGCACTCATGTGCTTTTTTTCATCCAGTCCCTCTGTGTATGCAGTTGTGTAAATATTGTCATCTGTTCCCACCGGCACACAATGGCCTACTCTTACGAAAAACGGAACAGGATTTAACGTGTGCGCAAGATGTTCTGCGTGCGTTCGCACACGGGGCCTCGGTTTAAAGTCTCATCCGAAAGACTTGTATATGTTGTGTGGTGTGTGTTGGAAGGGGGAGGGGAGTGTCATGTGTGTATGTGCATTGTGTGCAGTAGTAGTAGTAGTCTTCAATCTTACGTTCTTCCACATACAGTGATACCGGACTGGGTTTGGGGAGGAAATTTAAAAAAAAAAAAAAAAAATTTGTATGAAAAAAGATGAAAAAAAAGAAAGAATAAACACGAACATGCCAGTCCATAAAGCAGAAAAGTGAAGACCCCTCACCATTCTGTCTGTCTCTGTCTCCCTTTATCTCTTTAATTTTATCAGTGTTTTAGTTCTTCTTGGTGTCATTTTATTTTTTATCCTATGCGCTTTCTTTTTTTTAATTTCTAGATTTGTAGGTATGTTTTTATTCTTTATTTCGATTTATTTATTCATCTTGTACCTAGTCCAAGTGTGGTTAGTTCCTGCTATAAATAGCACAAGCTGGCCCCAGCTGGGCTGGGCTGGGATGGGATGAGTTAATTAATTAGCGGCTGAGAGGAGCTGAAAGCAAGGGGGAAACTGACAGCTATGACCACCCCAGCCGGCAAACTCCAACTCACTCTGCGCGTTTTTCCTGAACATGAAGGAGGAGCTTTGGCAGCGCTGCAGGGTGGGAGACCTGGTGAGGTCAGAGTGCGGCTGGGGGTCATCCTGGGTCACCGACATCAGGAGGATCTCTATCACCATGTCCAGGAACAGGTTCACCGCTCTGCCAACACGACACAACGGAATTATATACTGATGTTGACAACGACAACAATGATGATGATGATGATGATGATGTTACTGCTGCTGCTGTTACCGGATGATGATGATGATGATGATACTGCTGCTGCTGATGTGATGATGATAATGCTACTGCTGCTGCTGCTGCTGCTGCTGCTGATGATGATGATGCTACTGATGCTGCTGCTACGATGATGATGATGATGATGATGATGATACTGCTGCTGATGATGATGATGATGCTACTGTTGATGATGATGATGATGATGACGATGACGATGATGATGCTACTGTTGATGATGATGATGACAATGTGAACATGTGAGGCTGACTGAAGTGAACCAGGGGCCTAGTAAATAACACGTCTGTCTAGAAAACAAAAGGCCCGTGGTTTTTGTTTTTTGTCTAAAAAGAAAAAGATTGGCAAGAAAAGAAAAAAAATCACTAATCAGGAAAACTATGAAACTCGGATCTCCAAGAAAAAAAGATCTTTCAACATGAAATAAACAGGTAACAACTCTCCCTCCCTCCTTTTCCCAATAAATAAAACCACGCACATGTGACAGGGCGGTAAATGGATTACTTCCCATGTGGATTACTTCCCATGCAATCACAGCCCTGTCGCAGCGTTGTGTTTCTGAATCGGGACACACCTGTGAATCGTGCGACGCTCTGTTTTGTTGGGTGGTGGTTTAAACCTCTCCGTTGCACACACTTCACATACATGGTGAAATGTAGAATTTATGCAGCCTCTTTTTTTAGAGGCCACATCCTAGCGGTCTAGCTGTGCCTTGTACCTGAGGTGTGTACAGAGATGGGAGATGAAATACCTCCACTCCGTTACACTTACAAACAGAACAAAAGAATAGAAGACAAACGAACAGAACTACTAAGCCCTCTTGCATTCCGATTCTCTGAACACAAATCGCCCCTAGATTTTGCATTCCATCACGGAATCAGGTCAGGCACTCATGCTCACTCGCCTTTTTCCTCCTTCTGAGTAAATACCAGCAGTTATAATTACTTCCAGATTCACAGCAGGCTCTGTGCCTCTAGCCTGATAGAACTTCGGCATATGGTAGTGATCAGTGAAGGTCACTGCATGATGGAAAACTACTGTGTGTAAATCCCAGCACATCCCAGATCGGGATTCACGGGAGGGAATGATTTAATCCTGGCACATCCCGGATCGGGACTAAGAGGGTTAACATATCCATTTTCAATACCACAGCGGCCAGATGTCTGGCCCCAAGCCCCACCCACAGCTATGTCCTCACCCGCTGTCTGCTGTCAGTGAAGCGTTGTCGAACCAGCGGTGTAAAATCTCCTCCAGGTCTTCTTTGGTCTCTGCACTGTACACGTCTTTCCCGTCCTACACAGGCCAAACAAGATGCTGTTTCAGACACACCTGTGTATACACTTTTTCTGTCCTGCAAAAAATGCTGTTTCAGACACACCTGTGTATACACTTTTTCTGTCCTGCAAAAAATGCTGTTTCAGACACACCTGTGTATACACTTTTTCTGTCCTGCAAAAAATGCTGTTTCAGACACACCTGTGTATACACTTTTTCTGTCCCTGCAAAAAATACTGTTTCAACACACCTGTGTATACGCTTTTTCTGTCTGAAAAAAAACTAACATACTGTTTCAAACACACCTGTATATACGCTTTTTCTGTTCTGTAAAAAAAACTCCAACATACTGTTTCAACACACACACCCATGTTAATATACGCTTTTTCTGTCCTGTAAAAAACATCAGTCTATTCATCAAAGCACACTTGCACATGTCTTTTTCCACACCTCAAAGGCAAGTTCATGCACTGTTCAACCCATACCTCTACAAGTACTCTCCATCCTGAAAAGACCAATCTATATATACTATCCAAAACACATGAATCAACACTGAGAAATCCTCAAAGTTGGAATGCAGCTACCTAACCTTCATGGTGGACAAAAACGATCACATACGCAAAATCTCAATCACTAGTGAACCTTGGAGCTCTAGCCGAGAAACAGACCCCCCCACCCCCCCCCCCAAAAAAAAAACCCGACCCCCGTCACTGCCCCCCTACCCATTTTGAGGTTCTCCAGAAAATGTTGATGTTTCCAGACGGTTTTGTTGCCGTGGATTTTGGAATTTCTTTTTTTTAATGTGCGCCACATGCACGTTGTACACAAGACCTCATCCAGACCACCACTCATAGTCCAATGCATACAGGAACAAGTCTGGTATAAGACACAATATGTGTGCTGTGTGACACGCACAACAACAAAATTTCTCTTCATATTGCTCAAATTCAGCCCACCTGACCGTGACGACAAGAGACGCAGTGACAGAAAGCCAGGGGTCTAGGATCATACTATACTATACTAACTACACTCACCTTCCACAGCTTAAAGTTGTTCTGTGGCGTTTCAATCAAAGACTGTAACGCATGTTTCATACGCTCCTGATTTCTGCACACAGAAAAAGGACTCTTTTTTTTTTTAAGATTTGCAGCTTCTCAGTCCACAACACAAGAAAGAAGAAATCAAAAAGCGTGTGGGCCCCCAAGAGCCTTTGCTCTCCACCATAAAGAGGAGAAAGCTGATGTGGTTTGGTCACACCACAAGACACAACACCCTAGCAAAAACCATCCTGCAAGGAACAGTCGAGGGCAAGAGAAGAAGAGGCCGCCAAAAGAAATCATGGGTTGACAACATCAAAGACTGGACTGCCCAACCCCTGCAACGCCTCCTACTAGCCACACAGGATCGTGAAGCATGGAAAAAGATCTCCGTTGCGTCTTCTCTCATGTCCCCCCTACGTCCTTTGGGACATGGGACTGAGTGAGTGAGTGAGTGAGCTTCTCAGTCTTAAAAAAACAAACAACAACCCATGTTCACACATTTTTACAAATATTAAAACCCGTTCCGCTTTTCGGATGACTTGGCCATTGTGTGCTGGTGGGAACGGATGACAAAATATACAAAACTGCATACACATTGGGACTGGATGTAAAAAAGAGCATAAATGCTTATTCTATCATCCTCAAAATAAAAGGAGAAGAATAAGAAGCAGTATCCTATGTGAAGGAATGGTGCTACTGTATTGCATTGTATATTGTTTTCAGCCACGGCAGAGTTGCCATACATATTTATTTATATTTATAAAAAATAATATATATAACTTCTTTTTTTTTAATCCAACAGGACTCAATCAAAATGAACTGCAATTGCGACAAAATGCACCAAGGTTTTCCCAATCACACACCACCCCATTATAATATAAATATAAATAAATAAATATATGTATATACTGACCCTGAGAATAAATCCAAGGGGCAGTAGTTGCTGGTCTCTGGCCATGACCCTGACTGCCACTGAAACAAACATACACCACCACCCTCACTTCACTATCAACTCTTTTGTAGTATCCACATTATTCTTGTGTTATCAACATTATTGTTCAGGGCGCCCCCTCAACACGCTGGCCCCTAGAGAAGCTAAGGTCTCTGAAGCCTCGCTCCCCTACGACCATGAAGATTTTTCGGACACCTTTACCTTTTTTTTTTTTTACCTTATCCACATTACTCTTCCCTGGATATACACATTCCTGTTTAGTATATATTGACATTGTTGTTGTGTATTATATTATTGTTCAGTGTTCACATTATTGTTCAGTATCAACATTATTATTCAGCATCCACATTATTGTCCAATATCAGCATTATTGTTCAGTTTTAAAAGTACTGTTCAGAATAAACATTAGTGTTCCATATCAACATTATTGTTCATTATTAACATTATTGTTTAGTATTAGCATTATTACTGTTTAGTATCAGCATTACTGTTCAGTATCCCATTACTGTTCACAAAAAAACAAACAACAAACAAACAAACAAACAAAAATACATTACTGTTCAGTATTAACATATACAGTTCTAGTATTAACATTACTGTTCAGTAATTAACATTACTGTTCAGTATAACATTACTGTTCAGTATTACCATTACTATTCAGTATTAACATTACTGTTCAGTATAACATTATACTAGTTCAGTATTAACAATACTGTTCAATAATCAACATTAACATTACTGTTCAGTATTACCATTACTGTTCAGTAATTAACATTACTATTCAGTATTAACATTACTGTTCAGTATTAACATTACTATTCAGTATTAACATTACCATACATTACCGTTCAGTATTAACAATACTGTTCAGTATTAACACAGCATTAAATTGCACTTCAATATTAACACAGTATTAACATTACTGTTCAGTATTAACATTAATTAACATTACTGTTCAGTATTAACATTACTGTTCAGTATTAACATTACTATTCAGTATTAACATTACTGTTTAGTATTAAACAACTAGTATATAACATTACATTCAGTATATAACACAGTATTAATATTACACTTCAGTATTAACACAGTTAATATCAACTATTAACATTACTATTCAGTATTAACACAGTATTAACATTACACTTCAGTATTAACATACTGTTCAGTATTAACATAACTACTTCAGTATTAACATTTACATTCGTTCAGTATTAACACAGTTATAACATTACACATCAGTATTAAATTACACTTCATATTAACACAGTATTAACATTACACTTCAGTATTAACATTATTAACATTACACTTCAGTATTAACATTACGTTCGGTATTAACATTACACTTCAGTATTAACATTACACTTCAGTATTAACACAGTATTAACATTACATCATATTAACAGTATTAACATTACACTTCAGTATTAACACGTATTAACATTACACTTCAGTATCAACATTACACTTCAGTATTAACAGGTATTACACATTAACACTTCAGTATTAACACAGTATTAACATTACACTTCAGTATTAACATGTATTAACATTAACACTTAGTATTAACATTACACTTCAGTATTAACACGGTATTAACCATTAACACTTCAGTATTAACACAGTATTAACATTACACTTCAGTATAACATTACACTCAGTATTAACATTACACTTCAGTATTAAACGATAACATTACACTTCAGTATTAACAGGTATTAACATTACACTTCAGTATTAACATTACACTTCAGTATTAACATTACACTTCAGTATTAACACAGTATTAACATTACACTTCAGTATTAATACAGTATTAACATTACACTTCAGTATTAACACAGTATTAACATTACACTTCAGTATTAACATTACACTTCAGTATTAACATTACACTTCAGTATTAACATTACACTTCAGTATTAATACAGTATTAACATTACACTTCAGTATTAACACAGTATTAATATTACTGTTCAGTAATAACACAGTATTAACATTACACTTCAGTATTAACATTACACTTCAGTATTAACATTACACTTCAGTATTAACACAGTATCAACATTACTGTTCAGTATTAACACAGTATTAACATTACTGTTCAGTATTAACATTATTAACATTATTGCTCAGTATTAATACTATTGTTCAGTATTAACATTACTGTTCAGTATTAACATTACTGACTCTATCTGCCTCTGACCATGTCCCTCATTGTTCACATCCCTAACTCCTCTTATCACTGAAACATCACTGTTCATTCATGATTTTCATTACTCATTCTTTTGGTGGTAATAATAATAATAATAATAATAATAATAATAATAATAATAATAATAATAATAAATAATAATAATAATAAATGATGATGATGATGATGATGATGTAAATGATAATTGTGATGATGATGATGATGATGATGATGATGATGATGATGATGATAATGGATGATGATGATGATGATGATATAATAATAATAATAATAATAATAATAATAATAATAATAATAATAATAATAATAATAATAATAATGATGATAATAATAATAATGATAATAATAATAATAATAATAATAATAATAATAATAATAATAATAACAATGAATAAAAAAAAAAAAAACATGCAATTTACATGGCACTCTTTCTTATGAAAACAAATCAAAGTGTTTTTACTGAAACACTGTCCACATTACCAACTTTTCCATTCTCTGAAACATCATTCACTGTTCACATTACTACTTGTTTCATCACTGAAACATCATTCACTGTTCACATTACTACTTGTTTCATCACTGAAACATCATTCACTGTTCACATTACTACTTGTTTCATCACTGAAACATCATTCACTGTTCACATTACTACTTGTTTCATCACTGAAACATCATTCACTGTTCACATTACTACTTGTTTCATCACTGAAACATCATTCACTGTTCACATTACTACTTGTTTCATCACTGAAACATCATTCACTGTTCACATTACTACTTGTTTCATCACTGAAACATCATTCACTGTTCACATTACTACTTGTTTCATCACTGAAACATCATTCACTGTTCACATTACTACTTGTTTCATCACTGAAACATCATTCACTGTTCACATTACTACTTGTTTCATCACTGAAACATCATTCACTGTTCACATACTACTTGTTTCATCACTGAAACATCATTCACTGTCACATTACCAACTCTTCCATTCTCTGAAACATCATTCACTGTTCACATTACTACTTGTTTCATCACTGAAACATCATTCACTGTTCACATTACTACTTGTTTCATCACTGAAACATCGTTCACTGTTCACATTACTACTTGTTTCATCACTGAAACATCGTTCACTGTTCACATTACTACTTGTTTCATCACTGAAACATCGTTCACTGTTCACATTACTACTTGTTTCATCACTGAAACATCATTCACTGTTCACATTACTACTTGTTTCATCACTGAAACACCATTCACTGTTCACATTACTACTTGTTTCATCACTGAAACATCATTCACTGTTCACATTACTACTCATCTCATCACTGAAACATCATTCACTGTTAATATTACTGACTCATTTTATCAATGAAACATCGTTCACTGCTGAAACTTTGTTTACTGTTATCATTACTGACTAATTTTATCACTGAAACATCATTCACTGTTCACATTAATGACTCATTTTATCACTGAAACTTCGTTCACTGTTCACATTAATGACTCATTTTATCACTGAAACTTCGTTCACTGTTCACATTACTGACTTATTTTATCACTAAAACACTGTTCACTGTTCACATTACTGACTCATTTCATCACTGAAACATCGTTCTCTGTTCACATTACTGACTTATTTTATCACTAAAACACTGTTCACATTACTGACTCATTTCCTCACTGAAACATCATTCTCTGTTCACATTACTGACTTATTTTATCACTAAAACATCCTTCAATGTTCACATTATTTTCCTAGGTTGTTTTTTTTCATTGACATAATGTCAAAGTTCAACAAGCATAATTTTGTTGGCGTACCTTCAGATGCTGATGCATACAGAATTTACAGACACCGGAACTTTCATCAGAGATGACGTCAGAGTGGTCGTTCGAGATGAAGGATTTCTTTGGCTGAAACACAGTACACACACACACACACACACACACACACACACACACACACACACACACACACACACACACACAGTGACACACGAAGCAAGAGGAAAAGCTATATATACTACACCAAAATTTCACTTAGGGATTGTGTCCCATGACAAAACCAAAAACTCAGAGAAGTTACATTACTTCATATAAAAAAATAAATAAATAATAAAATTTTAAAAGATGAATTAAAAAAAAACACAAAAAAACATTACTTCAAGTTTTTGTTGTTGTTGTTTTTTTTTAACAGAAAAATAATGTTCCTTTGTGTTGGCTGCTACTGAGCTTGTCTCCCATTATTTAGTTCTTGCCTTCCTCAGCCTTTCACTGCTGTACATTTTGTGGTGACTGATGGGGACATTATTTCCATGAAAATAGATGAACACCAAGACCGTCCTACAGGGAACAACAGTAAAAGGAGGGAGGCAAAGAGGCAGACAGAGGAAACGATGGTTAGACAACATCAGAGAGTGGACAGGCCTTGCGTGGGGCGATCTGCTAAGGAGGGCGGAGGACCGTGGGGAGTGGAGGAAGCTGGTTGCAAAATCTTCAGTGGTGCCTCCATGGTCTGCGGGACTATGGGACAGGTGAAGGTGAAGAAGATGACGATGTTGCTTGACCCCACCATGACCTCAATGCTGAGGGTGGATATAGTAAGGCAGAGACCAGTTCTGGCTAGCACTGTGTTCAACAAGACAAGGCCGCGTTATTTCTATAGAAAGAAATAAAAGGCAAGCAGATGTTGCTGGAATGACCCGTCACCTTGACCTCAATGCCCAGGATGGGTAAAAGGCAGAGACCAGTTCTGGCTAGTAATGTAATAGAACAAGACAAGGCCGTGTTATTTCTATAGATATGAAGGCAGGCAGGCAGGCAAGCAGGCAGGTGTTGCTTAAATTTCAATGCTGAGGGTGGGTGTAGAAGGCACAGACCAGTTTTGGCTAGCATTGTGTTCAACAAGACAATACCTTGTTATTTCTATAGATAAAAATGAAGAAAGGAGGAGGGTGGGTAGAAGGCAGAGAAAAGAACTGGCTAATATTGTAACAGAAAAACAAGACAAAACTGTGTTATTTTTATAGAAATGAAGGAAGGCAGGTAGGCAGGCAGGCAGGTGTTGCTTGACTGACTCACCTCGATTTCAATGCTGAGGGTGGATGCAGAAGGCAGAAACAAGAGCTGGCTAGTACTGACAACAAGGCAAGACCGTGTTATTTCTATAGAAAGGAAGGCAGGCAGGCAGGCAGGTAGATGTTGCCTGAATGACTCACCTTGATCTCGATATGCTGAGGGCACACGGTCAGTTTTTCCCCACTTTCAGCTCCTCTCAGCTGCGAATTATTTTATCTCATCCCAGCCCAGTGGGGGCCAGCTGGCGCTAATTATAGCAGGAACTGACCACACTTGGACTTAGGTAAAAGGAAGGGGTGTTTTAAATTTAGCACTCAGGACTGACTGAGTGATGTTGGATTTGTGCACTGTGAGGGGTGGGTAGAAGGCAGAGACCAGTTCTGGCTAGTATTGTGTTCAACAAGGCAAGACCGTGTTATGGTGTTGCCTGCATGACTCACCTTGATCTCAATGCTGAGGGTGGGGGAGGGCAGGGAGCATTCCTCCAGCTCTCGCTGTCAGGCACGAAGCAGAAGTCAGGTAAAACCAGCGCCGACAATGACTCCTCGTCCACCCGGTCCCCTGATTTCTGCAGGCGCCGAGCTGACAACATAATATAAAAAATCATGTATATATCACAGCTATTACGTTTCCCCCACTTTCAGCTCCTCTCAGCAGCTAATTCATCCATCCCAGCCCAGCCAAGATGGGGCTAGCTGGTGCTATTTATAGCAGGAACTGACCACACTTTGACTATAGGTAAAAGGAAGGAGCACGCTAAATTTAGCACTCTTGACTGAGTGATGTTGGATTTGTGTGCTGTGATATACATACATACAACTGTTAGTATGAGAAACATGATGTCAACATGTATATGACTGATCAGCGAGTCAACGATACTGTCAGTCCATGCCATGTGTGTGTAACTGTCGGTGAATGACCTGACATGGCTACATTATCATATGTAACTGTCAGTCCATGCCATGTGTGTGTAAAGTCTGTCAGTAAATCAACTGACAGAATTATGAAAGAGCCCGATACTTTGTTGTGATGATTTCTACTTATAGTTAACCATCGTCTGTAATGATGTGTTATAATCATTTTGTTCATTATCTTTAACATGCTCTTGACACTTTCCAGGACATTTGCTTTGTTAGACTTTCTTTTTTTTTTTTTTTTTTTTTTTGGGGGGGGGGGGCGCAAGTGGACATGCTTAGTTCAGCACCCAAAGATGTCTTTCCTACATGTCCACATGAATCATGCTATTGTTCCCTACATTGTTCATTACAATAAGGGGTAAAATTATGGTGACATTATGCCTTTATGGAGTTTAGATCTCAGCTACTTTTTACACGTACAACATGTGTTTACTAGTCAGAAACAGAACCAAAAAAAATCCTTTCTGATGAAGTCCCCCAATCCATCATCATGATAATCTAATTGAACAGTCTCATTTTTTTGTCATATAAGAATGTTATTAAGACTCTTCTTTCTACAAAGAAACCTCCCAAACATACTGAAAGCGCAGTGCACACTGTACATGATATACATTTTATACATAATTTACAATGGACGCTATAGTCAAGTGGTTATGACCGTCTGACTTCAATCCAATGGGTCCATGAAGTAATGGGTTTAAAATCTTGGTGGCATCTGGTCGGTAAAGGTGAGACTTTCACAATCTCCCAAGTTAACATCAAGTGCAGGCCTGCCAGTGCCTTAAATCCCCTCATGTTTATGTATGTATGTATATATAAACAAACAAACACACACACACACACACACAGCAGCAGTAGGCACTCATCAGTCTCGGAAGACTATGGAGTTGCGCTCTTGTCTTTAGAGCGCAAAGCCTGGGCAAGTATGTAGAGCAATCCTTTACCTATGCAGCAGCCCCCATCATCACGCACTGAATGATCCATTGGAAGGTCATTGACCGATAAGAATGGTTTCAGTACCACGTCCAGAGCCTCCAGAACGTCATAACCTAACAGCCCCGTGCCGCACTGTGACTCAATCACCCGATTTTTCTCAGATGTTCTAAACACATACCCTTAGTGCATGTGGTTTGTATAATTTGTACCGCTCCTGATCCGCAATGTGGCCTACCTTCCGAAAGGGTGAAGGGGGTTTAACTGCGCAAATACTGGTGCATCTTCGCACACGGCCTCGTTTCGAGTTCATCCAATGACTTGACATCAGTTCAATTTTCGTCAACTGGGAAGAAGGGCGAGCTGGTACAACCCAGAAATCATGATTTACATATTGCAGGCGAACACTTAACCACCTGCCACCGCCTTCCTGACACACACACAACACACAACTTTATATACAAGCAGAAGATCAAATATGTACGTTAAAGATCCTGTAATTCACATCAAGTATTTGGTGGGTTATGGGTAAAACAAATAAACCCAGCATACATCTCTGAAGTCAAAATGCAGCTACCTTTTATGGTGAGCAAAAACGGTTGCATATAATGCAAAATCTCACCATGAGTGAACCCTGGGGAGCGCTTGTGAAAGAACAAAAAACAAAAATAAAACCCTTTCAACCCCCACAGATTTTACATACTGCTATTTCCTTTCTCTTCATGAGAGGGCTGGGTGTTTCATTAACACACTTCCCCGCCAGATGGCTGTGACAATGCAGGGATAGTGTCACAACCTAGTGTCACACTTGCACACCTTGTTCCCCCCCCCCCCCCCTCACAGCCATGGCTCTTGTCCGAACTGAAGCAAAACCTTGAGCAGCAGTCTCCTGCTTTGCCCAACCTTTTATATATATATTTATCAACAGCTGCAGTTTTCATACAATGGCCAGGCACACACTACACCCCACTTCCCTGCCATACACACACATAAATTATGCATACACACACAAACACATACACCACAACGCACCAAACACCACAACACACACACTAACACTCCCACACACACACGACATACCACTCACCACACACACACACACACACACCACACACACACACACACACACACACACACACACACACACACACACACACACACACACACACCAAAGAACTCAAGTGATTTCACATAAAGTGGAAGTGTGTG
>CM060329.1:10490529-10493029 GCA_030674155.1 Stramonita haemastoma
TATGACGACATAGTTTGGGGAGAGCAGGGGCTGCATGACCCATCGCGTGTAGCTGATGACCTGCTGCAGGTCGCTGTGGATGGCCTGTGCCTTGCTCTTGCTGTCCGCTGACCCCGTGAACTTCTGGGTGTAGTTCTGCTTCAGCAGGCGGTACACTCTCTTCCTCTGCACACACACACACACGTCAAAACATTGTGCTGGCAATTTGACGAACCGAGTTCGATTCCTGGTTAAGGGAGAGGGAGGGGGGGGGGGGGTTCTCCAAGAGTTAACATAAGTGCTGACTCCACTCTCCCCAAAAGTCTTTTGGATGAGACTGTAAACCAAGTCCCCGTGTGTGAATGCACGCAGAACATCTTGGGCACACGTTGAATCCTGTTCCGCTTTTCGTAACAGTAGGCCATTGTGTGCCGGTGGGAACAGATGACAATATTTACACAACTGCATATACACAGGGACTGGATGAAAAAAAAGCATATGAATGCTTATTCCATTATCCTCAATATAAAAGAATAAATAAATAAAAATAAACACGCACGCACGCACGCACGCACGCACGCACACACACACACACACACACACACACACACGGGCATCTTAGTGGCAGCTCAAACCTGGAACAGGACGGGATAGCCTAGTGGTCAGAACCTGATTGCACTGGCAATCTGACAACCCCTGTTCGATTCCCATTCGAGGGGATTTTCCCCAGGAGTTAACATCAGTGCTGACTCCACTCTCCCCAGAATTAAGGTTCAGTGGGATACCAAAACATACCCAGCATGCACCCTATACCTGGAGAGGGATGGACTCAACCAGGTTCAACTTGCCTGAGACAAGGGTATGAAAACTTCAGTGCCATGTGTCAATGACTAATCAAAGAATTACTGGTGACTAAAACATGTCTGTAAAACCATGTTTTTGGCTGCATCAGTTGTGTATCATTCCAATTTTCTAAAATTCTAGGCTTCTGACCCATACAGCAAAACACTTATACAGGCCAGATGTGTGTTTTTAAATGACATTGTGATATAGAAAATGTTATAAAATAATATCAATTAAAATGATAAGTAAGTGTTGTAAATTTTGTTCTTTCCCACAAATCAAATGGAACATATTCAAAAATCATCTGAACTAAGCCCTCACTGGCATCAGTATAAACAGATCATGAGATGTGAAAACACTCCCCAACCCCCAATAAAAATTTTGCAAAAAACACTCATTTCTGATATTACAGCAAGTGCTACTTAAATTTTTTTTATACCACACAAAAGTCATGGCAGGTCTGTCTGTGTGAAAATCGGGCTACTCTCTCTGGGGAGAACGTATCGCCCTAAGTGCAGCGCCACCCATTATTTTGTTTTTCTTTTCCTGTCTGCAACTGTTATTTGTTTCCCTGTAAGAGAGGGTTTTCCCAACAGAATTTTGCCAGGGACAACTCCCTCGTTGCCATGGGTTCTTTTACGTGAGCTAAATAATTATGTGTAACACACGGAACCTCAGTTTTTCGTCTCATCCAAAAGACCAAGCCAGACCACCATTCATGATCTAATCTAAGGATGGAGGAAAAGTTTGGGGCCCAAACGCCGATGAAACGGGGATCGACCCGCAGCACACTTCCAACCAAGACTTTTCATTTCTAGGCAGGTGCGTTACCTCTAGACAACCGATCCATCACTTAGTTGGAGCCTATCACTGTATCAGAGTGAAGAGAGCACACACCACACACACACACACACACACACACACACACACACACACACACACACACACACACACACACACATACTTTGTGGGTGGATGCATGCTCTTTCTTTTATTTTTCATTTTATTTATTCTTTTATATCGAGGATAATGGAATAAGCACTCATGTGCTTCTTTACATCCAGCCCCCGTGTGTATGCGGTTTTGTAAATTTTGTCACCCATTCCCACCGGCACACAATGACCTACTCTTCTGAAAAGCAGAACAGGTTTTAACATCATGAGCGCAAGGTGTTCTCTGTGTTCATACAAGGGACCTCAGTTAATACTAGTCTCATCAAAAGGCGTGTGTGTGTGCCTACTTAATTTTGCGCATATATGCATGTGTGCGTCATGTTCTGAGCACATGCTAAACTTGTGTCAAATTAACACATTAAAAACCAGGTTTGTCATGCCCTTCCTCAGTATGTTCTACTAAAAGTTAAAGTTAAAACCAGTGCAATGACATGCATGTCCCAAGTGCTATTCAGAGACTCAGTGACAAGAAAAAGCAACAACGACCAAAAAAAAAAAACCCACCTAAGAACGCATGGCTGATTTTTGTTCAGGGTACGAAAGACTAGATTTGTAATTTACAATATGATCATTTATCATGTATCACGGAAATGTATCCACTGACTGGTGGCAAGTCAGTGTCGGCGGCTTTGAGTGTAAAATGTCTCATTGTCTGTCACTGGGGGAACTTCACAGCTGCTCTTTCTTTTGTTTTGATCAGAAAAGAAGGGCTGACTTCAGTTCAG
>CM060329.1:10498029-10515529 GCA_030674155.1 Stramonita haemastoma
TCACAACCAAACGCAGCATTTGATCAATAATAATATTGATTGATATATCACTTTAATTATATAAATCAATGTAGATAATGTTAACAGAATGCATTGTTTCTAATTTAAGATAGTGTTGTTTTTTCCATTTGTGTTTAAATTGCTACACTTGGGTGATTTGTGGTTTTGAAGGGTGTGGTTTCCATGTCACAACCAAACGGTTTCCATGTCACAGCCATAACAAAAAACATCTAACTCTAAATTGACAAATCAGTGTAAATAATGTTAATAGAATGCATTGTTTCTAATTTAAGATGGTGGGTTTTTTTTCAATTTGTGTTTAAATTGCTTCACTTCAGTGATTTGTGGATTTTGAGGGGTGTGGTTTCCATGTCACAACCAAACGGTTTCCATGTCACAACCATAACAGATCACTCTAAAATGACAAATCAATGTAAATAATGTTAATAGAATGCATTGTTCCCAATTCAAGTAGGTTGTTTTTTGGTTTTAATTTGTGGTTTCATTGCTACAATTTCAGGTTTTGTGCTTTTGAAGGGTGTGGTTTCCACGTCACAACCAAATGGTTTCCATGTCACAACCAAAACATATTACTTCTATTTAGGCATTAATATTAAACAGCTTCCATTCTTATGTAAAGAAAACTGTTTAGTTTTAATGCCAATAATGGATATGATTCTGTGGTTAAAGTTCAGGCTAATCTGGGGGATGCTTGCTGTGGTCATTTGTACAAAAATCAAACTTTAAACCTGGGTGTACAAAATGTCTTATAGTGTCATTAAAAAATAGCAAAAAACATATGCTTTGTTGATGATTGTCATACTTCCAATTGATGGTTTTGTATTATAGATAAAACCAAAAGCATTTGTGAGTGTTTTTTGTTGATATTTTGAGTAAAAAGATGTTTTTATGCTACTTTTGGTTTCCATGTCACAACCGCAACACAGCTAAAAGTAGAACCTTTATGCCTCAATTACAAAAAAAACAATTAATGATTCATAATTTTTTCAACAGATTGCACTTTGCAACAGAGTACTCTAATATATGACAAGAAGGCATAAACTTCCAAGGACATTTATTTTTCAAAGTCTATGTCACAAAAACCTCACATGTTTCTGAGAATAACCCATATATATAAACATATCATATATAATATATGTTGCTAGGTTCTGTTTGATTTGCAGTGTAAGTTCAGACATCATCCAGTCCTCATGGAAAGTACTTTATTACATGTACAATAGGTAGGTCAAGACATTTTTTATCTTGTGTCAACATGTTAGAAAACTAACCAACAGATAAAAGTGAAAAGGCTGGAGGGGGGGGGGGGGGGGGGGACAAAAATGGAAAAGAACAAAATGTTCAAGATAAGAAAGAAAGAAAGAAAGAAACAAAAAAACCTCATACAAACTGATAAGACAAACACACTGTAAATAAAAAGTCATCAACAAAGAAAGTGAATTTATACCCAGTGGAGAAAGCCCTCTCACAGATTGAAATTCCATGTATACACTTTACACTAGCTATGAAAAGCATCTCAGGCATGCATAGCATGTACCCTTGGGGGTGTTGAGTTGACTTGAAGGGCATTCTTAAAATAAAACAATGTTCAGGAAACAAGACCACCCACTGAAACTTAACATTGTTGATGAGTCACTATTATCATTTGTGATGATCAGCAGTGCTTGTTACTAATGTTAGTTGTAAAAGGATGAAAAAGACTTGTGCAGGATACTACTAACCTAAAGGCAGAACAGAGAGAGAGGAATGGAGGGAACTGGTTGTCAAGTCTTCAGGGGTGCCCCACGGTCGCCAGACTAAGGGATAGATAGATAGATAGATAGATAGTCTACAGATCTATAGATCTACAGACAGACAGACAGACAGATAGATAGATAGATAGATATTATTTATTTATTCTTTTATATCGAGGATAACAGAATAAGTAATCATGTGCTTTTTTTCATCTGGTCCCCGTGTGTTATGCAGTTTTGTAAATATTGTCATCTGTTCCACCGGCACACGATGGCCTACTCTTATGAAAAGCGGAACAGGAAGATAGATAATTACAGATAGCTAGATAGATAGACAGACTACTTATCTATTCAAAGTTCATACATTGGGGGGGGGGGGGGGGGGTTGTTTGGTGTGGCATGAATAATAAAATAAAATAATAAAACCAGCCTGTAAACAGTTCACCAACTCCTCATTTCATTAATCGCAGGAAGAAGAAGAAAAAAAAAACCCAAACAAACCACCAACACAATTAGGGGATTAGGATACCAGGGTCTCACATTTCATTACAATGGCAAGAACACAGATTGGCCTTCAAATGAGTACTGACAATGTTCTATTATTTGCTAGCGTGGTCTATGCTGGCTTCTTAACTTACTTAAATATGTTGTACAGATTTCTGAATTTCACTAAAATGAATTATTTATCAACTGAACATGTCATGAGACCCAATTATAAATTTTGCTGGGGTCACACATTAAAATGTATTATACTTTAAGACCATGGATCCATTTTTACAATTGCGTCGATCAACAACATGAACAACAGCCATGCTGGTAGGCACCAAACATAAACTTTCTTCCATTACTACAGCTTCAGTAGAATTTGGCAATACTTCAGTCACTCTATCCACTGCTGTAAAGTATCTAGGGGTTGTTATTGACAACACAATATCCATGCAAAAATTCATCACCCAGACCTGCCAGTCATGCTACTATCAATTAAGACGTATTAGTGCAATTCGAAAGTACCTGTCCACTGATGCAACATCTAAACTCGTCATGTCTCTGATTCTTTCACGTCTTGACTATTGCAATTCTCTTTTGGCTAGTCTGCCAGCATCAACTATCCACTCCCTTCAACGTATACAAAACTCCGCAGCTCGATTGGTCCTCAGAAAGAAAAAAATCTGAGCACATTACTCCTCTCTTGCAATCTCTCCACTGGCTGCCTGTGCCACAGAGAGTAAACTGGGTTGTTCTCTGGAAAGATGCACAAAAGTGACATGGAGGCTAAAAAATGAATTTTCACCCAGCAGTTTGAAAACTGAATTTTAAACTAGTCAAATCTTTCCTCATTAAGTCCAGAAAAAAATTGGGATAAATTGTCAAGTGGTCTTCCATGTATGGGACATCAAATGTCATAGGTCACCAAAAATAACAGTTGTGACATAGTAACCAAAAAGTCACTAAAAAATCAAAAGATATGATAAAAATACTGATTTTAAACTTCTTTGGACTTGTTTTAAGTAACAAAAACAGTCTTTACTAACAATAGTGTGGTAATGGGCATCTAGTGTACCAAGGATGTATGCTTTAAGCCCATGTTATTTCGTTACGTCTTTACCGCTCAAAAATCATCTTTATATTTTTGTTCCCTTCTTTGCAAAGAGTGAAACCAAACTTTCCTGCTTGAAAACACACATGAACCACCAATACTTTCCATTGGTGTTTGTTTGCAATCTTTTCCATTTATTATTATATAAAAAATCAGACTTTAAATAAAAAATGTAACAGTTGCGACACAGTAACTGTAACAGTTGCGGCACAGTAAACTGAGTAACCAAGCCTAGATTTAGCTATTTTGTTGAATATTTTCATGCTTTTCATAATTCTAGTACTTAGTCTAGTTTTGAGCAGACTTCTGTCCTGATTCTTTGTTTTCCAGGATACATTGATGCAATTGATCATGAACAGCTTGGTAAGGAAGTGGTGACTTTGACATTATTATTTTTTAATGCTGCTCTCTACATTTTTCTTATTGGAAAAAACATAGCTTCTTATCTAAATTGATTTAATGGATGCCAATTAATAAACAATCTGCTGAGAAAAAATTGAAAATGTGTGTATACTTCCTAAAAAAAAATTCATTCTCTGCACAGTCGCAGCAAAGAAACGAAAGTGGTTTCCCCGCAACAACTGTTACACTTATACAGTTCAACTCAATTGTCATTCTACAAACAGCATTCATTTTCTTTTCAAATAAATATAGTATCCTTTTCAATCATAAATTGTAAATATTGCGCTTAAAAACTAATGCAAAGTACAAGAAAATAGGTTTTTATTTGGCAGAAGTGCACTACTGTGTAAGACACTGAAAAGTTCTCTGGTAAAATTCAGATCAGATCATCGTAGGAACACTATAGTCAACTGCTATGTTATTGTTCACTTGCTCAAGTTGCTTGCAATGGTATTAATCATGAGAAAATAACAACAAGGAGCACAAAACTAAAGAAATATCACTTTAAAACTTCAATTTTGGTTTCATGTGAACAGTTGTGACAAACAAACCACACACGGTAACGAAAAAATTTGAAAATTAATAACACAGGAACAATCTGGAAAAGTAACATCTGCTAAGACATGAGTAATCTGCCTGGTGTTTTGTATGCATACACCTACAAAATATAGTGCCAGAATAGTTTATATCAAGTTTGTTTAAATTTTCAGTTGAACAGTTGTCGCACCATCACAAAGTAACCAAAGACACCTGGTGAAAATATGTCAAAAATTTTTCTCAGATATTTGTTTAAGATAAAACTACATGCCACCAGTTTATGTGTACTACAACACTCTCTAAAAATAGATGCAAGAAATAGTCTTGGGAACACTCCACTGTTGTACAGGGTTTGTGTTAGCTGTCTATCAAATGAAGTAACCAAAGCAACGACTGTTACACTATTTTTGATGACGTCATTTTTATGCTATTTACTACAAACATTTAAATTTCATCAAGCTTTATGTTCAAAACTATGTCTGACTGACTGATGCATGATACTTGTTTGACTTTGAAAGTTCTGGATAAATAATCAGGACAGGTTGTTTGGAGGCTGGTCTGCCATGTCACAAATGCATTTTTATAACTTTGCACTACAATATACAAAAAAGTAGAATACACTGACATCAAAGCTTTTAAAATTCTTTTTCTTTATTGTAGTCAAGAACCCCAGACATAAACGTGCATTAAAAAAATGGATGAATTGAAAAAATATAGTTTATCAAAATGGGTGACCCCCCAATGTGCATGTTTCTGGAGAACAGCCCAACTATAAGATCAGTACTCTCTGTTATAAATGTCTTCACAAAACAGCACCCTCCTACCTCTGTGAATGTCTTTACCCCTACACTCCTGGTTCCCTCCGCTCTGCTGCATATACTTTGCACTTACAAATACCTAGATTCAATCAATCCACCATTGGCCGTCGCTCTTTCTCTGTTTCTGGTCCAGTGATCTGGAATGATCTCCCTCTCTCCCTTCGTAAAAAGCCTACCTGGCACATTTAAATCCAGCCTCAAGACACACTTATTTCAAAGCTAAGACTTTCCTATCCTGTTTCATCTTCTGCCCCTGCTCTCAACAACCAAAATATCCACCACACTGCCAAAGTGTTTAACCTCTAGATGTGTGTGTGTGTGTGTGTGTGTGTGTGTGTGTGTGTGTGAGTGTGTGTGTGTGTGTGTGTGTGTGTGTGTGTGTGTGTGTGTGTGTGTGTGTGTGTTGTGTGTGTGTGTGTGTGTGTGGTGTGTGTGTGTGTGTGTGGTGTGTGTGTTGTGTGTGTGTGTGTGTGGTGTGTGTGTGACTTGTGTAAATCTATTGTGTGTTGGTGATGCGCAAGATTGGTTGATGTAGCTTTGATTTGTTTTTGCAGTGTATACGCTTATTAATAAATTACCATTTTTCTTATTATTAATGCAAGTTATTTTTTATTATTATTATTATTATTATTATTTATTATTAATTATTATCATCATTATTATTATAATGTAGAGCTCATAATATAATACACTGAAAACCTTGCTCTCTAGGCTAACTCAGAGATTCTTTTTTTTTTTTGGGGGGGGGGAGGTAGGGGGGAGGGTTGGTGGTAAAGGTTTTTTTTATTTGGGGGGGGGGGGGGGGGTTCCTTATCCAGGGCTACCCCTCTCTCCCTTTAAAGTTGTTTTTTTTCTAACTTTTCTACATTTTTTGATCAACTCATTTAATCAACAGAAATAGGTGATTCTATCGCATCGTAGCTGATGACAGGAAATTCTGAAAATCTGATCTCAAAACAAACACACAAAAAAGGGAGGGGGGGGAAATTCAACAGAAATAGTGCTATTTATTTATAGTTAATCATTTATTTTGAAGTTTAAAATAGAACAGATTCTTCCTTTTCCTTTCCATATCATTAGATTTTTTTTTTGGGGGGGGGGGGGGGGGGGTGGAGTCTTGAGAACATTTTTCAGTTGTCATTACTCCTTCAGGCTGGGGTTTTTTTATGACTAAAACAATTCAAAATGGATTTTTTTTTTTTTTTTTAAATTTCAGTAATATTCATTTCTCAAATTTTATTTCCCGAGTTAACAAGCAGACAAAATCAGCATATATATGTGAGCACTTTTATTTCAAACTATTTGTCAAACAAGTCACAGCCATTATCACCACAAAACTCCTTTCACATGACAATTGATTGATACAAGTAAATTTTGCAAAGTTAAAATAATCTTTGATGAGGGTAAAAGATTAGGTTTACACAACTTTTTTCCATCCTGCCCTCACAAAAAAAAAAATTGAGAAAATTGACATAATTAAAAGCATTAAAAAAAAAAAACCTCATCTTGATTTATGTTGAAAAGAACTGAAATAAATGAGGATTAATGAATATAATAAATAAATAAAACTTCCTTGTGTGTCCCTTTTTGATGCAATGCGAGCTTGTAACATACTCTTATTATTTGCACTCACTTTAGCATCCTCAATTGGGTCAGTACCGTAACTTAGAATTCAGACTGGTTCAGCTGAAGATCAGCTACAGCATCTTGCAGCTGCTGGATTCTCTTGCTGTAGCGTGACAATTTTATACCTGCTCTTGACTTTCACAGTGACTTTGGGGGTGACGCAGTTTATAAATTCTGCGAGCGTTGTAATCCTCTCTTTTCTTAGGGAAGTGAATTTATGGGTATGGGATTTGTTTGTGTTTGGGATGTCACATTCCTTTTCTTGATCATCTGCAGCTGGTAACTAGTATATTGCTGACCATGACTGTGTCTTTGGGGAGATGATCCTTCATGGTCAGATCCAGAGAGTAGTCTTCTGGGAAGACAGAATGGCTGATGTCCAGTTGGGAGTTGGTGACATCATCTGAACCATCTCTCTCTCTTGCTGTGGAGTTGGTGGCAATAAGACTCTACCATCCTTTGGGGAAGCTGTCTCCGGCGAAACATGAAGAGGAGAAATGGATATGGGGTGTAAATGGGCATATATATATATTATATTTATGCCAAGGTCAGGGATTCACTATTCACTGTCTTCACCATCATTCCTGGCAACTTTGGTTGTAGCACATCAACAACAGAGTCCATGAAGGTCACTGGCATGAAAAGCAGTGATTCTGTCAGGGATACAACATCCCCATTTGCCAAGAAAGACTGGACCAAACGGTTGACATGTTCACATTCCTGGGTGTCCCTAGCACAGACGTGTACTGGTAGCCCTAAACTGGATTTAAAGTACAGACTCAAGAGTCACCTGTTTTGAAGCGGATGAGTTTGGCAGGTAAACACTCTGATGACAGTTTTTGCAAGACATATGGGTGATTTTAATAACCACAAGAATGAAGATGGGAGGGTGTACTCTTGTTCATCATAGTCCATACACTGGATACTGATAAGTTCATTGTCAGAGCTGAGTATCGATACAACAGTGCATTGCGCAATTCAGAAGTTCATTTTTGTCACACCATAATCTTTTTTAAAAATTCTATCTAGTGTTGTTTCAGTTTGTTTATTGTATAACTTTCAAGTGCCTGTGCTTGAACAGTGAGGGTGTCAGCATAAAGATGCATTTCAGTCCACACATAAAAACAACTCATACCATGTTGCAGCAATGCTGGTCGTTTACAGATTACACACTATAACCAGGGTTGGCTAGATTTAAACGGATAGCTTTAAAATCTTGAAACTCCCCAATGGTCCCAGAAATAAATCCTTACTTAACCAATTTCTGATGGGAGGGGATTGTTACAAAACTTCTAATGACGAAATTGGACTTGACTGGCTGCTGCCATGCTTGCACAGCCAGAAAATAGATTTTTTTACGTGTGCACTCCTTCATTTTGTTCATGGTCTTCTGAGACATATACTGTTGGCTGTTCATGCTTAGTTCACTAGGATCTTCGTTGCATTTAGACTTTAGTATTGATGTTCTCTCTCAAAGAACAGCAAATTCATAGTCAAGACCCTCACGTTCCCTGTTTCTAAGAGCGTGGTGCAGGTGAAACAGATGACATTTACAAACTGCATACACATGAGGGACTGGATGTAAATAAAGAAGGCATGTAGCTTATCATTAAATCTCGATATTAAGATTACAATCATGGAATATAATTTAATAAATCTAGTGCCATTACTCATTGTATGAATGTTACTGTCATGCCGAGCAGATGTCCGAAGCTCTATCTTACACAGTAAAGCATGCTGTTTGCGTTTAGCTAATCATGTAGGCGCAATAGATTTCGTTGGAAGCTGGTGTGTAGGAAGGGTGTCTAGCTACGTCGGGCATAGCCTTCAGAAAATTCACTTCAGCTTTTTTTTTGAACGGAAATCTATTCGGTCACAGGCAACTAGGAATCGTGTACGAGGTACGGCTGCTTCGAAAATTTTCGGTTATTCTGTTTACAATTGTAATATAACGAAAATTACGTTATCGAACCTATAACTACTATGGATGTAATGTTCATAGTTAATTAAATTAAAACACAGATAAAGCTTAATCACAGCTTTGTAAACAATGCCTCGTTGGGTGCCTATTAATGGTGAATCATTTACTTTAAGTTTCATTTTCTGATTGTAATGCCTCAATTGAGTCATTAAGTTTCTGATTGTATTCCCTTCAGGTGATGAAGTGGACTGATTTGAGGTGACAATGGCCTATGCAGTCTACTACTTGTTGTTCAGGATTTAATTCAGTGGATGCCATCATTTTGTACAATATGGTGTCTTTGATGATTTGATAGAGATGTGTGTTGGCATGGTTTTAAGATAAGTAAGAGTTTAATACTATAGATCCCAAATAGAGCCAGGTAAAAATCTTTAGAAACACATAACTCACTGACACTGTATACATGTCTAAGACACAAGACAGATGGCATACAATAAAAAGAAAAAACCCACAATAACAAAGTCTGCGCAACAATAACATTGAGTGTTGATTGAGACATTTAAAGCTCGATTGGGCATAGTCACAGCAATATCTTTTAAATACATATTGTAATCCTACCCCTTCTGCTTGGATCGCAGTCTTATTGATGTCAAAGTCAATGTGAACGAGTGATTAATTTCTCGCATCGTTGTCGGTCATCTAGTCCTAGATGCAATCCTAAAACAGTAAAAGTGACAACAGGCACGTTTTCAAGTTTTGTTCGAAGATTCGAGACCTACGATTTCGTTCAGCACTGCCGATTTTGTTTTTATTCTATTCATCGTCTTCATCCTCAATCAAGAGAAAAGATTCTCACTTATTTCAGAACCGGACAGGGGATGTCAGTTCGTACAAAGCAGCTTTGAATTCGATAGGGAATCAGTGTCTCATCCGAGACAACAAGGCCTACCAAGTTTTTCCGAGTTAAAACTGTGTTTTCGACTGAAAAATTGCTAATATTGTCGAAACAGCTTTTGAAGAACAAAAATAAGAAGGACTGCTACTTCTACTTGTTAGTCAAAAACTCACCACTGAATCAGCAACGACAAGGGAACAATTCCCCTCTCCGCGATATTGCCAATCCATGCCTGCCTGGATCTGACTGGTTACAGTGGTTCCATTTTCTCGACTACAGGGATAGCTCGTTCAAGGGGGATAAGTCTTGATGCCGCTTGAACAGAGTTACTTCCCGCGACCCACTGCTGTGGCGCATTGGGTAGGCCTCGAGGGTTTGGTTCATGGTGTGTGTGGTGTGTGTGTGTGTGTGTGTGTGTGTAATTTAAAGGCACCCCATACCAAGAGTTAATTTTACTACTGGGTCATTAGAAAGACTGTGACGACAGCTCCTACTTTGAGAAATCTGCTCTGGTTTACTTGACCAATACTTGCATGCGCCTATGTCTCACGGGTGCGTGCACCATCACCAACAATAACAGTTTGTATTTTGTTTTGTATTTTGTACCACTTTATGTCACAGCAGATTTCTCTGCGTGAAATTCGGGCTGCTCTCCCCGGGGAGAGCGCGTCGCCACAAGTGCAGCGCCTACCCATTTTTTTTTTCTTTTTCCTGTCTGCAATTGTTTTCCTATCAGAATGGCTTTTTTCTGCAGAATTTTGCCAGGGTCAAACCCCTTGTTGCCGTGGGTTCTTTTTATGTACGCTAAATAGTGATGTGTAACACAGTCTCATCCGGAAGACTAGCGCCCAGACCACCACTCAGGGTCTAATGGATGGGGAAAATGTTTTGGGCCCAAACGGGTACGAACCACTGCACACTCCGACCCGGACTTTTTGCTTTCTAGGGAAGGCGCGTGACCACCTAGACCACCGCTCCATAGGGGCCTAGTGACGTGGGAATGTGTTTTCCTTTTTTAGGCAGGATAAAGGCATCACACCTTCCAGCAGCATGCTTGGTTGTTCTGTTTTTGTTTGATCAGCCAGTAGGCTAGGTACAATCACAGCTGTTCTGATCGCTGGTGTACTGCAGTACAATAACAATTCAATTCAATTCTATTCTATCAAATACTTTATTATCTGTAAAACAGAGAAATTCCAGTGGGTTACAAGCCATATATAAAAACAAAAACCACATAAAAATAAAATCAATATAGCACTACACAAGTTCTGAACATCAGCACGCACCCATCACAGTATTAAAAAAAATCACTCAGAAAAAAAAAAAAAAAGAATCACACAGCACAACGTCACTATTTATCTGAGTGATGAACAGTATTTTTTTTTTTACGATTATTTACTTGTCCCACTCTCATTGAGAAGAAGAGGAGGGGAGGGAAGAGGGTGTGGGTCTTCAGTAGAGGGTGAGGGGGAAGGAAGTAGGGACCTTGGTTTTGTTTCCTGGATTGGGGTAATTTAATCCTTGTTAATCTGGGTGGTGGGAAGTAGGGGTGGAGGAGAGGAGGGGACACTGTCCTTTTGTTCTCCATGAATAGTCCAAGAAAAATTTATTTTTGGTGCAAAGTAATTGCTTCAAAATTTCTGACTTAACAAACTAGTAAAGTGACCCTTCTGATTACATTCCACTGGTTTTAATAAAAGTTTTGTGGGGGAGGATTTTACGTATAAACACTTTTTATGTCGAACTACTTTCAGTCGATTTCGCCAGGGGGCCTCACGCGCGCACTCGCGCAGCCTCGTTTTTGTGTCCCTCGCAGTCTCAGGGTCAGACCCCTTGGCGAATTAAATCAGAGATACGCATTCTTTGCTGACCATTATATAGCTATAAATGGGATGATTCAAAGTCCATGTCGTTTGTGAATCTTGCTACAGTCACAGAAAGAATGAAAGTAATGAAGAAAGCATGTATGAGAAATCCTTGGAGGACGACAAAACAAAAGTTGTAGCAGATGCCACAGCAGAGGTGTTAACAGATAGGCCTAATTATCGGAAGAAATTGTGTTTAAGATTAATAGTTATTTTAATAAGCAGTGTGTGTGTGTGTGTGTGTGTGTGTGTGTGTGTGTGTGTGTGTGTGTGTGTGTGTGTGTGTAATTCAAAAAGATCTTTACTGAGGGTGAAACATTAAGCTTTCACAATTGTTTCCATTTTGCCCTCACAATTTTTTTTTAAATGGAGTTAAAAACACATCAATAAAGGCTAAAAAAAAACAGTCTTAATCTAGGTACACATAATATAGCATAAAAAGGAAAGGAAACATAGAAAATGTATTGCTCACAATATAACAGAAAAGAAGACAGCATGATATGCTTGATTCAAACCAAAAAAAATAATGGAGAAAACAAAAAAGCAAGGCATGACATAACACTGATAACAGTTTATAAAACAAGCTACCGCCACAGAACAATCTAAAGCATAAAAGTAGTGGTTTTAGATCTACCCATAATTGTATGTGTGTGTGTGTGTGTGTGTGTGTGTGTGTGTGTGTGTGTGTGTGTGTGTGTGTGTGTGTTGTGTTGTGTTGTGTTGTGTGTGTGTGTGTGTGTGTGTGTGTGTGTGTGTGTGTGTTGGGGGGGGGGGGGGGGGGAGGGAGGGGGAGGAGGAGGGGGGTAGAAGGTGTGGGGAGGAGGGGGGAGGGTGGGGGGAGGGAGGGAAATGGAGGGAGAGCCTGCAAGCCTGCTTCAATTAAATGTAAAAATTCCTGACTGGACAGCCAGAACAGCTTGCAAAGCAGCACAAATGTGGAATACTGTTTCAGCTCAGCTGCACAGTACCTACTCTTTTTCAAACACGAATTAAATCTTATCCCCCTACTAACTTTTTATTAAAAGTATTTTGGATGGTCAAGTACACCCACGAAAACCTAAAACAAGTGAGAAATATTTTGAAGCAATTACTTTTTGCCAGAACCCTTTTTTGGCAAAATTTTCCCGGACTAGAAGGTGATGGTGATTGAGAGAGGGATGGGAGGGAGAGGTGGACAGCTGCAGGTACAGTGCACACCAAAGCTGGAGTGTCACTGTAGGCTAGGCCTTATGTAGGGACGGGATAGCCTAGTGGTCAGAACATTGTGCTCCCAATTTGACCACCAGAGTTTGATTCCCTTTGGAGGCTATTTTTCCTCTGGAGTTAACATCAGTGCCGACTCCACTCTGCCCAAAAGTCTTTCCGATGAGACTGTAAACCGAGGCCCCGTGTGCGAACGCACGCGGAACATCTTGCGCACACGTTAAATCCTGTTCCGCTTTTCGTAAGAGTAGGCCATTGTGTCGGTGGGAACGGATGACAATATTTACAAAACTGCATACACACTGGGACTGTATGAAAAAAGCACATGAGTGCTTATCTCATTATCCTCGATATAAAAGAATAAAATAAATAAATAAATAGTATTGGCTAGCCAAGTTAAGTGGTGGTGGCTAGGCCTGCAGGGTGGTTTGCCAAGGCTTGGGGACTGAATAGCTGTTCCTTGACACTCAAACAGGTAGGTCTCTTGCTTGGATTTGGGCATGGCATGCTGAGAGTGTGGTGTCACACAAAACCACCACACTGCTGTTTGTGGTCATCATAGCTTTTGGCAATGATCGTGATGCTAGCAGCTGCAGAAGTGTCGGGCTGTTGGATGTCAGTGTCTGACAGCTGAAAGCCAACTTAAGAACTACAGCACCAGTTTTGTAAACTCTCTGTCCACCCATTGTTCACACGCTTTTTCCCCTGAAATAAGTATTTTGGATGTTGCATATGCATTTTTTTTAGAGACACACAATCTTTATTATTTATTTATTTTATTTATTTATTCTTTTATATTTATTTATTCTTTTATATCGAGAATAACAGAATAAGCAATCATGTGCTTTTTTTCATCCGGTCCCCGTGTGTATGCAGTTTTGTAAATATTGTCATCTGTTCCCACCGGCACACGATGGCCTACTCTTACGAAAAGCGGAACAGGATTTAACGTGTGCGCAAGATGTTCTGCGTGCGTTCGCACACGGGGCCTCGGTTTAAAGTCTCATCTGAAGGACTTTTGGGAGAGTGGAGTCAGCACTGATGTTAACTCCAGGAAGAAAATTTCCTCGACCGGACTCGAACCCAAGTCTTCAAATTGCCAGGTCTTTCGCAAGAACAGCACTGCACTGGACCCCAGACAGCAAGAGAAGGAGAGGAAGACCAAGAACAACATGGAGGAGGACAGTGGAATGTGAGATGGATGCCATGCAGCACTGTTGGAGTTCATTGGCCAGGCTGGCCCAGGATAGGCAGGGTGGAAAGACTTTGTTGCTGCCCTACACACCACTGGCTGTAAAGGATGATGATGATGATGATGATGATATACATTTTTAACAGTGTGTTGATTTGTATTTTCACCTCCAGGGTAGACTGGTAAAGGGTTGATGGAACAGGGCTGTGTAGTCTACAACACACAGCTCACTAATAGGCCTATGTTGGGGACCAAAGTTTGTCCTTGCAGTGGTCAGGTACTTGGGGGCACATTTTCCTACACACCTGTGAAAAAGTGTATACCTCCAATGAGGCATATGATATATCTGTCAGCTTAGAAACAAAGATTGTGCATATAATACGTATCAGAAACAAAGATTTTTTTGAATGGGGTCCAAGGTGGGATGAATTTCTTCCACTTTGTTACTGGCTTGGAAAGTACAAATGCTGTCCTGCGCCTTGGATCTGGTTGTGGGTTTCATTGTCATACTGTTATTTATACTATTGGTTGCTGTCTGCCCTATGGGGAATGTGTAGAAGATGGTGTAATTCATGCCCCTGTCCCACCATGGCCAAAGAGTAGGATTCTTGATGTTCTTCAAGTATAATTATAGTCCTTTCCAGAATTCTTTGATAACAGACTGTAGAATGAAGACAAACACAGAGTAGGTTCCTCCTAAGCTAAGCTAACAGCAAACAGAGCGCAAAATTGACACACTGGTTAGGCCTACTACACAATAGGCAAGGCACGAAGTCGGTCAGTAGGTCTGGCCCACTTCAGATGGCGGGACACTGTCCTTGGTCACAAAGTGAGTCAGTAGAGTTGGCCTACCACCAGTCACCTCACATGGGGGAATCTTTATGTGAATTCCCATGTCATCTGACATAGTTTTTTTGTTTTTTTTAAGAGATGGTCTTCACAGATTAATTCTTTACAATGTTTATTCAGGATTCTTCCACTGATTTACATCACCGGGAAGAAGAATTTCCCTACTGCGTGTTACCCTCTGACATCTTCTGCAGCTTATTTCCCTTGGTTTTGTTTTTCTTTTTGTTTGTTGGTTGTTTTGGCTTCTTTGATTTTGATTGTCTTTTCTTTGCTTTTGTTTATTTGTCTGCCCCGCCTCCTCCTCTTTCTGTCTGTGTGTGTGTGTGTGTGTGTGTGTGTGTGTGTGTGTGTGTGTGTGTGTGTGTGTGTTGTGTGTGTGTGTGTGTGTGTGTGTGAGAGAGAGAGAGAGAGAGAGAGAGAGAGAGAGAGAGAGAGAGAGAGAGAGAGAGAGAGAGAGAGAGATCAAAATAACCAAATCAAATCAAACTCTTTATCTCTGAGGGTTATACTGCTTCGGCTTATCCCTGCCCCATAGAAGAACACACACACACACACACACACACACACACACACACACACACACAACACACACACACACACACACACACACACACACGTCTTTGCATACACATGCATTCATAAGCACAAACAAAATGTGTGTATTTTCACACACACACACACACACACACACACACACACACACACACACACACACACGCGCGCGCGCGCGCGCGCGCGCGCGCGCGCGCCGAACACACACACACATGCACACACGCGCGCACACATGCACGCGCGCACGCGCATTTAACAGACCTACCACTGTGTTGATTTCCTTCGTGTACGCAAATCTGCCGTGACTTAAAGTGGTATAAAATATAAATGTGTATAAAGATATAAAATATAAGTAGCCTACTTTGTCATCTTTCTCCAGCATTTTTTTCGTATTGTTCCTTTTTTATGTTGTGTTTGTTTTGGCCTTCTTTGTTTTTTGTTTGTTTCGTTGAGGTTGTTTTTTTTGTCCCACATCCTCCTCTTTCTCTTAGAATTTTACAGTTTTAATGCAAGTATGTTTTACAGACTGTAAGACTAAGTTTGGCCTAGAGGTTTGTGTCCTTGCCTATTAACCATCAGATTGATTCACTGATTTGTCCCCTTTCTACTCGTTATCCTACACCTGCCATCAATACCCCCCCCCCCCCCTTTTATCATTTACAATTAAAAATATTGATTTTACGACATAACTAAAAAAAAAAAAAGCCCACATTTAATCCAAGAAACTGATGTCTGGTAACACACGAAAAAAAATGGTTTCTAATATCAGAAGCTAACGAAATGGATTCAAAGTTGGCAGGGAAAAAAAAATTACACACAGGAGTCAACATTCTGTTCTTATTTCTAGAACTGTGCCAATCAAGCTCTGCTACAAACAACCCTGTTGTTGCATTATTCCATGATTGATCACAGAGATTATTAGTATCACTACAGCATCTTCTCACTCCTTTTCCCGTTAAGATACAATAAGGCAGTTTTTATGTTCAAAATTATGTCTGGCTCTGCTCCACCTTCATTGATAAACAAGTTTAAGATAATCGAGGGTCGCTATTTTTCACAAAATAATGTGACCACTGCCCAGAATTGATCTGTTCAAATCTAGCCTTGCTTACTCTGGTGATTTATTATGGAATGATGTTTCATCTTCAGTTGATGTTAATACTAGTCTATAGATCTATACTTTTAAACATAAGTATCATTTGATTCTAATGAATGAATATACAGGCACATTCACATGATATCTTCTCTTCTCTAGCATTGCATCCTCAATCTATCTTGGCTGTCTGCCTACTTGTCTGTCCCCCCCCCACTCCCTTTTTTTCTCTCTCTCTCTCTCTCTCTCTCTCTCTCTCTCTCTCTCTCTCTCTCTCTCCTCTCTCTCTCTCTCTCTCTCCCCCCCCCCCCTTTTTTTTTTTTTTTTTAAATTCCTCCTCTTTCTCCATACCCAATACAATTTGTGTATGTTATATATATATTTTTTTTCTCCTTCAGTTTTTCTTTCTGATTTTTTCCCTATGTGCTCATTTCCTTCAATTTAAAAAAAAAAACAAGATCTCCATTTTGACATGCATTTCTATGATGTTACAACGATTGTTTATGTTATTTCTCTGTTTTTTGTGTTTTCATAAATTTGCTTGTTAATTTGTTTACATTGTTATGATTTTCTTTAACTGAGGGATGGGTGTTAAAAAAAAAAAAAGCCGTTATATGTGCTTATTCTTTTCCCTTAATAAAAGTTTTGAAAGTTTCAAAGAAAGTTTCCGTCCTGAAAAGAAAATCGCCGAAGCCTAAAACAGTCATTTTCCCGCCCTCCTACGCACAACTTTTCATTGACAAACCCGCGTCCACAATTCACTCTCTAGCTGTATCAGCAGGCAAAAAAATTGACCAGCCAATCTGCCATCTCGTTAACAATCTGATAACGAACCTGTTTGACAGACGACTGTATAGATCTAGTTGAAACCCACCCACCCACCCATTAGCCGGATCTGTAAGGAAGCTGGCTACACTCCATCGATAAGCCAAGAACGATAATCCTCCTCCGTTTCGGAGCGTCATTCGCGAGGTGATAATTACAGTTTATATCTGGTTTGGGGTTGGAAAGCAGACCAACGTACAAGCGAAACAAAAACTTAAAAAAAAACAACAACCGAAAACCTGGCTGGCGTGTGGTTTTTAACAATAACATAGCCATATGAGCCACATTGGTAAATCTCTCTTCTCTCTCCTCTCTCCTCTCTCCTCTCTCCTCTCTTCTCTCTCTCTCTCTCTCTCTCTCTCTCTCTCTGGCCA
>CM060329.1:10520529-10545529 GCA_030674155.1 Stramonita haemastoma
CTTTTTGAAACACAAACAGAGAAAGACAGACAGAAAAATGTAACGACTTTTTCAACTTGTACTCTTGACAAAGGCACATCTAGTGCACAATTAGAACAAATTGCTGTAGAAAGAGGGAGCGAACAGCTGTCCACATGTTGCGAGTTTGTTTATAATATAATATTATTCCAAATGAGTTCGTTGGCTCTCCTCCATGTCGGAGTTAACTGTCTGTTGTTAGCTCAGGCCAGTTGCTTTGTCAGATGCAGATGTCACCTAAGTGCCCAGACCCACATTAAAATGTTTGTAGGTTTTGGTCCCTATAAAAAACCTTCTATCAATCATAAAGAAGCGTAAACTTAAATGGTACAGGTATGTCACAAGATCAAAAAGGATTTGCAAAAAAACATTACTGCAAGGCGCTGTCCAAGGAGGAAGAAAAAGAGGCAGACCAAGGAAGAGACGGGAGGACAACATCAGCGAATGGACAGGCCTAGAACTCAACAAAATTTTGAGAAAGGCAGAACAGAGAGAGAGGAATGGAGGGAACTGGTTGTCAAGTCTTCAAGGGTAGACTAAGGGATAGACAGACAGACAGACAGACAGACAGACAGACAGATAGCTAGATAGCTAGCTAGCTAGCTAGATACATAGATACATAGATACATAGGTTTTGAAATATTATGTTGAGATGTGTCTTAAGCTGTAACAAACTCTTTGCACAACAGTTTGTACTCTATTCTAAGATTGTTTTCAGCCCATATCCTACGTTCTTTGGAGACAACCCACACCATACTCTCCTTTAGAGGAGAATAAAACTCTGAAATCGGAGTATGGCTGCCTACATGGCGACAAAGTTGAAAAGAAAAGGTCGTACAGGCAAACTTCTTGTTTCTTGTGTACTTACGGGGTTTCCCAGTGATTCCCACGTGGGATGAATGAGACAGAGTGCGTGTTCTGGGTGACGGAGATGGGGGTGTGTGTGTGTGTGCTTAATCTGGGGACAGACGACAACAATAGCAACAACAAATAGGGCAACAAACAACAACAACAACACTACTACTACTACTACTACTACTACTAATACTACTACTACTACTACTACTAACTACTACTAATAATATAAAAAAAAACCCACCTAATTTTGGTCGACACGAGTTTGCTGGCTTTCCTGGATAAAAAAAAAAAATGACGACCCCATGCACATGTACATAAGCATACACGCATGCACGCATGTACCTATACACACTCGTGCATGCGCGTGCAAGACCCCTCACCCCCCACCCCCATTCACACACACACACATACAAATCTCTCCTCTCTCTCTCTCTCTCTCTCTCTCTCTCTCTCCTCTCTCTCTCTCTCTCTCTCTCTCTTCTCTCTCTCTCTCTCTCCATTTCGTATAGTAAGAGTAGAGCCGGTGGGAACAGATGACAATATTTACACGATTGCATACACACGGGGACTGGATGAAAAAAAAACCCACATGAGTGCTTATTCTGTTATCCTCGATATAAAAGAATAAAATAAAATAAATAGATAAATAAATAAATAAATAAATAAATAAATAAATAAATAAATAAATAAATCTGTGTCCCATTCAGCAACCCCTCTTGCGCTCAGGTGGATCTGTTTTCTAGGTCAAAACGTCTGACATAATAACGGTGTTTGTTGAGTGCATGATGTGATCGTGACTGACTTCTTTCTACCTTAACTCCTGACAAGTCGCTGAGACTCTGCCCTGAAGTTTTACGTGTATGTCATTTGATGACATGAAAACCCAGCCAGTCTAGTGGAGCCCATACCTCTCTGGCTATGTGTTGCAGGCTGGGTATGCTGGTTTGATCATTTTTTCCCGTTCCTCAGCTAGAAACTCTGAGGTTCATCATGGTGGGGATTTTGTGTATGCGACCGACCGTTTTAACCCACCATGAAGGTAGCTGCATTTCGATTTCGGGGATTTATGCTGGGTATGTTCGTGTTTCCGTAACCCACCCAACGCTGACATGAATGACGGGATCTTTTTTAACCCTGCATAAATTATTTGATCTTCTGCGTGTGTGTATACACGAAAGGGATCAAAGCACTGGCAGGTCTGCACTTGAAGTTGACCTAGGAGATCGTTAAAATCCCCACCCTTAATTCACCAGACGCCGCCGAGATTCGAACCCACGATGTATCGGACCCATAGGATTGAAGTGGAATGATCTTAACCACTCATTTATAGCATCTGTGGCTTGTTTTATAAACCCCTCCCACGAATGATAGCTGGCCTACTCGATCGGTGGTCTAGAGCTAACGGTCTGCCTAGAAAGCAAAAAGTCCGAGTCGGAGTGTGCGATGGTTCAAATCCCGATTGGGCCCAAAACTTTCCCCCCATCCATTAGACCTTGAGTGGTGGTCTGGGTGCTAGTCTTTCCGATGAGACGATAAACCAGGTCTCGTGATGTTACACATCATTACTTAGCGGGCTTAGAACCTATGGCAACAAGAGGGTTGTCCCTGGCAAAATCCAGTAGGAAAAAAACCAGTCTGATAAGGAAACAAATACAGTTGCAGGCAGGAAATAGAAAAAAAATGGGTAGGCGCTGCACTTGTAGAGAAGTGCTCTCCCGGGGAGAGCAGCCTGAATTTCACGCAGAGAAATCTGCTGTGACATAAAGTGGTCTAAAATAATTTTTTTAAACCCACTTGTCTTGGAAAAGCAGATGGGCTTGTAACGAATGTGGAAGATGCCTTTTCGTACAGGGCCCTCCCTTAAGCTATAGTGTCATCTGAAGGACAATATACATAAACACAATAGGAAGACAGGAACAGAATGGATCAGACAAATGGCAACAAAAAAGCTTTTTGTTCCTGGCAAAGTTTGGTAGACAAATGCCATTCAGATAGGGAAATGAATGCATGCAGACAGGGAGAACAAAAATTGGTGACACCGTTTGTACCAGGGCCTAAAACAGGCATTATTATTAATCAAAATCAATAAATTGGGGGACCCATAGCTCAGTGGTCAGAGCACTCTTCCCCCAGCCAATGTTAAGCAGCATGGTTACCAATGGGATGGGTGACCGTTTGCTCGCCTTGGCTTCAGTACAGTCCCCCCAGTTCACCTAGCTGTAAATGGATACCTGCCCTCTTTAGGGTCAGGAAAGATAAAGCAGCAGGGAGAGGAGATGGACCCTGCCCTCAACATGCTGGCCCCTAGAGAAGTTGAGGTCTTTTAGGCCTGGCTCCCCATTTTACTTTTATTAACAAATTATCGAGGCAGTGTATAAAGTATTACCCCAAAAATTACATCTAAGATGCTGAAAATGTAATAAATCACCTTTCTGAGCAGACAGTTGACATGACTTTCAGCCCCTGACATTTTTCATCTCAATATCTGTGGAAAAAACACAGTTAACTTCTGTAACTGGTTTCTTCCAGACTAAACTACATTGATGTTGCTGAAGTTTATGAGAAAAAATAGTGTGGCATGGAATTATTTGCTGCACACATGCAACAATATTATATTGCTTGTCAAGCTTTGAAAACGGTATCTTGTCACAAAATGTACTCTTTTTTGTTATTGTTTTATGACCTACTCCACGCCCACGTGCTAATTACGTTTTGGAGTGTTTGATTCACATGTTCATGCTAGTGTGTGAGTGTGTGTGTGTGTGTGTGTGTGTGTGTGTGTGTGTGAGAGAGAGAGAGAGAGAGAGAGAGAGAGAGAGAGAGAGAGAGAAGAGAGAGAGAGAGAGAGAGAGAGAGAGAGAGAGAGAGAGAGAGAGAGAGCCATAACACTAAATATTATTGCTTTATAAGCTGGTAGGCTCATGCAGCCCAAGCCATTTCCATGACATGGAAACCAGGGCATTGATCTTCATTCATACTGTAGGCCTAGCCTGCAGCCAAATACGAAACTCTGTACTGTTCAGATTTGTGGCAACATTGAGCCTTTCTTGTGTTAAGTCTCTGTCACACACTGTCAGCCAAGATAAAACTGGAGGAGGTCTCTCCCTCTGCTGGCACTAGACTTGATTTAATTACAACAATAACAAAGGGTCCCTTAAATCCCGTGAGGCACACCATATGGACAAGACAGACAGCTGATGCAAGCTCCATGCATGCCATATGGACAAGGCAGACAGACAGAGAGGGAGAGATAGACAGAGAGAGACAGAGTTTGTATGTGTGTGTGTGTGTGGGGGGGGGGGGTCTTGCAGAGGCATTTACAGTGTGTATAGGTACATGCTGTATACTTGCCCGCATGGGGACAAGCAAGTGTGCACTGCATATGTGTGTGTGTGTGTGTGTGTGTGTGTGTGTGTGTGTGTGTGTGTGTGTGTGTGTGTGTGTGTGTGTTAATGTCTATCTACTAAAAAGTGATATTTGGTAGATAGTGTGTATTTGTGTGTGTGGGTGTGTGTGAGTGGGTGGGGGGTGTACATGTGTATGCATGTGTACCTGCATATAGGCTTGTCTTGATTATGTCTTGTGTTTGTTAGTGTGTGAGCGATATGCAGGGAGTGTGAGCCATATGCAGGGGAGCCACAGAAGTTGACAGACAAGTTTGTGCAGTGGTTGATCCCCAAATGGACACTTCTCTCACCCCATCCCCCCTCCACCCTCACCCCCCCCACCCCCTAGGCCCTTCCTGCCACGACTGGCTTGCTGTTGCTGCTGTATTGGAGTGGGGTGGGTGGGGGCAGATTACTTTGGGGTCCTGTTAAAGAAATTCCGGCAGATTAACTTCCAGTGACTGCCCACCAGCTCATGTCATGGCTGATTAGGCAGATTGGAGAAGGTTAGAGCACAGCATGTTATGTTTGCCTCCTATCCAGGTTTTGTTGGTGTTGTTTTGTCTTTAGTCATTTTCTGACGTCCAACGTGAGTAGTAGGCCTATGGGCCTGCAGTAGAATCCCTACACACACACACACACACACACACACACACACACACACACACACACACACACACACACACACTCAAGTCAGGGAGTCAGATCAGGCCAAAGACATTCACTGAATCTTCCAATGCTGTTTTGGGGGGAAAGGGTGGGGGCTGAGGGTGGGTGGGGTAGCCTAGTGGTTAAAACGTTGCACTCGAGATCTGATGGCCTGGGATCAAACTGTCAGGAAGGCACCCATTGTAGGGATTTTCCACTGGAGTTAACATCAGTAGCGACATCAGTATCCCATTATCCTCCATATAAAAGAAAAAAACAAACAAAAAAAAACTCCACTCCCCTAAAGTTCTTCAAGTGGGATGACTTGCAACCCTGTCCCTAAATGGGATACTTCCACTGAGATTCAAAAATATAACCTCAACCAAAAAAAACAACACAATCCTGAAAAACGAATGGCCAGGTAGGCTACCACCGTGACTTGGGCCATTGTCTAACCATAGTTAAGAGTAGATCAGCGGTCAGGTGTGGCGGGTACGTACATTCAACACACACAATAATTGTACTGTCCACACAGGAGTGAGGCCAGGGCAAAAATGGGCACAGGAGCTATTCCTGGCCTGCAGTGCTGGCCCTAGGCCTAATCCTGTGACCTTTAGTCCCCAGCTTTTGATTTCTCCCATGGTGGCAGTCAGTCTCTCTGTCACTTGTCTCTGTCTCTCGTATACATGTTCACATAATTTATGTATATAGTAACCGTGCATATATATATATATATATATATATGTATATATATATATATATATATATATATATATATATATCGTAAAATCCCTAGCATACGCCCACCCCCCCTTTGCACTGATTTAGGGCAAAATTGGGGGTGGGGGTTTGCTAGGGATAGACCCCTTTCCACAAAGTATTTTTTGTGCTCAACAGTGTAATTGAGTGAATACAAACCCCGAAAGCATGTCAGTTAGGTCGTGTGAGTAGAAGTGAAGGAAAATAGAAAAAAAGGGACTTTGAGGCAAAGAAGGCCAACAAGTTCCATTGCTTTCCGTTGTAGGTCCTTGTTTCGCAGTACTCTGCCTTCAGATCTTTCATCTTCCAGGTAATGCAGCACACCTTGGTCGACATGTTCAGATCTAACTGCTGGTCCTTTAGACAGTTTCCGTTTTTGTTTGTCTTTTCCGTACTGCTGTTCAAGTTTATCTCTGTTTTTGCTCCATTCCCTGATCCTCTTCCTATCCACAGAAAATTCAGGGGCACACTCTGAAACATTCCCACCTGCTTCGTTATCCAGATACTGGAGGGCTTCCAATTTGAAAGATACAGTGTAAGACTGTCGCTTCGGCATTTTGTAAAAATGGCACAGAGATGTTGGGGATGGGTGGGAGTGAGGAGAGGGGACAAAGAATAAGAAAAAAGGAAAGAAACACGAAAAGGTAAAGATGGGGGAAAAGATGACTTTTAGAACAATCTGCACAAATCCTAGTGAAAGTGAACATAGTCTCTTTGAAAAAAGCAGGGTGGGCGTTTGCTAGGTAGTTACCCCTGTGCACAACTTTTGGCCCAAACTGGGGGTGGGCGTTTGCTAGATGGTGGGCTTATGCTAGGGATTTTACGGTATATATATATAATATATATATATATATATATTATATATATATATATATATATATATATATATATATATATATAGTGTGTGTGTGTGTGTGTGTGTGTGTGAGAGAGAGAGAGAGAGAGAGAGAGAGAGAGAGAGAGAGAGAGAGAGAAGAGAGAGAGAGAGAGAGAGAGAGAGAGAGAGAGAGAGAGAGAGATTTTGTAGGAGTCTCTCTCTCTCTCTCTCTCTCTCTCTCTCTCTCTCTCTCTCTCTCTCTCTCTCTCTGGTGTGAATAGTTTACCATAGTTTAATCATATTTATCATTTGTATAAGTTTTAGAAAAGTTTTTATTCATATTTCATATTCCTTATCTTAATAATTATGTGTATCAAAAATGTAATTGACTTTTTGTGAACTTTTTTAATTTAATGGTCTTTTGTGTGAGCGGAATAACTATGTCCATCATCATACGATATGGTTTTATATAGGGGTTTTGTGTGACTATAATCATAAGATAGATTACGGTGTTAGCGTATATATGTTCCAAATTATCTGCCTTACACTACATAGCCCTCTCTCTCTCTCTCTCTCTCTCTCTCTCTCATCTCTCTCTCTCTCTCATCTCTCTCTCTCTCTCTCTCCTCTCTCTCTCTCTCTCCTCCCCAGGGGGACGGATAGCCTAGTGGTCAGAACATTGCGCTGGCAATTTGAAGACCCGGGTTCGAGTCCGGTCGAGGAGATTTTTCTCCTGGAGTTAACATCAGTGCTGACTCTACTCTCCCCAAAAGTCCTTCGGATGAGACTTTAAACCGAGGCCCCGTGTGCGAACGCACGCAGAACATCTTGCGCACACGTTAAATCCTGTTCCGCTTTTCGTAAGAGTAGGCCATCGTGTGCTGGTGGGAACAGATGACATTTACAAAACTGCATACACACGGAGACTGGATGTAAAAAAGCACACAGTGCTTATCCCATTATCCTCGATATTACGATATCAATACTTATCAAACTCATCATCCCCTCTCTCTAACTCCATCTCTCTCCTCATTCATCTCTCTCTCTCACTCCATCAATCATCTCATCTCTCTCTCTCTCTCTCATCTCTCTCTCTCCTCTCACTCTCTCTCTCCTCTCTCTCTCTCTCTCCTCTATCCTCACTTCTCTCTCACCAGCAATAGATATAGATTCCTTTTAGGTTCCGTTATATAATTTTATTTTAAATTTAAGGCATTATAATAATTATTTCCGTTGGCATGAAGTCTATTGATGAAGGCAAACGAACCTGTGTGTGTGTGTGTGTGTGTGTGTGTGTGTGTGTGTGTGTGTGTGTGTGTGTGTGTGTGTGTGTGTGTGTGTGTGTGTGTGTGTGTGTGTGTGTGTGTGTGTGTGTGTGTTGGCAATGTAGGATGTTGGTGGTCTGCCTCTTTTCCTTCTGCCCTCAACCTTACCTTGGAGAACTGCGATCATCAGAATTGTCTGTGTGTTTCTGCTTGCATGACCAACATAATTATCTCAGTTTACGTTTATCAAATTCATGTAACATGAAAATGCTTTTCATTCTTCTCCTGTCTCACCATTTAACTCTTAGAAGTCACTTGTACTACCACATTTTGGTTGCGTTTATTTCGTTTCTTTCCAATTTTTGTAGTGTCCAGGCTTCTTACCCATACAGCAATATAGGCCAGATGAGTGTTTTGACAGATCATTTTTGATATGTTTAGGGTCTGCCTCTTTCTTTGCAAATATTGCTTTACTGAATCATCTCTGGCTTGAAGAATCTATACCAATTCTAGCCTCAATGTCTTGTTGGTAGGAGCCATAACTCTCTTTTACAGAACCTCAAGATTTGATTTTTTTGAACGTATTCCAGATCATGTTCATTGATTTTGATATTCTGAAGAGCGGATATAACAGTTACCTTTTATGTACATCATTTTGGCCTTTTTAAAAAAAATTAACATAAGGCCAGCAGTGCTGCCCACTGCATCAATAAAGCGTTTAAAACAAATAGACGCTTTTTTCAATACAAAAACTCGATGGTTTGTTTAGACCAGTATGGTAGGGAAAAAAACCCACTTGGGAGAACTGGACAGCTGAAGATCTTCAGAGAAACAACCCCCCCCCCCCCTCCTAGCAACTGTTTGGGTCCTAAACTTCTAATACTAGCCAGGCCATGCCTAGCTTCATTCACATCATGAGTTCTGCATGCCCCTCTGACGCTGTCTTTTTTCTGCTAGGACCACAAACTGAACCCATAACTTTCATTTTTGTGGACGGCTTAAAGCGCTGTTACCTTTTAAACTAAGTCTTGACCACTTGACGGGAAAGGGTAGCTCAGTGGTCAGAGCGCTCCCTTTCCCCCAGCCAATGTTAAGCAGCATCGAGTGTGGTTACCAATGGGCTGGGTGACTGTTTACGCGCCTTGGCTTCAGTACAGTTCCCCTAGTTCACCCAGCTGTAAATGGGTACCTGCCTTCTTTAGGGTCAGGGAAAGTAAAGCAGCGAGGGAGAGGAGATGGGCGCCGCCCTCAACATTCTGGCCCCTAGAGAAGTTGAGGTCTCTGACGCCTCGCTCCCCTACGATCACAAAGGCTATGGGACAACTTTACCTTTTACCTTGACCACTTAGCTACAGGGACACCTGTTGTTCATAGGGAAATCTAAAATGTATGAACATCCTGTAGGTTTCCCCTGTGACCATATCAGTTTCAGTTGCCTCGCCTTTAGGCTTCACGGTTAAGACCCGTATGCACAGGAAGAAGAAATGCGCAAATTTTGGTCTCTTACAGAAGAGAGTTCTTGTTCCTGTTTTTTTTTTCTTAGACCTAGCTGCAGCATTGGCAGTCAGTCTGGTGACAGTGTTACTGTATATGTGGAACTGTAGTGCAGCCTTCTGTGCATACCATTACATTTTTTGAAGGATTCAAGTCCAATAAAACCAGTTTTGAAAAATCTTCAAAGAAATAAAGTAAAACGAAAGCAAACAAAAGTGTCAACAAAAAGAATAGATATAAAAAATAGATATAAAATGAAAACCAAACAACACAAATACAACCCCCACAAAACTAACTATAAAGTTCTCTCCCCTCCCCCCACCTACCTACCTACCTACCTACCTACCTACTACCCACTACTCCCTCTTCCCCTCCTAATTCGTTGCAAATATTCACTCACACACATACATGTATATGTACACACCTTAACACACACACACACACACACACACACACACACACACACACACACACACACACACACACACACACACACACACACACACACACACACACAACTACACAACACACACACACACACATACCACACACACACACATTACACACACACACCACACACACACACTACACACACACACACTACACACCCCCCCCCTCCCCCCCCCCCCCCCCCACACACACAGAGAGACTAAGCACCGTCAAAGAACACTGGCTGATTCATTCACACACACACACACACACACACACACACACACACACACACACACAACACCCCCCCCCCCTACACACACACACTACACACACAACCCCCCCCCCCCCACACACACACACACTAAGCCCCTATGAAAGAACACTGGCTGATTCTTGTGTTATTCCTATAGTTTTAAAGCTTGATACCAAGCGCTCATGCAGGGACATCTCCGCCCTGTCAACGATCCCTGCACAGTAGGGGACATAAAGAACACCTAGGCTTACCTACCCACCTACCTGCCTACCTACCTGCCTACCTGCCTTCTTACCTGCCTCAAGCCAAGCGGATCTGTCACAAACCCTTAAATGCCTACCTACCCCCCGTCCCTCCCCAATCTCAACGCCCCCACCTCTCTCTGTCTCTGTCTCTCTCTGAGATTCTCGGTCTGTCTGCCTGTCTGTCTGTCTCTGTCTCTCTCTCTCTCTCTCTGTGTCTCTGTGCGTGTGTGTGTCTCTCTGTCTGTCTGTCTGTCTGTCTCTGTCTTGTCTGTCTGTCTGTCTGTCTGTCTGTCTGTCTGTCTGTCTCTCTCTCTCTCTCTCTCTCTCTCTCTCTCTCTCTCTCTCTCTCTCTCCTCTCTCTCTCTCTCCTCAAACTAACTTTTCTTAGCTTTATTCCCTGATCAAGGCAAAAGCCGGATGAAAAAAAAGGTATGTGATACTTACTCTGTAGCCCTTAAAAAATAAAGATTATTCATTCATTCATATTCTCTCTCTCTCTCTCTCTCTCTCTCTCTCTCTCTCTCTCCTCTCTCTCTCTCTCTCTCCTCTCTCTCTCTCTCTCTCTCCTCCCCACCCCTCTCCTCCATCCACCCCCCCCCCAAAAAAAAAACAACTCGATACAAAGTGACCGCTATAAAGACTACTGCTATACCCCCCCTTACAAAGCTTGACAAACTCAAGTAGTCAGGCACACGAGTGGTGTTGAAAAAAGTATCCCCCAAAGAGTAACCCGACCTAATCCTTTACACACACACATACACACATACACACACACAGCACCGGCACCTGCATGCATGCTTCGCTGCCTACCTGCCTGTGTAGGCCTACAACTTCACAAGAAAAGTAAGTGGACTATTTACTACTACTACTACCCTTGGTGTAGGCTAAAGGCCTACCCGCTTTCAGTGGCCAGCCTAGGTGAGGTCAGGGCCTTTTAGAAGGGGTGCATGTCTTTGTTCGTACCCTCACATGTACCCCAGTGGGTCTGACACCATGGATGGTTCTGTCTTGTACAGTTCGGGTAGTGAGTGATTGGGGGAGTGAGTGTGTGTAGTGACCATCGCTTCTGGAAGTAAGTTGATTTTTGTTGTTGAAAGGTTTGTAATGTGTTAATGCAATTGTGACGTAGTGTGTGTGTGTTTTTGAATGAATGTATCATGCCGTTTGTTTTGGTACTCAAACTGTGGGAAAAAATGGAATAACTGGCCTTGTTTTCTATTAGGCTTTGCCTGGGATGTGCTTTAGTTTTAAAAAAAAATTGTAAAAATAACGCAACAAACTGAACAAACCAAAATCACAAAGAAGAAGAAACCGATGCTATATGACGTGTTTTTTCAGTTAATGTTGTTGTTGTTGTTGTTGATTTTAGGGAGGGGGGGGGGGGGGTAAGGGGTGGAGTTGTCTGTCTTTTCCACCCAGTTGCATGCGTTTTGTTTAAATCATCTTGACTCATTATTGAAGATTTAAGTTTAGGCTACATAAAAGGTTAGCTGTTTGTTTTTTTTGTTTTTGTTTTTTGTTTTTTTCCCGATGGCTTGTTCTGTTTAAATCGTCTTGACTCATTAGAAGAAAAAAGTTGATGCCACAGAAACTGGTTTGCTGAAATCGTTTTTCCACGTTCCTCCAATTTTGTGTGTGTGTGTGTGTGAAGGAGGAATGTGCACTTCAGTTTTCTTACTGGGGTGTGTCATACTAAATGACAATGTGGTCAGCAGACTGGAAAGGGAGATTATTGACATTGGCTCTAGGTAACAGATTGCTTTTAATGTAATGAAGTCAGCCTGTGTTGGGTTTGTTTCTGTCTTTCTTTGTTCATTTGTTTCTTTTCATGTCAGCTGGCCAGACTCGTGAGTATGGGGTTTTGTCAGTTTTGTCGTCATCCATTCCCACCAGCACACAATGGCTTACTCTTTTAAAATGTCGAACAAGTTTTAATGAGTGTGCAAATTGTTCTGTGTGCGTTTGCACACAGGGCCTAGGTTATAGTCTCATCCGAAGGGCTTTTGGGGAGAGTGGAGTCAGCACTGATGTTAACTACAAGGGAAAATCCCCTCGAAGGGGAATCAACCTGGGTTGACAGCTCGTGAGTGCAATGCGCAATGTTCTAAACCACCAGGATATCCCGGTTTCTAAATTATATCTGTTTAAAAGAAAGAAAACGTGTATTAGTTTCTTTATGAAAACCTTTTTTTTAAAAAAAGGAAAGTTTTGTTTTGGTCAAAACAAAAAGAAGACGCTGGTTTGTACCCTTTTAAAGCTCTAAAAATACTGCCTTGGGCCTCTATAAAACAGATGAAAAAGCTTCTTTGTTTCTGCGACTCAACCTACACACATCATCAACTGACTGAAAAAAAACAAACCCAAACAACCATACAGAGACTGAAGCAAAACATAAAGCCACAAAACTGTAGGTCTATGCCTAGCAATGCTGTAGAGAATGAAGGAGTAGAACCATCCAACAAATTAATGAAAACCACAACTGATACATCTTTACACCAGGTAAAGGTAAATGAGATGGTAAAGGTGTACCATAACCTATGTGTCGTAGAGGGAGAGCGAGCACCAGAGACCTCAACTTCTCCAGGGGTCAGCATAATTGAGGCGGCCCCATCTCCTCTCCCTCGCTGCTTTACCTTCCTTGACCCTAAAGAGGGACGTATCCATTTAAGTGGGTGAACTGGGGGGGAGGGGGGGGGGGGACTGTACTGAAGCCAAGGCGCGCAAAAGGTTACCCATCCACTGGTAACCACGTCGATGCTGCTCAATTTGACTTTGGGGGAAATGCGTGCTCTGACACTTAGCTATCCCGCCCCCTTTAAACCAGAGGTCAGTGAAGAAGTTTGAAACTTAAGCACCATGTCGGCACCACACCACATCATCTATATCAGAGTTTCGTGTGTTCTCTTCAAAAAAGAGCTGCTTTTGGCAACTGAGAAATAACACAACACAACTCTGTGAATAAATACAATGATGATGATGATGACGATGATGACGATGATGAGATGATGATGATGATGATGATGATGATGATGATGATGATGATGATGATGATGATGATGATGACGACGACGACGACGACGACGACATTGAAGAAAGAGCAGAAAAGAGCACAAAAAAGGAGGAAAACAGCAGGAGGAAGAACAGAAAAAGAAATCAGGAGTTAATTAAGAAAGTGAGGGAAAGGGGGTGGGGGGGGTGGGAGAGAGAGAGAGAGAGAAAGAATAAAAGAGAAAAGAGAGAGAGAGAAGAAGAGGCGGAGGAAGAAGATGAATGAAAAGATTGTTGTTGTGGTGTGATTATGATGATGTTGATGAAGATGAGAATGATGATGATTGATGATGATGATGATGATGATGATGATGATGATGATGACACTTTCTTTCTGGTTTAATTATACCAAAGGTTTGAGCGCTCATTACAAATCTCTCTCTCTCTCTCTCTCTCTCTCTCTCTCTCTCTCTCTCTCTCTCTCTCTCTCTCTCTCTCTCCTCTCTCTCTCTCTCTCTCTCTCTCTCTCTCACACACACACAAACACAACACACACAACACATACACATTCTCTCTCTCTCACACGCACACATGAGTGCTTACTCCATTATCCTCGATATAAAAGAATAAATAAATAAATTTGAAAAAACCTCTGTCTGTCTGTCTGTCTGTCTGTCTGTCTGTCTGTCGTCTGTCGCTGTCTGTCTGTTGTCTTGTGCCTGCTCTGTCTTCTGTCCACTTACAACACAAAACAACAACAACAGACACACAGACACAAACACACAGACACACAGACACAAACACACAGACACACAGACACACAGACACAGACACACAACACACGACACAGACACACAACACACACACACACACACACACACACACACACACACACACACACACACACACACACACACACACACACACAGCAGTATAATCCCAGTCCCGATGCCACAGCCAGTAAACTTCATACACCCATACGATGAAATAGGATCTTGTACAGAACAATTTCATTATTTTCGTCGTGTGTGATGTGTGTTGTGTGGTGTGGTGTGTTGTGTGTGTGTGTGTGTGTGTGTGTGTGTGTGTGTGTGTTGTGTGTGTGTGTGTGTGTGTGTGTGTTGTGTGTGTGTGTGTGTGTGTGTGTGTGTGTGTGTGTGTGTGTGTCTTTGATTTAGTCTTTCATTTAAGTGATTTAGATAGGGAGTGGAGTGTGTGTGTGTGTGTGTTGTGTGTGTGTGTGTGTGTGTGTTGTGTCTTCTTGTGTTGATGGTGTGGTGTGGTGTGCGTGTGTGGTGTGTGTGGTGGTGGGTGTGTGTTGTGTGAGTGATGTGGTGTGTTTTGTATATGTGTGTGTGTGCGCGGCGCGTGTGTGTGTGTAGTGTGTGTGTGTGTGTGTGGGTGTGTGGAGAGAGAGAGAGAGAGAGAGAGAGAGAGAGAGGGGGGGGAGGTACAGAGAAGCAATATATGTAGAAACATAATAGCTAATCGTAAAACTAGACACTAAAATACAATAACAGAACAAGTTAACCAACCTTAAGTTAAAGAAATGAACGAATAGAGCTATGTACATGAACAAATAGAACTATGTACAAGTGATTCTGAAGATCGCCATTGGAAGTCACGCTGTCAATGTTCTCAGAAAGAAAAAAAAAACCTACTGTGTAAGAAAGTCTGTGGTTAATAGGAACGAATCATTTGGTTAACAGATTAATTAAGCAATGACACAAAACTGGAATGTTCACATTCAAATACGGTGATGCTTTGGCTAATTCTGTTTTTAAAGCCTTCAGTCCTATACGGTGAAACACAGAATTCGTTAATCTCAAAATAATATGCATACTGATGCAAAAATCTTCTTTGAATGACATTAATTTTGTCAAGAGAATGGGTTTCTGGTTTTTTGTCGCAAAGTGTCTGAAGATTTATGAAAAACTGATTCATTCCATGACGCTAAATCCAGCAGAGCATGTTTCTTTCACTGGCGGAAAAGTTATATTTTTTATTGATCGCTCACAACAATGCGCACCTCTGTTTGCTGCTTCCATCTGCTGGATCTAAATGTTACTGCACAGGTCAGCATGGGAGGGCAACCGAAAAAACTGACAGAAGATATTGGTTAAACCATGCATCATTTGGGTGGGGGGAGGGATCTGAATACAATTTTGGTTAAACTCTTCTTTTTCTCCCCCCTGTAAGATTTATCTGGCTTTATCACAGTTCTTGATTAAACCATTGATGCTGGGGGCAACTACAAAGTGAGAGACTAGTATGATCAGTGGCTTTCCCACTCCTGGAATTCCCTTTATAGCTTGGTCTTTAGTGATCGACTATGACTCTCTTACTATGAGGCTTGGCTTGCACAGTCCCTATGTGCTGCAGCCCTGGGAGGCTAGCTGGCCTTTGGAGAACATCTCCAACGCTGACTGTCCTTATGCCTCTTGGCCGAGAGAGTGGGGGTGTGCTGTGGGTAAGGCATCTCCACTACAATCAAATTTCTGCCAGTTTCTGAAACAGCAGCTGCCTTCTCTGCTGTTTTGGATGTCATCGTCGAACACGACGGACAAACAACAACAAACGACAGTAGGATGACCAGTTATCTTTATATTTTTTTTAAAATCTAGCTTGTGCTATGTGATTGTATTTAATATTTACTTTTTTTCATACTCATGTGCTTTTCTGGCTGTCTGTCTCTAAGATCTGCTTTAAATGCATGTTTAAAAAAAATTCAACAGCCTTCTGACATGAATCTGACCTACCAAGTATTGCCAGAGTGATCACTTGTTTTTCCAGTTTTTAGTTTCCGTGTTGACTGGTCAGCTGCTGCTGCTAAGTCGGATTCGCTGAATTTATTGAACATGGCAGCGACATTTTCAAATTCAAGGCTGGTAAAATCTAGACAGCTAAGCACGTTAGAAAAAAATCCAAATTGCTTTTTTATTATTACATTTTGGAATGATATCACATGCATGATTTTGGTGGTCTGTCTTTATCTGCGATTGTTATTAAAGGTAGGTAAAAAGGGTAAAGGTGTCCCATAGAGTATGTGGTCGTAAGAGAGCGAGGCATCAGAGACCTCAGCTTCTCTAGGGGCAAGCATTGTGAGGGCGGCGCCCATCTCCTCTCCCTCGCTGCTTTACCTTCCCTGACCCTGAAGAGGCCATGTACCCATTAACAGCTGGGTGAACTGGGGGGGAATACTGAAGCCAAGGCGCGCAAAGAATCACCCATCCAATTGGTAACCACGCTCAAAGCTGCTCAACCTTAGCTTGGGGAAAGCGAGTGCTCTGCAGAACCACTGAGCTGTCCCATATTCTATAATTATGACCTAGATCTAGCCTAGCACCTATTGACGTTTTCGCTAGGCCTAGGCCCAGTCTGGATTTCTGTTTGACGTCATTAGAGTCTTTTACCTCCTTTGTAGATTTAGGTCTACGTGCTTCGGCTTCATTCCGATTATATCCTGGTTTTATGTTGGATGGTTTGTTTGTCAACGACAGCTATAGTTTCAGCTGGTTTTGGGCCTGACTCTGGTCACAGCCTGCATAGTCCTTGATGCAGATTTTGATGGCTGTTGCTCCGGTAAGATTTGATCTGTGGATAGAGTTTTCTGTTTGGATCTCCTGTACTGATTGCACTGTAAACAGTACAGTTAGATCTATAAAATGCTTGATCCAGAAAGAAAAAAAAAGCAAAAGAATTCTTTTGGTCTGTCACCCTGCTCTCTCTCTCTCTCTCTCTCTCTCTCTCTCTCTCTCTCTCTCTCTCTCTCTCTCTCTCTCTCTCTCTCTCTCTCTCTCTCTCTCTCTAGGGTATGGTTTCTTGCTCTTGGTATTTAGATCATTATTATTGTTGTTGTTTAGTTAGAGTTGTTTTTGATTATCTTGGTGCTATCTCTGATAAGGGCGGGGACTAGATGTAAAAAAGCACACGAGAATTTGCCTTGCCTTGCGACTAAAATGTGTTTGCACATGTTGCAAATGTGTCTCCTCCATATAACGTTCAGAAAGCAACCACTCTTGTATAGCATAATGAGCGAAAATGTCTTGCGCTGCCGTTAAGCGCCTGACAAGTCAGGCCCAGCACATCTGACTTTGACGGGGGAGAGAATTCTTATCTTTTAAGTCTTTCTGAAAAGAAAGGTGGTAGGAGAATGAACCAACAAGGCAGAAGACAGACAAGAAGGAGGTGCAGGAAGAAAAAGAACAAGGCTGAAACAAAGAGAGGGATAGAAAAGAGGGATTTCCTTGCATAGAAGTTCAAAGTGGGGATGCCATTTTATATTTATAAGTCCCCTTTTCCCCAAATACACACAAACTTGCAGTGTACACCTATTGAAGTTATTATATGACACATAACAATAGGAATAATGACAATAATAACAATAATCATAATATTAATAATGATGACGATGCTGATGAGTGGAGTCAGCACTGATGTTAACTCCTGGGGAAAAATCCCCTCGAACGGGAATCCAACCGGGATCGTCAAATTGCGAGCACGATGTTGTGACCATTAGGCTATCCCATCCTCGTGTTTTTTTTGTGTGTGTGTGTGTGTGTGTGTGTGTGTGTGTGTGTTGTGTGTGGTGTGTGTGTGTGTGTTGTGTGTGGTGTGTTGTGTGTGTGTGTGTGTGGGAGGGGAGAAAATGCATTTGTTATTGATGAAGAGAGAGACTGTGACATATAGACAGACAGAGACAGACGAAGACAGAGAGATAGACAAAGAAAAAAAACAAAACAAAGAGAGTCAGAAACAAGCAGGTTAACAGACCTAGAAGAGGTCAAAACTGACTGACCAACGGACAGACAGAGTGAGAGACAAACAGACCTATACTAATGACCATGAGAGGGAAAGAACACCACATCAGAACTTCGTGGGAAAAAAATGAAGAGAAATTCGTTACAAAAACAAATAAGCACAGACTGTTTTTTTTTTTTTAGATTCAAAAATTATTTTTTGTTTGTTTTGTTTTTATTTTTATTTTTTTATTTTTAATAAGGACAAACTAATTTTTACCACAACTCATCATTCTATTAAAAAACACACCTTTTTTCTGTCTGTCTGCTAGAGACTTTCACACGAAAAAGGACGCCCTCTTGGGAAAACAGACTGCTTATATACTACTACTACTACTACCGCGTCACCATGAAACGCTGTCACCAGCCAGTTCCAGACTCCCAGGAGGCTGGGTGGAATACAGGGACCACACGATGTCTTTTCCATCCCTTCCGTTCACCAGACGACAAAGTCCATACATTTCTGTACGAACGTGTGAAGAAGATCCCTTGGGTGTGCTAAATACAGGATCCTGGAAGCTTTGGATTCTACTTCGTGATACTTCTTCTGCCTGATCCTTCCTGATTTCATGCCAATGTGTGCCGGTAGGAAACAGATGACAAGATTTACAAAACTGCATACACACGGGGACTGGATGTAAAAAAACACACAAAAAACACACGAGTGCTTATTTCACTATTTCCCTATATAAAAGAAGAATAAAGACCAAACTCTTCTTGGGTTTTTGCTCAAGGAGCCGCCACCACCAGCACACACACACACACACACACACACACACACACACACACACACACACACACACACACACACACACACACACACAAAAAAAAAGGGGACCCAGGATGAATTTCATGACCCAGATCTGCGAAAACACCATCAACCACAACTTCAACCAGCCCGTCAACTTCCACCTCAAGCCAGACCACTTCCACCACCACCACCATCACGAGGGTAACGCCCCCAGACCCCCCGCCGGTGCGCGACGTCACACCCTCATCGGGGCCAGCGATGACGTCACAGGCTCGCGACATCAGCTGCACTCTTCGCGGCCCACGTCAGCTCACCTGGACATCCCCCTGGAGGACCTGGGCGTGGCTGGACGATCCGCTCCGCCTCCTTCCTCAGTAACATCCGAGGTCTGGCCAACAACAGCCGCTCCTGAGCCGGACTCACGTGCAGGATGAGGGTCTGGAGCAGCTGATTCCTGAAGGGGAAGACTGCAGGCTGACGAACAGCGAGTACCTGCTGCCACCCAACACTAGAGTTCCTTCCGCTGGGCCACGACTGCGTGCAGGAGGGCTGTCAGAGAGTCATCATCAACGTCAGCGGCTTGAAGTTCGAAACCCAGCTCCGGACGTTAGACCGCTTGCCCAACACGTTGTTGGGGAATCCTGAGAAGCGGAGGAAGTACTGGGACGAGCAGAGGCAGGAGTTTTTCTTTGACCGGCACCGCCCTACCTTCCAGGCTGTGTTGTACTACTACCAGTCCGGGGGACGCCTGAAGCGGCCTCTGGAGGTGCCCATGGACATCTTCCTCAATGAGCTGGTGTTCTTCGAGCTGGGAGGCTCAGCCATCGACTCCTTCAAGCTGAACGAAGGTTACATCGTGGAAGGGAAGGCGCCCACAGGACCTGCCAACAAAACCATGCATCACATCTGGCTGACGCTGGAGTATCCCGAATCCTCCCTCGTGGCCAAGATCTTCGCCATCTTCTCCGTGCTCTTCATCCTGGTGTCCGTGGTGACCTTCTGCATCGAGACCCTCCCCGAGTTCCAGAGCGCGGGCTGCGTCAACGTGAGCTGGGTGGACGAGGACGGCCATCACATCGTCAAGCACGAGACCAACATGCTACACCCGCTGTTCCTCATCGAGTCCTGCTGCATCCTGTGGTTCGTGGCCGAGCTGGCCCTCAGACTCATCGTCAGTCCTTCCAAGCTGGACTTTTTCCGGGCGGCCATCAACTGGATCGACCTGGTGGCCATCACGCCCTACTTCATCTTCCTGGCCTTCGACTTCGCCAGCGCGGACTGCAGCAGCGGCACCCACAAGGGTTCCATGCTCAGCGTGCTGCGCGTGCTGCGCGTCGTGCGCATCCTGAAGCTGTCCAAGCACTCTGAGGGCTGAAGATCCTGGGCATGACGCTGAAGACCTCCATACGGGAGCTGTCCATGTTCGTGCTCTTCCTGGGCATCGCCACCGTCATCTTCTCCGGGGCCATCTACTACGCGGAGCTGGACCTGGAGGAGAGTCAGTTCACCTCCATCCCGGACGCCTTCTGGTGGGCCATCGTCTCCATGACCACTGTGGGGTACGGGGATTTCGTGCCCATGGGGTTTGCCGGCAAGCTGCTTGGAGGAGTGACCGTGCTGTCTGGGGTGCTGGCCATTGCTCTGCCTGTGCCAGTCATCGTGGCCAACTTCAACAACTACTACCGCCACTACACGGCAGAGGGTACAGGTGAAGTGCTACCTACCTGTACAACCTTGATATAGTATAGCCCTCTCTGTGTTTCTTAGCGGTAAGACGCCATTCTTTGAGGCAGAGGGTACAGGTGAAGTGCTACCTACCTGTCACAACCTTCATTAGTATAGCCCTCTAGTGTTTCTTAGTGGTAAGACGCCATTCTTTGAGGCAGAGGGTACAGGTGAAGTGCTACTACCTGTCACAACCTTGATACAGCTGTGCCTTCTTTTGAAATACACTACTACCACTACTACACTGGCAGAGGGTATAGGTGAAGTGCTACCTACCTGTCACAACCTTGATACAGCTCTGCTTCTTTTGAGATACACTACTACCACTACTACACTGGCAGAGGGTACAGGTGAAGTGCTACCTACCTGTCACAACCTTGATACAGCCCTCTATGTGTTTTCTTAGTGGTAAGACGCCATTCTTTGAGGCATAGGGTACAGGTGAAGTCCTGCTACCGTCACACACAACATCCTTGATACAGTACAGTCCTCGATGTGTTTCTTAGTGGTAAGACGCCATTCTTTGAGGCATAGGGTACAGGTGAAGTGCTACTTACCTGTCACGCACAACATCCTTGATACAGTACAGTCCTCTATGTGTTTGTTAGTGGTAAGATGCCATTCTTTGAGGTACACTACTAGTACCACTACACCGGCAGAGGGTACAGGTGAAGTGCTACCTACCTGTGACAACCTTGATACAGCCCTCTACGTGTTTCTTAGTGGTAAGACGCCATTCTTTGAGGTACACTACTAGTACCACTACACCGGCAGAGGGTACAGGTGATATCCCCCTACCTGTTACAACCTTGATACAGCTCTCCCAATTCCTGTTTTTTTAGTGGTAAAATGCCCTTCTTTTGAGGTACACGACTACACCGCCACTACACTACACCGGCAGAGGGTACAGGTGAAGTGCTACCTACCTGTCACAACCTTGATACAGCCCTATTCGTATTTCTTAGTGGTAAGACGCCATTCTTTGAGGTACACTTCTACTGCCACTACACCAGCAGAGGGTACAGGTGAATTGCTACCTACCTGTGACAACCTTGATACAGCTCTCTACGTGTCTCTTTGTGGTAAAACGCCATTCTTTGAGATACACTTCTACCGCCACTACGTGACGGGAAGATGACACAGGTGAATTGCTACCTACTTGTCACATACGTAACAACCTTGATACAGCCCTCCTTATTCGTGTCTCAGTGGTAAAACGCCATTCTTTTGAGGTACCCACCTGTTTCTGTGTGTAAAACGTGTTTCGTTATGGTAAAACGCGGTTTTTGAGGTACACACCTTTGAGTGTAAAACAAGTTTTTTTTTATGGTAACACGCATTTCTTTGAGGTAGGCTCCTGATTCTGTGTGTAAAACGTGTTTCTTTAGGGAAAAACACGGGTTTTTGTGATACAACATGCGTATTATTTTCTGAAACACATTATCTTTGAACTGTTACGTGTACAGGCCGCCTGTGCAACAGATATATACATAATGTGATGCAGCTATGGTGTAGAGAGAAAGAGGAGATTGCAACTACTCATACTTTTTGAAAGCAGAACCATTTTCGCCACAATGAATGTAAATAATGATAATAATAAAAAAAACATTCCCCCCCAAAAAAAAACCACCCAACCCCAACAACAACAACAAAAAACTAAAAACAACAGCAAAACCCAGTCCATGTTAAAAGAATGCTGGACTAGACTTTATTATCATTGACTCACAGGATTGTATGATTAAGGGTAGACAGGGTCCAAAAGTGCCCCAAATCATGTTGTTGTTTTTTTAGAAATAAAAATTGCTGGGTACATTTATAGAAGCTCTCCCTGTGTGAATTAAACAATTCAGGTTGTAAAGAATATCTATAGAAACAGGTTACTTCAACTTGTTATAGAAAAAAAAAAGCTTTAGGAGTTTGTGAAACATTTAGTTTTGGTGGCCATATTGGATTGTTTCCATGGCAACAATGCAGAAAACGGAGTAATTCTTTGATGTTTATGCTTTACAAATGATGCCCTTTCATTATATGGCATAACTTTTAACATGGGCTTGTAAACAAAAATTTTTCCAGTTTCCACTCCCATGTCCAACCTTAAATTAACTGGTTTGTTACGACTCAAAACTAACACTTCACACTGCCATTTCTTAATACTACAGAATCAATGTGTATAGCCTAACTTTCCTTGCAACGAAGACTGTGTATAAAAAAAAAATAGTGTAGGTTCCGTATCTGAACCGTGAAACATTGTTTTAGTGTCAGTGTCTTGCCTGTGTAAACTGGACAACAGTGTTTGTGTAAAAATCTGTGTACAATTTCTGATAGTGCCTTGTTTTGTATTCCTGTCATACCCTCCACGCTGAGCCAACAGGGCTCATAGAACTCAAGCACCGTTGTGACTTTAAGTTCATAGCAATGAACAATACATCATGAACATCGCTGTGCCTAAAGTTCATAGTAATGACCAATGTATATTGGACATCGTTGCGTCTTAGTTAAAGTTCATAGTGGTGAATAATACAACATCAACATCGTTGTGTCTCAAAGTTCATAGTAAAATAAAACAAAACAATGCAACATCGACATCGTTGTGTCTTAAAGTTCATAGTATATAAAAAAAAAGCAACATCGACATTGTTTATGCTTAAAAAAGTGTTCATATGAAAACACATCGACATCGTTGTGCTTTAGTTCATAGTGGAAAACAATACATCATCGACATCGTTGTGTTTTAGTTCATAGGAAAACAATACATCGACTTCGTTGTGTCTTTGTAAAGTTCATAGTAATGAACAATGCATCAGCACCGTTGTGTCTTTGTTAAAGTTCATAGTAATGAACAATACATCAGCACCGTTGTGCCTTTGTTCATAGTAGTGACCCATACAACATGAACATCATTGTGTCTTTGTTAAAGTTCATAGTAATGAACAATACATCAGCACCGTTGTGTCTTTGTTAAAGTTCATAGTAATGAACAATACATCAGCACTGTTGTGCCTTTGTTCATAGTAGTGACCCATACAACATGAACATATTGTGTCTTTGTTAAAGTTCATAGTAATGAACAATCCAACATCGTTGTGCCTTATGAACAACAATACAACATCAATATCGTTGTGTCTCAATGTTAACAATAATGAACAATACAACATCAACACCGTTGTGTCTTAAAGTTAACAGTGATAAACAATACGACATGAACACCGTTGTGTCTAAGTTTAAAGTGCCTAGTAATGAACAATACAACATGAACGAAGTGCTCCCTCATTTTGCCACACTACTTTCATTTTATCAATGTTAACAAATCCTTTCTTTGAAGAAAAGAAAAGCCAATCCATCTGTTGTATAATGGTGATATGCGCCAAAATCTGGTTGTAGCTTTGTTGTTATGATCACATGTTGTTATGATCACATGTTCATTGTTTCTTACTGTTGGTGTTATGAAGACACTCATGATGACAGCGACAACGAGAATGACCTTGTTACTGCTGCAGCTATTGCTGCTGCTAACACTAATGATGCCGCTAATGCTGCTGCTGCTGTTATGTTGTTGTTGTGGTGGTTGTTATGTGGATGGCGGTGGTAGTATTGCCAGTGTTTTATTCAATCAAGGCTTGATTGCGCGCTGACAGCAAATGACAACAGGTAACATAACAGGGAGACAGGACCCAGACACATTACTGCCGTAAAGTGCATAATAAAAATAGATAGATAAATAGACAAATTAATAGACAGACAGATAGATAGATAAGTAGATAGATGATAGATAGACAGATAGATAGATAGAAGTAGATAGATAACAGACAAAGACAGACAGACAGACAGACAGACATAAAGATAAATAGACAAAAGACATACAGACAGATAGATAGATAGACAGACAGACAGACAGACAGACAGACAGACAGACAGATAGAGATAGTGATAGATAGATAGATAGATAGTACATAGCGACAGACAGTAGACAGACAGACAGACATAAGATAATAGAAAAGACAGACAGAAGAGACAGATAGATAGATAGATAGATAGATAGATAGATAGATAGATAGATAGATAGAAGATGATAGATAGATAGATAGATTTGATTATTTGATTTGATTTATTCTTTTATATCGAGGATAATGGGATAAGTACTCTTGTGCTTTTTTACATCAGACAGACAGACAGACAGACAGACAGACAGACAGACAGACAGACAGATAAAGATAGACAGATAGATAGATAGATAGATAGATAGATAGATAGATAGATAGATAGATAATAGAGATAGAAAATAGCATAGATAGATAGATAGATAGATAGATAAAATAGACAGATAGACAACAGATAGATAGATAGATAGATAGATAGATAGAATAGTAAGACAAGACATAGACATAGATAGATAGATAGATAGATAGATAGATAGATAGATAGATAGAAGATAGCGATAGATAGATAGATAGATAGATGATAGACAGATAGACAGATAGATAGATAGATATAGATAGACAGACAGACAGACAGACAGACAGACAGACAGACAGACAGACAGACAGAAGACAGAGGTAGGCAGG
>CM060329.1:10550529-10553029 GCA_030674155.1 Stramonita haemastoma
ACTGCATGCTGGGTATGTTTGTGTCATGTGGGAAAGCGCCTCCTCCCCCCCCCCCCCCCCCCCCACACACACCTTCCTTCCCATCCCCACCAAATCGTTGCTTACTTTCTCACCTAAGAAAGAGGGGCAGTGTTTGAACTCTGTGTGTGTGTGTTGGGGTGTGCGCGCGCGCACGCGCATGCGTGCGTGCGTGCGTGCGTCAGTGCTTATGTGTATGCAGTTATGCGCATGCGAGCGTGTGTGCGTATGAATGCGTGTGTGTATGTATGTGTGTGTGTGTGTGTGTGTGTGTGTGTGTGTGCGCACACAGTATAATACTAATTATTGTGGGAAAATGCATGTTACATACGTATGTGATACCTTGTTTTAACATATTGTAGATACTCTTGTTGGCATTGGCGAATTTGTTGTTGTATATTTCTGCGTTATAAATTTCCATCTTTATACTGACTAATGATGGCCTTTGCTTTTCTTATGTCGTCATGTGAATAACATTGCATTTTAACTTTGCTATTTTTTTTTTTTATTCACTGGCATATTTCTGTCTTTTTTGCCTGCCTGTCCCTCTCTGTCTAAACGCGCGCTGTGTGTGTGTGTGTGTGTGTGTGTGTGTGTGTGTGTGTGTGTGTGTGTGTGTGTGTGTGTGTGTGTGTGTGTTAGTTATTTTATTTCGAGGGTTATGGAATAAGCACTCATGTGCTTGTTTACATTCAGTCCCCATGTGTATGCAGTTTTGTAAATCATGTCATCTCTTCATCTGTCATCTGCATTGTGTGTGTGTGTGTGTGTGTGTGTGTGTGTGTGTGTGTGTGTGTGTGTGTGGTGTGTGTGTTGTTGTCTGTCTTCGTCTGTCTGTCTGTCTGTTGTCTGTCTGTCTGTCTGTATGTGTCTGTGTGTGTCTATGTGTATGTGTGTACGCGCACGTGGGTGAATCTCTATGACATTTTCATGCTTTTGCTTTTCTGTTTGTGTAATTTCTTTTTTGCTTGGTGTGTTTATGAATGATAAGTAACTGCTCTCTGTCTACTTCTGTTTACCTACCCCCCCCCCCCCCCTATCTCTCTCTCTCTCTCTCTCTCTCTCTCTCTCTCTCTCTCTCTCTCTCTCTCTCTCACTCTCTCTCACTCACACTCTCACACACACACACACACACACACACACACCATGAGAACATAAATTCAGTGATAGGAGCGATCTAAAAACTGCTGATGGAGAAACTATCATGCCACTTGACTCACGAAAAGAAAATTCAGATATCTCTTAAATCAAAAGAAAATTCAGATATCTCTTAAATCAAAAGAAAATTCAGATATCTCTTAAATCAAAAGAAAATTCAGATATCTCTTAAATCAAAAAGAAACAAATTTCAGATATCTCTTAAATCAAAAGAAAATTCAGATATCTCTTAAATCAAAAGAAAATTCAGATCTCTCTTAAATCAAAATTTTCGACTGAACAAAACTGTACTGTTGATTAGAATAGTAGGTGTCTAGATCAGTCGAAATGAATGACCAAAAAAGAAAGAAAACATTCCCCCCCCCCCCCCCCCCCACACACACACACACATCAGAACAAAAACGAATGTGTTCAGACAATGTCAAATTCCCATGCCAAGTATCACGTAGGAATGTGTGACCAAAAGATGGGACACTTGGCGATCAGTTAATTAAAGGCTTCCTGCATCTTAAGATCTCAAGCTGCTGTGTTAGTGTAAGTATCTGTTCTGGCTATTGTCCTGTATAGGCTACAGGTCTCTGTAAACCAAAGAACTACATGGTAGGTGGTATTGTATTCAGTTGAAGGTTCGTTTCCTCCGAGGCTTTTGGGCTTTTGTGTGAGTGTCCATCCTCTTTTAGCCAGCCTACAGGCAGGCTGTTGCAGACGTCATTGTGTGGTAATGGTGTGAACTGAGCTATGCAATGGTGTGAGGTAGTGGTCTCTTTTGAAGGGAGGCCATAAATCACGTTTAGCTTAGAAATACGTGCTGACAAAGTGTTAATTGACTTCCTCCTACCTCTTCAGTGTGTGTGTGTGTGTGTGTGTGTTTTGTGTGTGTGTGTGGTCGTGGTGCGTGCGTGGTGGTGGTGTGTGTGTGTGTGTGTGTGTGTGCAAAGATAGTTTTGATAGTGTTTGATATTTAGTTTCAAATAAGAATACTCTTATTCAAAATATTTGCCCCCAAAACAACTAGAAACTTACATTGAAATTTTGCATAGTAGTTATATGTCAGAAAGAAGATTTAACTGGAGCTTATTTTAAAACAAAAGTGAGTAGCTACTTCAGACACATATACTATTATTTAAAAACAATTATTTATTATCACTGTTTCAGATTCATTTTTCTCTTTGTGTGTGTGTGTGTGTGTGTGGTGTGTGTGTGTGTTGTGTGTGTGTGCGTGCGTGCGTGCTCGTCGTGTGTTGTGTGTGTGGTAAGAGGAGAGTGAGAATGAGAAGGAAAGGATTGTGTGTGCTGGTGGTGTATCTGTAATTTAGTAATGACC
>CM060329.1:10558029-10573029 GCA_030674155.1 Stramonita haemastoma
CATGGCAATTATGTCTCATCATGCAATGCTCAAAACATCATTGTATATTCCAACATTGAGGTTGGGCAAGGCTGCATGAGGGTGTAACCGTAGGTTTTCTCCTTGCCCATTTTGTACCTAGGCGTTTTTCTGCATCGATGTGGAGCTAGCTAAACCCTCGGCCTAGACCTAGAGGATGGTGGCTGTTTTATGCATATCATATACAGGTAGATGTGTCATGATTAGATTTCGTTATCTTCTGATTTGTATTAAATTGATAGATTTATTTATTCATTCTTATATATCTTTTTAGTTTTATATAGTTGAGACAACTAGAACGATAATACTCAAAACAGCGAATTCTTTCTTTTTCTCCAGATTACTTGAACCATATGCTGTCAAAATATCTTGTAGCTTTATGTTGTTGATCTACATACTGAAAATGACAGGTTTTACAGATTTAAGATTTGAAACACCCTGGCCACTGTTTGGCTTTGAAACTGGTGTATTGTACCCCCTTCAGTACAGGGCCATAGCCTATACTGAATAAACCATTTCAAGTTTGAGTTCTCTCTGTCTGTCTGTCTGTCTGTCTGTCTGTCTCTCTCTCACATATATACACATGAATATTTAGGTGGCTAGCACAGCCTGGCGAGCACATAGCAAACACAACAACGTCCACTTGCTTTCTTGCACTGGGTCAAACAAGAGGCGCTGTACTGTATGTACATACATGTATGTTCTTTTTCATCTGCCAGTCAAACCATGCCTCCTATAATCTTTTTGTTATTGATCAACGCACACACTTCCAAACCAGCCAAAATCATGAAGGAAATAAAAAAGGTCGCTCAAATGTAATAGCCACAACCTGGGCAGCAGTAGCAAGCAACGATAGCAATGATAATGATAACAAGTGATGACAATGGTGATTGTAATGATGATAATAACAATAATGATAATAATAATATTGATGATGAGGACAAAAAAAAAGAGAAACCCTGAAGATATCTCTCTCTCGTTGAAGCTCAAGCACAAATAGCGTCTTTCTTCTTCGAAAAACACCACAAAATAAATAACAACAGAATCAACAACAACAAAAAAAAGCAATGATATAAACGATAATTGCAATATAAATAAAATGATGGTAGTGATGATGATTTCAAAAAAAAAAAAATGCTGAAATATAATTGAATGGTTACTTGAAATAATACATTCACTTTTCTCTCTCAACATTATCATCATCATTTTTCATGCTTAGAGTAACAAAATCATGAATTTCTGGAGGAAAAAAAAAATCACAAGTTTTCAATATGAGAATCACTCGGGAAATTAGGAAAAACCGAATATAAAGATTTTTTTGTTTGTTTTTTTTGAAAAGTGGAAGAGGATATTGGTCATCTGTTTAAATATTTCACAATTATGGTTTAGGATTATCAATATACATTATTGTTACATGCAACAGTTCTCTCTCTCTCTCTCTCTCTCTCTCTTCTCTCTCTCTCCTCTCTTTCTCTCTCTCTAAATACAGAAAGAATGTCACATACTCCAACACACACACACACACACACACACACACACACACACACACACACACACACACACACACACCACCCACACACCACTCTCTCTCTCTCTCTCCTCTTCTTCAGTCAACCCCTCTCTCTGGTTGTATTAATGTAATCCTCTTGAGATATAAGCAAATGTAATCAGGCAATAGTGACAAAAAACACATGCATAACTTACAAATCCAAAAATGATTAACTGCACACACAATTCAGCTATGCTGTGAATACACTTTGTTGTCATATATATATATATCTATATCTATACCAGTCTGTATTTTTTTGATAAATACATGGACCAGTATTCAGGGACTGAAATTATTGTCGATACAAATACATGTAACCTTCAACAATGAACTGCAATATTGATTGACACAACACACTGCAAAAAAATGTTTAGAGGAATACTTTTGTTATAGTATATATTTACTGTATTTTCATTTATTAACTTTTAAAAAATTTACAATAGAAATATTTCCAAGAAAAATATCTGGTGTACATCAAAACAAAAGAAAGAGGAAGTGAATGGAAGAAATCTTTTGTCTTTTTTTTTTCTTTTAAGAGTTTTTTTTTTTCCACCCTTTCCCCCCTCGTATGTCTTTTTTAGACTCTTTTAAAAAAAAAAAAAAAATCTTACAACGTTTTTACTTTTAAGGTTATTGATAAACCTTCAATGTTACACACAACAGACTACAAATGATCTCAGTTTCTCCTTTCTGTCCTGAGAATGTTCGTATCTAAACTTTAGCGCAGCAATGTAATTTAGAAACGATAAGCTGCTAAGCGGGCAACAAATTAATAACTTCCAGCCCCATGCACACATAATACACAAAAGCTGCTGTTGCTTTGCATTGCCCTCCACATGCAAACAAAATAAACACACACTTCACGGCAAAAAGCACACAAACAGAAGAGCAGTTTGAAAAAGCACACGACTGTGATCACTCTGATAGTCATAAGGCAATGCCAGGGAGGTACACTGTACACTTCACAAAATTAGTCTCTTTCAAAGCAAACGATCGTGAACAGAAATTAACCAATACAAAAAAGGGGAAAATTTTTTTTATAAACATTTACACATCATTTTGATATCAAGCAAGCACTCCACCCCCACCCCCACCCTCACCCTGAAACCATCCACCAAAAACAAAAAAAGTTGAAATCACCCCTGAAAGAAGCTGTGCTTATAAGCCTTCTATGAATCACAACTGAGGGGGGAAAAAAATGAGGATTAGATTTGAAATCATGAGGGCGGAGACAAGTCATCACCTTGGTGTGAATTTTGCCAAAGCTGTCGTCAGATCTTGATCTGAATGTGGAGCCAAACCATCTGCACAGTTTCGTTATGTTACAGTCATCACCCAACAATAACGCAAAAAGAATCAAATGGTATACCTGATGAGTAGTTCTGGATGCTTGAAGTGGACTTACCCATATATGTGATGCACCACCACGAAATGAGTCGCTTAGCACCTGACCCACTTTTCGTTTAGGAGCCAATGAAGGTTGGTGGGGTCATGTTGTCAATTTTGAGATTTTGATTGATTATAAAACTATAGCCATTTTTCTACCTTGTACTGAAATATCACAGCATGGTTTTGGTCCTTTTGCCTGTAATGTGGTCTAAAATACCATAAGCCCTCATTTGACCCTCTGTTAGGATGCTAAACTTGTCCATTTTCTCGTTTTGTCATGTCCTGCAGTGTATCAGTTCAATTTGTAAAAACTTTTCATAAAATTGTCCCATTTTCAATCTGTTTTTTTGTATTAAATAGCCAGCCTTTTTATTGCAGATAAATAACATGTCAAAAACTAAAAATTGACCTCTGGTGCAATGCGACTCATTATGTGGTGGAGCGTCACATAATAGTGTAAGTGTGAGAGTGTGTATAAAACATATGAGTGTCTGACTGTCTTTGTGTGCATGTGTGCATACCTGCATACTCTGTGTGAAGAATTAGTATTGCTGATAATGGTTAAGCAGAATTTTTCTTCTTCTTCTTCTTTGTTGAACACTACGACAGCAATTATTGTTGTCTGTCATATGAGGAAAATTGCGCTGTGCTGCTGTTAAGCGCCTGACAAGTCAGGCCCAGCACATCCAACTTTGGCGTGATGTTAAAATTTAAGATGGTCTTTTTTCCTGACCAGAAGCACACCATGCAGGCAATTGCCTGGGTGGGTGAAGCATCAAGCCATGTCAAACACCTATAGAACAACTTAACATTTTGATGACTTCCAAAATAACATACGAGTTTTCATTTATTTATTTTCTCCATTACCTTCAACTTAAAAAGACTCTTTTTTTTTTGGGAAAGTGTGATTTTTAACTTAAGTGATTAAAAAATAAAAAAAGTCCTTTGCATTTCTTATACCTTGAACAGTTAGAAGCGTATGGTGAGTACAAAAAAAAAAAAAAAAAAAAATCACAGCTCAGTTGAATTTGTTTTCCTTGTAAAAGGCACTACTGTATGCAGGCGATTCCCCCCCCACAAGTTACACTGTATTCGCTACAATGGCAGCAAATCCTTTTTTTCCCAAGCAGACACATGAACTTTGATTAGAAGCAAGACAGATGTTTCACTACAAAAAACAAAAATGGAATCACATCCGTATGGCAAAGTATTGCATGAGCGACCACACGACAACCCCCCCCCCCCCCCCCCCCCCCACCTCCAACCCCCCACCCCCCGGCCACATATAATAGTCAGAGCATATCAGAAATGTCTTTTCGGCAACAGTTGGTTTACTATAAAGCAAGATTCAAAGGCAGATCGTCATTCAAAGCGAATAGTGTGACAGTCATATATCAACAAAGAGTAAAACGTCAGCCACAGTTACATAAGCATCACATCATGCAGCACGAAAAAAACAGACACACATTACACAACAAAACATAGACACGACCACACACACACACCACACACACCACACACACACACACACATACAAACACAAAGACACACACAACACACACACACACACACACACATCACCAATGCACACACACACACACAACACACACACATGCACGCATCACACACACACAACACACACACACACAACACACACAAACACACACACACACACACACAAACACACACCACACACAACACAACACAACACATCACACACAACACACACATACTACAGTAACAACAACCAGAAAACAAGAGTAAAAAAAAAAAAAAAAAAAGGTCACATAAGCATAACAACACTTCAATCACTTTAGCAACACAATCAGTAATTAATCTTAGCATTCTGATCTCTGTCTAATAATATCACTCATTGTGAATAGACATGAAATCAAAAGAACACACACACACACACACACACACACACACACACACCACACACACACGTAGTCACACACACACGAAGAATGTTCCAGAATCATGTCATGACAAACATAGGCAAGAGTTGTCCAACGCTTCACGCCACAGCAAATAGGCTGAAGCAGGTGTACACACCACTAAACACATGAGTAAAACCAGAACCAAAAAACAAAAAAAAATCCACACAGATGTGCGTGACTGACACAGCGGCTTAGGGCTGAGGTACCCTGTTATTTAATTAAGGATGGAAGCAGCGTTCTCTATTGCAATGGCACTTAGTATCAAATCAAATCAAACCGGTTGTCACTTTCAGAAAATCCCAGCAACAAAATCGTTACAACAAAAGGATGCAGACGAAATGCCGAAACACAGCGAGACCTACATATCTAATAATAATAAGTTTCTGATATAAAAAAAAAAGTTACACTAAACTTGTACCTACTTTAAGGTTAGAAAAAAAAAATTTGGTGCCTGAAAAACAGTGGTATAGTTGTGAAATAGGCCAGCAGAGACTGGCAGAGCTAGCAAATGGAGAAGGAGGATCATGTCATTGTCATTGGGTGCGGCACTAACACTGATCTTGGTGATGCGACAGGTGAGGTAGGAATATTTTTTCACGGTTGGTGCAAATATGAACAGACAATATTTCTACAATGCAATCTTCTGTTTGTGTTCACTATTGAAATGTTGACATATTCTTCTGCATGAAATTCAGATTGCTCTCTCTACGAAAAAGCACATCACTACAGAGGGTAGGGTGGCTGATTTTTCTCAATCTTTTTTCCCCGTCTGTGTGTATGTGTGTTTTTCTATGGGTCATTTTTTCCTTAAAGATTTCTTTTTTGTTTAGGAAACTCTTATTGCTGGAAGGAGGGGGGGGGGGGTGTTCTTTTATGAGTGTTAAAGGCATACTGTATATGCAGGCATTGGATTTTGCTCACCAAAAAATAAAAAGAGAATTTTTCAATGAAAAAAGAAAAAAAAAAAGAGGAAAAAAAAAAGAAAAAAAAGAGGAAAAGTTGACCTGCACTTAGAGCAGTCATAAAAATGCAAGTATCGCTTTTAACAGCCTTCTTTCAAAATGTTAGTCAAATATCTGACCAGACATGACACTTCGACTGAAGACAGAATTTTTTTATCCATTTATCATGTTTTCTGTTTGAGGATAATAGCAATGACAAACGAAACCTAAAACCTGAACTTGTTTGTACGTGTATATTATAACAACAAAAGGGTCACTATCAAGACCTATAGTCTGCACTGTTTGCCACAGCCATTGACCCTTTTGTTATATATATAATTACATGTACATAGTTCAGGTTTTATGTTTCTTCGTCTCTGTAATTAACACATACCTGCACTTTTGCCACAGTCATCACAACAAGATATCAATGAATACCAAAAACTGTTAGTATGAGTGAGAGGAGGAGAGGAAGAGGAGGAGTAGGAGAGAGAGAGAGAGAAAAAAAGAAGAAGAATAAAAAGGCCAATCCTTCATAACCACACTGTTGACCTTTTTTCATAGTCAGGACGCAGCTACATACTCGTCAAGTATGAAAAAAGGCAATCAAACAACTAATTAACACCTACACCCAGCTGAGCGGTAATGAAATACAACCTTTTACACCACTCCAGGAAGGATTTTAATAATTCTGTCGCAGCTTTTGTCTCATATTGTTTCAGAGGCCAAAGTGTTATAGGTAAAAAAAAAAGGTACCTTTTTTTTTTTTTTTACCTTGACCTGCTACAGCTTTGATCTCATATTCTTTCAGAGGCCAAAGTGTTACATTCCTACTAAAAAAAAACCCCAAATAATCAACAAAATAATGTACAATACAGTATAGTGTTCTCACTGTAACTGCATATTCTTTTAGACGCTTGCCAATGTTATTACCTTGCTCATCTTATTCTTTTTGATATGAAACTCGTATCACTAACAAACAAACAAGTAGATGAAGAATAGGAAAGTAATATATAAATCAATATATGATATGAACTGATGAATGAAAAGATCATGAGTGAACAAAAACAAACAAACTTATAAAAATATGAATTAAATAAATAGAAGACTGAATAAATCAAGATACAATGGAAAAAAAAAAGAAGCAATATTTCTATGCATGTCATACCCGTAGACACCACACTGTGACAAAAATCTTTTTGTTATTAACTACAACCGCACAACTTAAATTTGACAAATCTTTATCTTTTCTATATTTTTTCTGCATGTACTTGCTTCTTTCAAAACAAAATGAGGTCAAGGAACAGTTTACGTACACTGTATCATTAGGTGGTGATCGTTGTTTGATAAGAAGGTAAAGGTAAAGGTGTCCCATAACCTGTGTGGTTGGTTGGGAGCAAGGAGTCAGAGACCGCAGCTTCTCCAGGGGCCAGCATGTTGAGGGCGGCGCCTATCTCCTCTCCCCCGCTGCTTTACCTTCCCTGACCCTAAAGAGGGCAGGTACCCATTGACAGTTGGGTCAACTGGGGGAACTGTACTGAAGCCAAGGCACGCAAACTGTCACCCATCCAATCGGTAACCACGCTTGACGCTGCTTAAACATTGGCTTGGAGGAAAGTAAGCACTCTGACCACTGAGCTATCCCGTTCCCTTGTTTTATAGCAGACTAAACAAACTTTTACTTTTTTCTGTTTGTAAATCCTTTGGAAAAAAAGTTACTTTACAGTTGGCTTAAAAATTAGTCTACTACACATAATGCTTGACAAAAAGGACACAACAATAGCTACTACACTGTATCTGAAAAAAACAACACCAGGCATTGAACCAGCACATAAAATACATAGATAAATAAATCAGGCACTCTTTGATAGAGACCACAGCAAACATGACCAAACCATAGGTTAAGTATCTTGGACACATACACACACACAAAGCAAAGCTACAGAAGCTCAGCAATGGACACTACTCACACCAAACCATGTTGGAGACTTTACAACAGATAAAAAGCACTTTAGAGAGGCTGGAATGGCATCCCCCCCCCCCACACCACACATGCCCCGTGGAAAGATATGTTTCGTTTGTCGCAGTTCCAAAACTGTTCTCAAAATAGTTCTCCTGTGATCGGTGTCACACACATAAAACGTCTGGAGAGCTCTCTACAGACCACAAAACATCAATCAATCAACCAACCAACCAATCAATCAATAGATCCAAAATCCCTGTATGTTTTCCAATCAAAAAAAGTAATCCTGTCCATTGTCTGGAACTAAAACAAATACATCACACTCTGTCCTCCCCCCCAAAAAAAAACCATTTCAAACCACCGACTCACACACACGCTGTTTCTCTCTCTCTCTGAGATGACAGAACCACAACTTGGTACCTTACCCCTGACAAGAAAAAAAAAAAAAAGAAAAAAAAAAGAGATGATTTTTTTTTCTTTTCTTATGAGGGTAAAATACCACCTCTAACAACCATGTAGTTCCAATGCCACAGCTAGCTTCCTTACAGAGAACCAGCAAAAAAAACCAACCCATTCCTCAAAAACAACCTCTTCACTTGCCATTGATCTTTCCATAAATACATACAATACATAACATACATACATGTACCGTTCATGTACACTGGTACGTAACATACTTATAGAGAAATCTGGTTTATTTGGCAAAAAGTATGCAACATCTATTTTGCAACGGTTCCAGAACTCACTCACTCACTTGCTCACCTAGGTCCTCCATCAATCAATCAATCAATCAATCAATCAATCAAAATGTTGAAAGGAAAAGAAAGAAGGCAACAGCAATGAAAAACACACCAAGCAGAACCAAAGGTGTGAGTGATGCATACCATATCCAGAAATGCTATACTGCCAAAACTCTTCATCATCATCACCATCATCATCATCATCATCATCATCACATCATCAACAACATCATCATCAACAAGGGAATCGTCTATTTTCCTGATTCGGCAAGGATCACGCTGGAAGAACTCTGCAGCATCAAAAAAACACAACACACACACAGGTGAAGGTTGGAGGAGAAGGGGTGGAAAACCCAGTTCACACTTTTCTTTTCTTTTTTTTTGTTTTCTTTTTTGTTTCAAATCACAATTCACACCTAATAACACACATGTTACAGACCCTCATCAAATATACTATAAACACACCCACAGGAAACACATACACAAGCCTAAGACACACACAAACACACACACACACACACACACTCTAAGGAGGACAGGATTGCCTTGTGGTCAGAACATTGCACTCGCAATTTGATGACCCTGGGTTCGATTCCCGTTCTAGGGGATTTTTCCTCTGGAGTTAACATCAGTGCTTACTCCACTCCCCCCTAAATCCTTGGAATAAGACTATAAACCAAGGCCCCGTGTGCGAATGCATGCAGAAATCTTGTGCACACATTAAATCCTGTTCCACTTTTCGTAAGAGTAGGCCATCCTGTGCCGGTGGGAACAGATGACAAGATTGACAAAACTGCATACACACGGGGACTGGATGTAAAAAAAAGCACATGAGCGCTTACTGCATTATCCTCAATAATAAAGATAAATAAATGAATAAAATAATAAATAAATAGATGTAAAAAAGCACACGAGTGCTTATCCCATAATCCTCGATACAAAAAGAATAAATATATAATACAAAAAATATATAACCTGAACCACCATCCCCCTACACCACACACACACACACAACACACACACACACACACACACAACACAACACACACAACACACACACACACACAAACACACATACACAACAACACACAAACAACACACACACAAACAACAACACACACACACACACACAAACACACACAAACAACAACACATACACAACACACACACACACACACAAACAACACACAGACACACACACACACACAAAGGGCCACCCTTCAAAACCTCCACACACAAAAAAATCCTCCTCACCCACTCACTGCCCACCGTTAGCTATATGGTTGTGATCCGTCCTCCGGTGAGTCACCCGGCTACCACCCTCCCCGCCCTCATCCTTACGACGACGATGATGCGACGACGACGCGATGACGACGAAGATCGCCCAGAATGCTTACGACGCCTCGCAGAATGGTGACCCGACGATGACGACACAGCATGCCGTGGCGAGGAAGAGGAAGAAGAGGCGGAAGATGAGGGAGAGGAGTGGGTCTGGTAGCGCAGGAACTCCTCCACCTGGGAGATGGGGATGTAGCGGTACTCCCCGTGCTCCGTGTGGCACCAGTGGATCCAGACGCAGCCCAGCAACAGCAGCGCCGCCACCACCGCCACCACCACCCCCGCCACCACCAGGCTGCGTCGCTCCACGTGCAGCAGCAGCGACTCACGGATCTCTGCACAGGAGAAATGATAATGATGATAATAATAATACATGGAATTGAAGTGTGAACGAAGTTTCAGTGGGTACAGTTGTAGTAGCTGGGTGCAATGTGCTCTCTTTTTCTTTCTTTCTTTCTTTTCTTTCTTTCTCTCCCTCTCTTTCTTTCTCCCTCTCTCTGTCTGTCTGTCTGTCTCTCTGTCTGCGGGTGCTGGTGTGTGTGTGTATACGTGTGTGTGTTTGTGCGTAGGTGTGCTTTCTTTTTTATTTTTTATTTTGAGTAAAAATGGAATGAGCGGTCTTGTGCTCTTTTGCATCCAGTCCCCCTGTGTGTGTGTGTGTGTGTGTGTGTGTGTGTGTGAGTGTGAGTGAGTGAGTGAGTGAGGGTGAGTGAGAGTGAGTGAGTGAGTGAGTGAGTGAGTGAGTGAGTGAGTGAGTGAGTGATGTGAGTGTGTGTGTGTGTGTGTGTGTGTGTGTGTGTGTGTGTGTGTGTGTGTGTGTGTGTGTGAGAGAGAGAGAGGGAGGGAGGGAGAGAGAGAGACAGAGACAGAGAGAGAGAGAGAGAGAGAGAGAGAGAGAGAGAGAGAGATTAAATTTTTTAAAAAATTCTTTTATATCGAGGATAATGGATTAAGCACTCATGCGCTTTTTTTCATCCAGTCCCGGTGTGTATGCAGTTTTATAAATATTGTCATCTGTTCCCACCGGCACACAATGGCCTATGCTTACAAACACAGAACAGGATTTAACATGTGCGCAAGATGTTCAGCGTGCGTTCGCACATGGGGCCTCGGTTTACAGTCTAATCCGAAAGACTTCGGGAGAGTGGAGTCTGCTCTGATTCTAAGTCCTGGGGAAAATGTCCCCTTTAACGGTAATCGAACCCGGTAGGTTAGGCAGGTGTGTTACATCCAAGCAGGTGCTTTACCTCTAGACCATACATCCATCCACATTTACACACACACACACACACACACAACACATACACACACACACACACACACACACACACACACACACACATACACACACACACACACAGACACAGATACAGACACAGACACAGACACAGACACAGACACACACACACACACGCACATGCAAATTTTTAGTACCGTCCTAAGATATCATCGTACTGTTGCTACATATCATTCACTTATATATATAAAAAAAAAAATTATAATATATATCTTTACAGTGACAACATTCAGCTGGCTGTTGGGGTTTCTTGCTGACAGATAGATAAATGCACATCATAGGTACATAAATGTATATCCATGCTAAACCCTGTCCTTGGTTCACCAGAGGCCAACGTGCGCACGCACGCACGCACACACACACACACACACACACAGAGACACACAACACACGCACACATACAATGTGCACACACACACACTGGGCGAAGCCCTGTGTTTGTCCTATATCAATGTAGTACATAATGTTGCTCTTGTACAATAGAGAGGAGAGGAGGAGAGAGAGAGAGAGAGAGAGAGAGAGAGAGAGAGAGAAGAGAGAAGAGAGAGAGAGAGAGAGAGAGAGAGAGAGAGAGACATAGAAACAAGTCGACCAACCGACCGAGAGACATGGGAGGTGTGTGTGTGGAAGTGTGTGGAAGTGTGTGTGTGCGCACATACGCAAGCATGCATTCATGCATGTGTGTGACTACTTTATATGCATGGTCTAGGGTCATGCACCATCCAGAATGAAAGCCAGAAGTCAGAAGTTTGATTCCTGTCTGATGCTGCACTACTACTATACAACACAAGTTCAACACAACACAATACAATGTAACACGATACAATAATATGCCACACATTACAACACAGCACAACACAATACAATACAACCATATCTGCCCTCTACACTAGGTACAGTAGCAGTTTCGTTCGGTTTACACAGATAGTGTGTAAAACTGCAAGGTACTGTTCACCAATAACAACATGACACGACGCAACCTGAAACCACCAGCCCATAGTGATACTGAACATTACCATGAAACAACTCTCATCAGTACCACCTGTCTCCCCTTTACCCCCCTCTGTTACCAGGCAAATAGACTAGCATCATATTTCTCTCTCTCTAGTGTCTCTCTCTCTGTCTTTCCCACACACACACACACACGCACGCACACACACACACACGCCACACACACACACACCACACACACACTCTCTGTCTGTCTGTCTGTCTGTCTGTCTGTCTGTCTGTCTGTCTGTCTCATAATACAAACTTGCAGACGTACACACATAAACATGCAGGAGTACGTCTGCACGCGCACACACATACAAGTATTATATTTATGTCTCGCACACACACACACACACACACACACACACACACACACACACACACACACACACACACACACACACACACACACACACACACACACACACACCATACACACACAGGGAATCCCACAAACCCCCCCAAAACCACCACACCAAACATCTGCTGCAACACTGGGCTAGGCTTACACTGGCAGTGTCAGGCAGGCACCCACTAAAATGCCAGGTAATGTAGTAACCTCTCCACTGTGCATCGTCAGCCTTTTGCAAAGGATGAATTGCCAACACAATGCATGGGACAGGATAGCCTAGTGGTCAGAACATGGCACTTGCAATTTGACGACCTGGGTTTGATTCCTGTTCGAGGGGATTTTTCCCTTGGAGATAATATCAGTGCTGACTCCACTCCCCCCCAAAACAACAACAACCCCCCCCCCCCCTCCCCTACCCCTTGAAAGTCTCGCCCGCACATGCAGGCCATACTGACCTGAGGGAAGTTCTTCAGCTCCTCTATGACCTCACTGGGCAGAGCCTTCAGCTCCTCCATCATCTTGGAGTGCATCACGTTGTCCATGATCTCCGTCAGCTTCTCCTCAAATGACTCTCCCCCACCCCTCCTCCTCCCTGCTGCTGCTGCTGCTGCTGCTGCTGCCGCCCCATCATCATCAGACCCCCTGTCCAGGGTCTGTGGGTCACAGGTGCCGCTTCTCTCCCCTTCCTGGACACACAGAATCGAGAGATAATGGGACATTGTCATTGATGGAGAAAATGGGACATTATCATTGATGGAGAAAATGGGACATTATCATTGATGGAGAAAATGGGACATTATCATTGATGGAGAAAATGGGACTTTGTTGATTGATGGAGAAAATGGGACGTTGTCATTGATGACAATGAGAACAGAGAGCGGAATGGAGGGAACTGGTTGTCAAGTCTTCATGGGTGCCCCCACGGTCGCCAGACTAAGGGATAGATAGATAGATCTATAGATAGATGGAGAAAATGGGACATTGTGATTGATGGAGAAAATGGGACATTGTGATTGATGGAGAAAATGGGACATTGTGATTGATGGAGAAAATGGGACATTGTGATTGATGGAGAAAATGGGACATTGTGATTGTTGGAGAAAATGGGACATTGTCATTGATGGAGAAAATGGGGCATTGTCATTAATGGAGAAAATGGGACATAGTGAATGATGGATGCAGGTGTCGTGTTTAGACACCATCCCTGAAGAAAAAAAAAAATAATGGGTAGGTGCTGCACCTGTGGCGAAGCGCTCTCCCCGGGGAAAGCAGCCCGAATTTCACGCAGAGAAATCTGCTGTGACTTAAAAGTGGTATAAAATAAATAATTTTTTTTTTTTTTTTTAAATCTCCTTGAACTGACATCTCAGCAAAGAATTGTTGAATCTTCTCCCTCAGTTACTGCTAGTAGTCACATCCCAAGAACGAAGCTTTAACCACTTGGCTATAATGTAGTATACCTAGCATATAGTAGTGTTACTGCCACATGATCCAGGGATGTATATGTGTGTGTGTGTGTGTGTGTGTGTGTGTGTGTGTGTGTGTGTGTGTGTGTGTGTGTGTGTGTGTGTGTGTGGTGTGGCGGGGGGGGGGGGGGTGTGTGTGTGTCCGTGCCCCTTCTCTAGATAGCCGTGTAGTGTATTCATTCATGGTTGAATTCAATGAGGACAGAAAAACCCCGGGGCATTCATAACAGTGATCATAAATACGTCATGATAATGAATATATATAGCATTCTATATATCTAAAGCTGGTGTACTATTCTATTCTCCATTCTTCTACTTAGGGGCAAGTACAGGGTGCATGCAAAACACTTGAGGTGAAAAAACTTAAGAGTTTAACGTCATGAAGAATACATTATACAGAATAGCTCTAGACCTTGGTACAAAAGCAGTGTGACAGCAGACTCGAGTTACTGATTTCGTGATTAGAGACGCCAATATAGATTAATGCCGCATGGAAGGACATGCATGAATACACACACGCACGCACGCCACACACACACACACACACACACACACACACACACACACACACACACACACACACACACACACACACACACACACTTGAAATAAAAAAGAATGCTAGACTGAGGAGACAATTAGAGAATGCTAAGGAGAATGCTCCAGGGGGGAAAAAAGAATGCTAGACTGTGGGGATGGGATAGCCTAGTGGTCAGAACATTGCGCTGGCAATTTGGAGACCCAGGTTTGACTCCCGGTCGAGGGGATTTTTCTTCTGGAGTTAACATCAGTGCTCACTCCACTCTCCCCAAAAGTCCTTCGGATGAGACTTTAAACCGAGGCCCTGAGTGCGAATCCACGCAGTACATCTTGCGCACATGTTAAATCGTGTTCCACTTTTCATAAGAGTAGACCATCATGTGCCGGTGGGAACAGATGACATTTATAAAACTGCACACACACAGGGACTGGATGTAAAAAAAGCACATGCATGCTTATTCCATTATCCTCGAT
>CM060329.1:10578029-10585529 GCA_030674155.1 Stramonita haemastoma
CACACATGCATATTTCATAAAATTTAATATGCATAAAGTGCTGACTGAAAATACAATAAAAAAATCCCAACAGTTACTTGAACAACAGTTACACATTGTGAATAATAGCATTTGATGTCCTCAAGAGAGAGAGAGAGAGAGAGAAGGGAGAGAGAGAGAGAGAGAGAGAGAGAAAGAGAGAGAAGAGAGAGACAGAGAGAGAGAGAGAGAGACAGAGACAGAGACAGAGAGAGACAGAAAGAAAGAAAGAGACAGAGACTCAGAGAGAGGGTGAGGAAATGAGAGAGAAAACCGAGGAAAAGACAGTGGAGAGGTACAAACAGACAGACCTAGACAAACCAAAAAAAGTCGAGAGCGACACAGAAGCAGGTAGACACACAGACACACAAAAACCAAAACCAACTACCCCCCCCCCCCCCCCCACTGACTCAACCCCCCACCCCACCCCCTTTAATCACACCTCACCATAATTATAAAAATCGAATCCTAATCAAGACTCAACAACAAACCTGCACACATTATCACACACAGCAGAGCAGACACACACACACACAAAACAAGGCGAGCAAACACTACATCCACTACTGTAAACAAAAGAACAAACACCAGCACCACCACCATCAACCAACAGCAGAAAAATCTCCACCACATGCACTTGGCACACCCCCTCATGCTCCAATCAGCAGCTACACAACACATAGATAGACAGACAGACAGACAGACACATTCAAACACACACACAACAAAAACAACACACACACACACACACACACCAAAAACAACAACAAAATAAAACAAAACACACACACACACATACAAAACACACACACCATGTACACACATACACATACACAACACACACACACACACAAAAACAAAAAAAACACACACACACACAACACACACACACACACAAACACATTCACACACACACACGCGCGCGCACACACACACACACACACACAACACATACCCCCCCCCCACACACAACACACACATACACACACAACACCCTCCCCCCCCCCACACACACAATACACATACACACACACACACACACCACACCACACACACTCCAGCTTTAAACAGTCAGACAGATAGCCTAGCGGTCTGCCGGTCGGTCCATTTCTTGGTCTACTGGTCCAAAGGGTTACGTTGTTACCTGGGAATCAGGTATTATCTCATCAATAAGAGCAGGAAACCCTACATCAACCTATATCCGGGACGGATAGCCTAATGGTCAGAACATTGCACTCCCAATTTGATGACCCCAGTTCAACCCCCGTTGGAGGGGATTTTTCCCCTGGAGTAAACATCAGTGCTGACTCCACTCTCCCCTAAAGTCTTTCGGATGAGACTGTAAAACCGAGGCTCCGTGTGCGAACGCATGCGCGCAGAACATCTTGCGCACAGGTTAAATCCTGTTCCGCTTTTTGTAAGAGTAGACCATCATGTGCCGGTGGGAACAGATGACAAGAGTGACAAAAGTGCATACACACGGGGACTGGATGAAAAAAAGCACATGAGTGCTTATTCCATTATCCTCCATATAAAATGAATAATAAATAAATAAATGAATAAAATTCCTGTGACCAGCCAGAGCGTGTGCGCTAGCTATCAGCTGCAGCCCCTTCAGTTTGTAGCCTGGATCAGATGTTACTCATGGTGGCATCTTTTCTACCTCTTCAGACAGAAAGTCATGCTCTGAACCTTGTAGGATACACTGATTTAGATTGGGGAGAGTGTGAAGAGGTGAACATTCTCAAAAGGATTTTTCACCACTACTAAGGGCTGTTTATTAGTTTTGCTAAGGTTGTGCACAGCTCTGATGTCATCACACACACACACACACACACACACACACACACACACACACACACACAACACACACACACACACACACACACGCATGCATAGACAGAGACAGACAGACACACACATGCACAGAGCACAGCCCGGTTGGTTACAGCGTTGTTCATTGCACTCAAAATCGATCTGCTGATCTGGCCACAAATCCCATTCAAGGGGATTCCCCTCTGCTCCCCCCCCCTGGAGTTAACACCAGTGCCGGCTCCACTCCCCCCTCCCCCCCCCCCCCCCCCCCCTGCCGAAAAGTCCTGCAGATGGGAGATAAACTGAGGGCCCTTTGTTGAACGCATGCAGAACATCTTATGCACCTGTTAAAACCACTTCTGCTTTTCGGGAAGAGTAGGCCACTGCTGGTGGGAACGGATGACAAAACTGCATACATGCAGGGACTGGATGTAAGCAAGCACATGAGTGCTTATTCCATTATCCTTTATATAAAAGAATAAATAAAAATTAAATGAATAAAACGTGCATGCATGCACGCACGCACACACACATGCACACAAACACACACACACACACTGGCCCCACACACACACACACACACCACACACACACACACACACACACACACACACACACACACGCACACACCACACACACACACACACAAATCTCGTCTCTTTAATTCTCACTGCATGTATCAACAGAGGGATAATACAAGTGCTTGCTGTAGTATAATTTACAGTATGTCCATAGTGTAAATGAGCAAACTGATCAGTGCTCTCCTTGACTGACAGGAAGCCTGGCATCCATCTTTATCCACACAGTGTGGCGGACTCTACAGCCGAGTGGTTAGGACTCTTTGACTTCAAACCTACTGGTCCACAAAGTCATGGGGTCGAATCCCTGCGGCATCTGGTGAACTAAGGGTGGGGATTTTTACAATCTCTCAGGTAAACTTCAAGTGCAGACCTGCCAGTGCCTTAATTTCCTCCATGCATATCCACATGCAGAAAAGATCAAATATGGATGTTGGAGATCCCATCATTCAAGTTAGCGTTTGGTGGCTTATGGAAAAAAATGCGCTGTGCTGAACATGGTTACCAAGTGGATGGGTGACCATTTGCATATGTTGGCTTCAGTACAGTCCCCAAGATTGCCAAGCTGTAAATGAGTACCTGCGCTCTCTAAGGACAGGTAGGGTAAAGCAGTGAAGGAGAGGAGATGGGTGGGTGCCACCCTCAATATGCTCATTATATGATGATGGCCCCTAGAGAAGCTGAGGTCTCTGACATCTTGCTCCCCAACAACCACATTAGTTATAATATCAGAACACCTTTACTTTTAAATTCAGAATATACTACTTCAACAATGACGCTTTTACCTACCACCAAGACCTGACGACCACCACTACAGCTGCAGATGTTTCAACTTTGGCTTTCAACTGAGTGCCTCTGTCTGAGGAATATACATACATGTATACACACCACACCACACCACACCACACCTGCCCCACAAATCTGCAGAATCACTGACACATGATCCACCGTGTAACCCAATATTTTATTTATTCATTTATTTATTCCTTTGTATCGAGAATAATGGAATAAGTACTTTTTTTTTACATCCAGTACCCGTGTGTATGCGTTTTGTAAATCTTGTCATCTGTTCCCACCGGAACACAATGGCCTACTCTTACAAAAAGCGGAACAGGATTTAACATGTGCGCAAGATGTTCTGCGTGCATTCGTAATATTACACTGATGGAGCAGCTTTGCATGCACACTGTGCATTTTCATGTTTCTGCTAACTACAGAAGACAGACTAGAATGAAAGACAGGACTTTTAAACAGTGAACTACAAAATGAACTGCTGTGTATCTACCTAAAGTTTCTGTATATAACGCGTGTTTACATATGGGGTGCACAGCACTTGCGGGTCTGCCGATCAGATTTTCTGGAAGACTTGTGCCTATCACCACTGGACTGCTGTGCCTGCTTAAGCTTCTGCATAACGTATGTTTACACATGGGGTGCACAGCACTTGCGAGTCTGCAGATAAGGATCTCCACCTTTCACCCACCAAGTGCTGCCCATGTGAAAACAGGCCTATGATCTATGACATAAGGACCTTTAACTTCATTCAGAAACAGGTCACCTTCTTTTAACTACGCGCAGCTTTCAGGCTCCCATAGTCCCATAGTACTGGCCAACAATACTGATTGGATAGCCTAGTGGTCAGAACATTGCACTCGCAATTTGATGACCCGGGTTCGATTCCTGTTCAAGGGGATTTTTTCCTGGGAAGTTAATATCAGTGCTGACTCCACTCTCCCCAAAAGTCCTTCGGATGAGACTATAAATTGAGGCCCTGTGTGCACGCAAACGCACGCAGAGCATCTTGCGCACACGTTAAATCCTGTTCCGCTTTTTGTAAGAGTAGGCCATTGTGTGCCAGTGGGAACAGATGACAAGATTTACCAAACTGCATACACATGGGGACTGGATGTAAAAAAAGCACATGAAAGCTTATTCCATTATCCTCGATACAAAAGAATAAAAAAACCAATCCGTTACTGTAGCATGCAACAGGCAGATGGAGTACAGGACAAAAATGAGGTTTTGTCAATGATATATATTTTATATATATATATATATATATATATATATATATATATATATATATATATATATATATATATATATTAGTGTGTGTGTGTGTGTGTGTGTGTGTGTGTGTGTGTATATATGTGTGTATATATATATATATAAATATATATATATATATATATATATATATATATATATATATATATATATATATATATATATATATATTTTTTTTTTTTTGAAACCTGAAAAAAGCAAAACAAGCTGGAGTTTTTCAATTGTCTCTGACACAAGAGCCCAACTGATAGCAACTTCTCATAAAAAGAGAGACATTATACACACAGTTTGCAACAGATTGTGTGGTTCTATGTGTTTCGGAAGAACAGTCAGGAAACAGGTTGATAACATTAACAGTTTCTCTTGTGTGCCACAAACAAAATGAACAACATCAGTAATAAATAAAAAAAAATTTAAAAATTAAAAGGCACAGAATACACCCACTGAAGCGCTTTACTCCTTTCCTCAAAAGTCCTTCAGATAAGACTATAAACCAAGGTCCTGTGTGCAGACGCACGCAGAACATCTTGCACCTGTATTAAAACCTGTTACAGTTTTCGGAAGAGTAGGCCATTGTGTGCCAGTGGGAATGGATGACAAAAATTTACAAAGCTGCATACACACAGGGACAGGATGTAACAAAGCATATGAGTGCTTGTTCCATAGTCCTTGAAACAAAAGAATAGATAAAATAGAATTAAAAATAAAAATATAAAAAGCACAGAATGCACACCCTTAAGTGTTTTACCCTTTCCTCAACCAGACTAAAACTAAACCAAACCAAAACAAAACAAAACAAAATCCCACCTCCTAAAACTAAAACAAGACAGAAAGCAAATCTCTCAATCGAAAAACTTTTTTTTTTCATTGTCTTTTCACATGGCTTTGTGTTACATAAACGACATGATGTATGGGACCAATCCAAAGGGAAAAAGATATGTTCCAGCACACACACACACACACACACACACACACACACACACACACACACACACACACACAACACAGCATAAACTGAAGCGTCCTGTGTGAAAACTCATGTACAACACCTTACATGCGCATTAAAACCCGTTCTGCTTTTTGGAAGAGTAGGCTATTGTGTGCCGGTGACAATAGACAACAAGATTTACAAAACTATACACACGGGGACTGGATGTAAAAAAGCACATCAGTGCTTATTCCATTATCCTCAGAATAAAAGAAGAGATAAACAATAAATAAAATGCGTACACACATGCATGCACACACACACACATATGCACGCATGTGCGCACGTACACACACACACACACATACTCTCTCTCTCTCTTTCTCTCACCCCCCCAAAAAAACACAACAAAACAACAACCCACAGATCCAAACAAACAACAATATAATAAATAAAGAAGCAAGCAACAGCAACAAAACAAACAAAAAACCATTAAAAAACCCCAACCAAACAGTAACAAAAACAGAAACAACCCCCACCCAACACACACACACACACAACACACACACACACACACACTACACACACACCCACCACTCTCACACACACACACACACACACACACACACACACACACACACACACACACACACACACACACACACTCTCACACACACACACACTCACACACACACCACACACACACACACACACACACACACAACACAACACACACACCTGATAAAAAGCAATCGATGCTTACTCATGTACCATCTGAATAAATTGTGATGATATGATTGATTGAACACACACACACACACACACACACACACCACACACATTCTCTCACTCTCTCTCTTTCTATCTCTCTTCTCTCTTCTCTCTCGCACACACACTCCACACACACACTCACACACACACACATCACACACACACACAACTACACACACACACACACTACACACAACACACACACACACACACACACACACACACACACACACACACACACACAACAACACAAAACCTGTCACCTTGCTCTCTTACCATCCTACCCTATCATCTTCATCTTCTCTCCCCCCCCCCCCCCACCCTCATGTTTTTGACAAAAGGCAGGCACAATAATTATGTTTGGTTTTTAACTCACACTCAGTATAAACATTTCTCAGTCACTCCACTTCTGTCCACTTACTTATCCACACTGCAAGTAATCATACCTCCCCCAGTCATATTTATACAGTTGTGAGGGGGGGGGGGGGGAGGGGGTTTAGTTAAAAAAACAACAACTTTTCTTAAAAAAAAAAGTTCACTTAGCTAGTCTTTTTTTTTCTTTAATTAATATTCTTTTTTTGTCATTTGCACCTTTTACTTTAAGGTTCAGTTTTCACTACTATTATGCTTTTCTTTCACCTGTTGTGTGTGTGGGGGGGGGGGGGGGGGGGGGGGGGGGGGGGAGGAGGGATTCACTTTGCTTTCTTTTTTTTTTTCCTTCTTTTTCTTCTTCTTCTTCCTTTTTTTTTTTTTTTTTTTAAACCACATCAATATTCTCCTCTTTGTTATTTGCACCTTTACTTTAAGGTTCAGTTTTCACTGCATTATGCTTTTCTTTCACATTGGGGGCGGGGGAGGGGGGGGGAGGGGGGGGGAGGAGGAGGAGGGGATGGATCATCCATTTGGCTAGTCACTAGCCACAACCCATTTGACAATGTATGTGTCTGGTTACTGATACTTTGTTTTGATCCCTTGTTCAATATTCTGGCCATTTTTCCTAGCTATATTGCTCTCTCTCCTTCTCTTTTCTCCTGTTAATTATCAGAGTATCAACAGCAAATGTCCCACATGGGGGTGACTCAGGGGAATGATGTTTAAGCCCTAGAAATATAGTATGTATCTTCTCTCCTTCCCTTCTCCCTCACTGCTCTCTCCTGCTTCTCCTCATTCTCATCTCTCTCTCCTTCTCTCATCTCTCTCTCTCTCTCTCTTCTCTCTCTCTCTCTCTCTCTCTCTCTCTCTCTCTCTCTCTCTGCTCTCTTTTTTCTCTTGTGTTTGTGTGTTTGTGTGTGTGTGTGTGTGTGTGTGTGTGTGTGTGTGTGT
>CM060329.1:10590529-10603029 GCA_030674155.1 Stramonita haemastoma
CTAGTAAGAAATCGAGAAATAATTTAAACATACAAAATAGAGGTAACATTTGTTAAACACACACATACACACACATACACATACATGCACGCACACACACATGCACGCACACACACACACACCACGCAACGCACACACGCACACACCACACACACACACACACACACACACACACACACACACACACACACACACACACACACACAACAACACACACACACACACGCACACACATCCCTTTACTAAAAGAAATCTGTTTAACAACCAATAAAACATTCCACACTACTAAGTTAAACATCTATGAATTTCGATAAATTTGAATGCACATGATAAAAGTTAACATTTGTTAAAACACACACACACACACACACACACACACACACACACACACACACACACACACACACACACACACACACACACACACACTTACAGGCACGCGTGCGCGCACACACACAAGCACTCACTCACTCACTCATTCACACATACATACACCTCTAGTAAGAGATATTTGTTTAACAAGGAATAAAAATATATTCAACACTACTAATAGTTAAGACATCTATAAATTTGAATACACATGATAAAAGAAGCATTTGTTAAAGACACACACACACACACACACACACACCACACACACACACACACACGCACGCACGCACGCACGCGCGCGCGCGCACGCGAGCACACTGCATCAATGGAATCAACTACGCTAAAAATAATCAAACAACATAAAATTGGCTGTTGAACATTAATATGAGACTGATGAGCTATATCAAAATAGGGGATAAAAATATGGCTTAAAATTATCATTCTGCTCAAGGTAGAGTCCGACATCCACATGTCCACTGACACAGCCCAGCAACCACAGTGCACCCCCACCTCCCTCCGCCGCAAACCAAACCCCTGGTCACCCCCGCCACCAAGCAAGCCGCCATCACATGTACATGGTACAAACAATAGGCGTAGCCATGTGCGCGTTTGCGTGCTTGCATTCATGCGCACGCGCACACACACACACACACACACACACACACACACACACACACACAAAATCACACGCACACCTTTTCTCCTCTGTCCCACGCCCTCTACCCCCCCCCCCCCCCCCTCCACACATCTTTATCTCCCTCTGAAGGCACACACACACTAATCTCTTGCTCTACCCACCCACCTCCTCCCCATCCACTGACGCACTTCTTGAGGCAGAGGCCCTACACCTGACCTGTACACAGCTGCACAACGTGGGCACGTGCGTTACAGCACCGACCCCCAAATACTTCCCCTCTCCCCCCCCCCCACGCCCCTCTGTCACAGCCACACCTCACACCTCACACCGCCACTCCACCCTAACATACAGTCGTCCATTCATTCATCCACCCACCACCCCTATTTTTTATACGAATATATACATTTGTTTCATTCACCCTCACACTCCACACACTTTTCAGCACCCACCTACTCACCCCCCCCCCCCCACACACACACACACAAACACACACACACACACTCTCTCTCTCAATGCAGGCGGAAGTGCAGTTCTTCACAGATGTTGCAGTCACTGGTGCTGACCATTATACAGTCTGACGGCTGTGGGCAGGAAGGAGTCCCTAAAGCGGTTGGTTCTGCTTCTTATGGATAGAAGACGACTGCTGACCTCTCGCTTGGACGCACACTGGGTCAGCACAGGATGGAGGGGGTGGGTGTCGTCCTTCATAATCTTGGTCATCTTCTTCAGGCAGCTCTTCTCGTAGAGGCTGGAGGCTGGGGTGATGTCCTTCTTGATGACCCTTGCTGCTGCCTTTGTAATGCGGTCCAGTTTGTTGCTGTCGGATTTTCTGGTGTTGTTAAAATAGCAGATCTGATTAAACAATGCAATGCTTTGCACTGCAGCTTGGTAAAATCTCAGTAAAATAGTGTTGCTAGATTTGAAAGCTTCCCAGTTTTCTTAAGAAGAACATTCTTTGGTTTGCTTTCTTGAAGCAGGCATTCACATTTTCAGTCCAACTAAGCCTGTCATCAATGATTGTGCCAAGATATTTGTAAGCACTTGTTATCTGCACTTCTTCGTTCTTGATGGTAAGTGGTGCTGGCTTGTCATGTTTCCTTCGAAAAATCAATGATCATTTCTTCTGTTTTTGAGATGTTAAGTTCCAGATAGTTTTTGTCACACCAGTCTACTAAAGCTTTGACCGTAGATTTGTACGATGTTCCACTGTTCTTCAGAAGCCCAGTAAGTGACGTGTCATCAGCAAACTTGATTAAAATATTACTGTCAGTAGTAAAACGGCAGTCAGCTGTGTAGAGGGTAAAAAGGACCGGAGAAAGGACACACCCTTGGGGGGCTCCTGTGTTTGTCAACAGGCAGTCTGACATTGCTTGTCCTATTTTCACTTTCTGTGGTCTTTCTGTTAAAAAGCTAAAAATCCATGCTATCAGTGTTGGGTTGACATTCATGTTCAACAGTTTCTGTATTAAAAGATGAGGTTGAATTGTATTGAAAGCACTTGAAAAATCAATAAAAAGAATTCTGGCATAGGTCCCTGGACTATCTAAGTGTTCGTACAGCTTGTGCAGCAGAGTCAGGAGAGCATCATCTGTGCCCCTGCCTTTAGAGTAGGCAAATTGGAGGGGGTCCTGATGCTCTGCTGTCTGGAGCCTCAGCTGACGAAGGATGATTTTTTTCCGCACACTTGAATGGAATTGAGGTCAGTGCTACAGGCCTATAGTCATTTAAAACTTTTGGAGACTGTTTTTTTTGGTACTGGAATAATTGTTGAGGTCTTCCAGAGATGAGGGATGTGTCCGGTGTCAAGGGACTGCTGGAACAGGTGGGTGAAGACAGGAGCAAGGGAGTCGCTGCATTCTCTTATGGTTTTGGCGCTGATACAATCAGGGCCACATGCACTCCTGGGGTTTACTTTCCTAAATTCGTTCCTCACGTACTTCACATCAATGTTCACTGGAAATGCCGTTTGTTGTTTTACTCTCTCCATAGCTTCCTCTTGTAATGTCTGGAAGTTCTTCTTGTCAAATCTGGTGTAAAATGTGTTCAGTTCATTGGCCAGCTTGGGGGCATCCTCTGTCACAATCTCCCTCTTCTTCGTTTTGTACCCAGTCATTGTTTGTACATCCTTCCAGAACTGTTTGGTTCTGTTCTGGCAGAAATGGGCCTCCACTTTTGCAGAATACTCCTTCTTGTCTGCTCGTATTCTCTTGTTGATTTCTTTTTGGATCTCTTTGATGCTTTGATGTTGTTTAAAGGCCTGCTGTCTTCTTACAAACAAGGTGCGGAGTTCTTTCGAAAGCCATGGCTTGGAGTTGGGGTAGATCTTGATATCCTTGCTCTCCAAGACAGCGTCCACACAGAAGTTAATATAGCAGGAGATGGCATCTGCCTGGGTGTCTGCGGTGCTGTTGTTGTCCAGGAAAACGGACCAGTCCGTGGATAAAAAACAACCATTCAGGGCTTCAACAGACTCCTGGGACCATGTCTTTATATGCCGGACAACTGGTTTTGCCTGCTTAAGCCTCTGTTTGTAAACAGGAGTCAGCTGCACCATGCTGTGAACTGACTGCCCCATATTTGGCAGGGAGCGGGAGAGAAAGGCATGCTGGATGTTGCCATAACACAGGTCCAGAGTTCTGTCGCCACAAGTTGGGCATGTGACATACTGATGGTAGTGTGGCAGCACCTCCCTCAGACTGCATTCGTTAAAATCACCCAGATAAAAGAAGGAGAGTCAGAGATGTGGAAGACAGTTCATGGATGACGTCGGCAACTGTGTTGGCTGCTACCTTTGTGTCTGCACGGGGGTGTATGTACACAACTGTGATAAAAATCTATTGAATTCTCTTGGTAAATAAAATGGGCGTACAGCAAGGCTGAGGAGTTCAACATTTTCAGAACAGAATCTTTTCTTCATACTGATATTTTGGCACCATCTGTTGTTAACAAGCACACAAACACCACCACCTTTAGTCTTTCCAGTTTCTTCAACTGAGCGATCCCCACGGAAGATGGCAAAACCAGGAATGTCGGGGTCTTCGTCAGTTTCCGTAAGCCATGTTTCAGAGAGACAAATCAAGTTTGCCTCTCTGTACTCGCACATAAACTTGCAACAAGCTATCAGTTCATCAACTTTGTTTCGAACAGATTGCACATTGCCCATGACAATAGAAGATAAGGGAAGCCTAAACCAACGACGTCGAGCTCTTATTCTCACTCCTCCTCTTTTTCCACGTTTTTTAAGTCGGATTCGAAAACGGCTTGCCCTATCTAGATGGGATAAATCAAGTGTACCCCCTTGTGTTTTGAAGCTGAGCAGAAAATCACGACTGTAAAACATGGCAACTTCCTTAAAGATCAAAACATATAAAAATATTTTACAAAGTTTCTCATTATAAGCTCTTCTTTGAATAAAACACATACCTCCATAAAAACACATACACTCTTGCACTATATACAGCAAACTTTCAGAAACAGTCCAGACATAGAAACCACAAAAAACACTAATACTTGGAGGGAGAAAAATCACTGCTGGTCGCATACAGAGTTGCGCCCAAAAGACTAGTATAGGCTAGCTGAAGTGGGCAGAAGCCCTCACAGAGCAGCACAGAGCAGGGATTAGGACAGAGAAGAGAGCACTGACCTGAGAGCACAGAGAGAGGTCGGCCTGAAGATGAACAGACTTTTCAGCCACAGATAAGAGTCTAGATCTATACTATTTATGAGACTCCCACATCCCCCCTCCACTCTCCTTGCTTATGAGGTGGGGTTTTCTTTTCTTTTTTTTTTTTTTTTTTTGGAGGGGAGGCTGTTTTAGTCCTTCAAGGAAATGCAAGACATGAAAGGGAGGAGGAGACAGAGGGAGGGAGGGAGGGAGGAGGAGGGGGAGGGAGGAGAGAGAGAGAGAGAGAGAGAGAGAGAGAGAGAGAGAGAGAGTGTGTGTGTGTGTGTATGGGCACACATGGAAAGGGAGGGAGGGAGGAGGAGGGAGGGAGGGAGGGGAGGGAGGTGAGAGAGAGAGAGAGAGAGAGAGGAGAGAGAGAGAGAGAGAGAGAGAGAGAGAGAGAGAGTGTGTGTGTGTGTGTGTGTGTGTGTGTGTATGCGCACACATGCTCATGTTTGTGTGTGTGTGTGTGCGTGTGCGTGTATGTGTGTGTGTGTGTGCGCGCGCGCACATATGCTCATGTTTGTGTGTGTGTGTGTGTGTGTGTGTGTGTGTGTGTGTGTGTGTGTGTGTGTGTGTGTGTGTGTGTGTGTGTGTGTGTGTGTGAGATGCATGCGTGTGCATGGATGTATGATCCCAAAATATGACAGGTAATATATATATAATATATATAATATATATATATATATATATATATATATATATATATATATATATATATATATATATATATACACATGTACAAACCCTATCAAAAGCATCTGGAAAACAAGAATTATTAATATTGAAATAAGTCACAAGACGCCAGCATTAATAAAATTTTCCCTTAAGCAAACAGCATCTTATACTACATGTATGTCTACTACATTACATGCTACATAGCAAGTCAACACAAACGACACAGACCCGGATCAACAGTATCAGCCAGCGTGCATGAATTATTAATGGCAATCCAATCCGTCACGAGGAACAGGCTAGCTAGCAGCTAGGCATTATTCTCTCCAACTCTAAACACCAGTTTACCACAGGTAAGCCTGTGGCTATAATACTATGAGTATTCATGACTCCTCCTACAGGTCCACTGTTCTCACGGTGTGAATCGGTGGTCTAGAGGTAACGCACCTGTCTGAAAGCAAAAAGTCCGGATCAGAGTGTGCAGTGGTTCGAATCCTGTTTGGGCCAAAAACTTTTCCCCCCCATCCATTAGATCATGAGTGGTGGTCTGGGTGCTAGTCTTTCGGATGAGATGATAAGCTGAGGTCCCGTGTGTTACACATTTTTCAGAGCACGTATAAGAACCTACGGCAACAAGAGGGTTGTCCCTGGCAAAATTCTGTAGAAAAAAACCACTCTGATAGGGAAACAAATTGCAGACAGAAAAAGAAAGAAAAAAAAAATAGGTAGGTGTGCACTTGTGGCGACATACTTCCCCGGGAGAGCAGCCGGAATTTCACACAGAGAAATCTGCTGTGACATAAAAGTGGTATAAAGACAAAAATAAAAGGAAAGAATAAAAAATCAGACAATGTGTCGTGACCAGTACCGCACACAGAAACATGACTTCGGACAACAACACACAACAAAACAATACATTTATCTTTTCGTTTTGTCGTTCCTTTTCGAAATCCCGGCCTGGTTCACCCATGGTGTAGGGTTTGAGTATGCGACCTTTTTGCCCATCATGAAGGTAGCTGCATTCTGACTTCGGGGATGTAGGCTGGGTGTGTTTGGGTTTCTGTAACCCGCCAAGTGGTTGCTTGAATTACGGGATCTTGAACAGGCATATTTGATTTTCTGCATGTGTGTGTGTGTGTGTTGTGTGTGTGTGTGTGTGTGTGTGTGTGTGTGTGTGTGTGTGTGTGTGTGTGTGTGTGTGTGTGTGTGTGTGTGTGCTGGTCAAAATATCTTAACCACTTGGCTATAACAGCATCTGTCAAACCACTTCATTCAACAACAACAACACAACAAAAAAAGACAAAAAATAGAGACGAAAATGCATGAGTAGATGAATGTGCGCAATGCATGCTAACCCAAACTCCCTCCCCCCCACCAACTCCCATCATTCATGCTTCTTCAATACTTCTAAAGAAATCTTGCGGCCAGCAAACATCAATACTTGCAGGTATTGAGGTAAAAAAAACCCATCTTTATTGAACATTCCATGGCAGAATCAGAAAATGATTTTTTTTCTTCCTGTTTTTTTTCTTCTTCTCAGCTTCTTCTACAGTTCAGCACTACATACAGGACCTCTGAAACATTCCGCTTTTCAGAAGAGTAGGCCATCGTGTGCTGGTGGGAACGGATGACAAAACTGCATACACAAGGGGACTGGATGTAAAAAAAAAAAGCACAGGAGTGCTTATTCCATTACCCTCAAAATAAAAGAATAAAATGCTGTTGTTGCTACTACTGCAAACAAGCATTGTACTGCAATGACCAGTGGGATACTAGTATAGTAATGAAGCTGCTTTATTCGATGACAAGTTTAGACTACAACCCTGGTATTCAGTGATGAAAGGACTGTGAGAATGGTACAACCCTGAGGTGAAGGGTGCATGCAAGACGGGTGTGTGTGCGCACATGCGCATGCGCACACACAAACACACAAGTACACACACATATGTACTCATACAGGTACACACAAAAGCACACAGACACACACACACCTAAATATAAAAAATTTGACTTTGACTTTTACACACACACACAACAACCACACATACACACACACCACACACACACACACACAACACCACACCACACACAAACACACACACACTACACACTACACACCACACACACACACCACACACCACACTACACACACATACACACACACACACACACACACACACAACACACCACACACACACACACACACACACACACACACACACACACACACACACACACACACACACACTGTAACCACACCACACCCCCCCCCCCCCCCCCCCCCCACACACACACCACACATTTACCCACCCACTTTCAAAGTACACATTTCAAAGTATCCTTTTCTCTGACCAGTACAAAAAACTGTACACAAGTTTCACAAATAACCAGCTCCCTGCCTCAGCAGACTGGCAACATCCCACAAGCAGCAAAACTCTCTTGGGGTCAGTCAGCCTGTCTGTCCCTATTCCAGCCACAGGCCTGAACCAACTAGAGAGCACTGCCAAGCAGAGGAAAGGGGGGAAAGGGAGAAGAAAGAAAGAAAGAAAGAAAAAGAAAGAAAGAAAAGAAAAGAAAGAAGGAAGGCAGGCAGTAGAAAGAAAGATGGAAAGATGGATGGAAGAAGGAAGAAAGAAAGAGAAAAGAAAGAAAGAAAGAAAGAGAAGGAAGGAAGGAAGGAAGGAAGGAAGAAAGAAAGGAAGAAGAAAGAAAGAAAGAAAGAAAGGAAAGGAAGGAAGAAAGGAAGAAGAAGGAAGGAAGGAAGGAAGGAAGGAAGGAAGGAAGGAAGAAAGAAAAGGAAGAAGAAGGAAAGAAAGGAAGGAAGAAAGAAAAAAAGAAAGAAAGAAAGAAAGAAAGGAAGGAAGGAAGGAAGGAAGGAAGGAAGGAAGGAAGGAAGGAAGGAAGGAAGGAGAAAGAAGAAAGAAAGAAAGAAAGAAGAAAAGAAAGAAAGAAAAGAAAGAAAGGAAGAAGAAAAGAAAGAAAGAAGAGGAGAGGAAGAAAGAAAGAAAGAAAGAAAGAAAGAAAGAAAGAAAGAAAGAAAAGAAGAAGAAGAAAGAAAGGAAGAAGAAGAAAGAAAGAAAGAAGAAAGAAAGAAAGAAGAAAGAAAGAAAGACAAAACAAAGAAAGGAAGAAGGCAGGCAGGAAGGAAAGAAGGAAGGGAGGGAGGAAGGAAGGATGGAAGGAAGAAAGGAAGGAAGAAATGAGCGGGCAGGTATTGATCAATGGGCCTGAGTGGCAGTAGTTGCAATCACAGACTTGGGCTCTGGTGGTGTGGTTTCCTCTCTCTCTCCTCTTCTCCTCTCTTCTCCTGTGGAAACTTTTTTCTCTCCTGAGGAGGACTTCCGATAATGAATAGTCAATATTGTGGATACACTACAGCAATTGTGTGCGTACTTGTATACATCAGTTGTAAGGTTCATACACGGCATACAGTGATACACAGAGTAGTGTAGGTATTATCAACTGCTTTCTTTCTTTCTTTCATCAACAACCTCTCTCCCCCCTCCCCTCCTCCTTGCCCCCCCCCTCCCCCCCCCCCCCAAGCCATGTTTTGGAGTCATCTTTCCGGTGCCTGTAATGTTTTATTATATGCTGTTACATGAGTTCTTCGTTTTAGTTCTTGTTCTTTTCATCCTCATCTTCATCATTACTCTTTTTCTTATTCTCCATCTTCTTTTTCTTCTTCATCATCATCATCATCATCATCATCATCATCATCATCATCATCATCATATCATCATCTTTTTTCATCTTCTTTGTCACATTCTCCTTCTTCCCCTTCTTTTTTTGTTTGTTTGTATTTTTGTTTTTTTCTTTACCAATGTGATTAGCTACTACTAAAGTACTATCATTGTTTTTTTTCCCCTTCATCATTTCTGAATAATTTGCCTATTACTATATATGTCTTTCCCCTTTTCAGAATTTCATATTAGAATATAAAACTTTCAATGCAGGTTTAAACTAAAGATAATGCCACATAAGTGACAAATAACTCACTGAATAACAATACAACAACATAGAATATATATAATAGGAAAATGGGCCTTCCTAGCTGAATGTTATGGTTCCTTTTAAGAGCATAGGACCATTAACCTTTACCTTACCCTTTAGCACCATGCTGGAATATATATCACTCAGTCACATGGCTCAACCCTGCAGCAATGCTCTTTAGACTTTTGTCTGGGCCACAACACCCAACTAAATTGGAAGTGTGTCGGGGAAGGGATAGCCCAGCAGTTAGAACATTGCGCTCGCAATCTGACAACCCGGGTTCAAATTCCGCTTGAGAGGATTTTTTCCCCTGGAGTTAACATCAGTGCAGACTCCACTATCCCTCCAAAAAATCTTTAGATGAGAATATAAACTGAGGCCCCATGTGTGAACACACGCAGAACATCTTGTGGACATCTTAAATCCTATTTTTGCTTTTTGAAAGAATAGAATGTTCATTATGTGCCGGTGGGAACAGATGGCAAAATTTACAAAACTGCATAAACATAGGGACTGGATGTAAGAAAAGCACACAAGTCCTTTATCCATTATCCCTGATATAAAAGAATGAATGAATGAATAAATAAATAAATAAATAAATAGATAAATAAATAAATAAATAAATAAATGAATCCAAATAAAGAAAACCCTTCTATAGAGACCTATACAAAATTACATACATGTATATTCTGATTTTCTTTCCTTTCAGAAAAAAATATACTGTTCTACATTTTTCATTTCAGATTTTATTCCAGAATATTTTTATCACCACAACTGTTTTGGAAGAAAATTCCCTGAAAGGGTTCAAGTTAAGAATATGCCACCAAGTAAATGATTTTATCTTAATTCATCTAGCAGACTAAAAATAATCTAGCACAAAAAATACTAAAAATAAAGAAAACAAACCCACCACCCAAAAAAAAAAAATCAACTAAGCAGTGTCAGTTTAACACACACACATACACACACATGCACGCACGCATGCATGCACACATGCGTGCGTGTACGCCCACACACACACACACATACACACTCACACACACACACTCGCACACATGAGTCAAAATTAATACACACTAGGCAGTCAGACAGACAGACAGACAGACAGGCAGGTAGGCCGAGAGACAGACACAGACAGACAGACAGACAGACAGACACACACCACAAAACAGGACACACACAAACAGGACATCACACACACACACACACACACACACACACACACACACACACACACACACACACACACACACACACACACACAAGAGTCAAAATTAATGCACACACTGACAGACAGACAGACAGACAGACAGACACACACACACACACACACACACAACACACACACACACACAACACACAACACAACCCACACAACAACACAACACAACAACACACACAGTGAACCCCCCCCCCCCCCCCCACCCACACCACACACACAGAGTAACACACACACACACAAAGAGTAGGTTAGTAGTGGAGTCAGGAGGAGAAGAGAGAAAAACACATGGTCTACATCAGCTGTTTTCTCTTAGCTAGCTTAGCAGTGGAACTAAGGGTATAATACTGGAGCTCTCTCTGGCTCACTGTCGGGGCCCCTAATTCCTCAACAATGCACATATGTATTACATTACAAATATACTGTGTTCATGACATGACATACATTCAATACATACTACTGTTCAGGTTGCTATGTTGTTGTGGTGATACACATACTCTGTGTGTGTGTGTGTGTGTGTGCGCGCGCGCACGCGTGCGTGCGTGCGTGTGTGCATGTGTATACGTAGGAGGGGGTGAGAGGTATGTGTTATGTGATGTGGTGTGGTGTGGTGTGGGATGGGGTGGGGTGGGATGGGGTGATGGTGGTGGTGGGTGGTGGTGGTGGTGTGTGTGTGTGTGTGGTGTGTTGTGTATGTGTGTGTGTGTGTGTGTGTGTCTGTGTGTCTGTGAATGTGTGTGTGTGTCGTACGTGCGTGCGTGTGTGCGTGCTGTGCGTGCATGCTGCGCGTGAGTGTGTATGTGTATATATATATATATGTATGTGTGTGCACACACGCTCGCGCATACATATATATGTATGCGTTTGTATGTGTGGTGTGTGTATACATACATGCATACCTGTAGGCAAGAGAGCTAGATAGATCTACACTTACATCAGTACACGTGCCACATGTGTGTGGTAATAATGTCAACATGTGTTAGTACTGTTTCATATTCATTCCCCTGACATTCCATTTTCCCTATAAAATAAATAATTTTCCACCCCTTTTCCTCTAGCTGGAGCTGTGTAGTAGTTCTAACTTTGCTCCAGCAACCCACACTACAAACACACAGGTTCTACTAGGCTACTAGGTGTGTGCCGGCCTACATTAGTGTACTATGTGTGTGTGTACACATGCTTCACATTCACTCATCATTTCATGCCACGCTTGTCTGCAGCCTACCCTGCTTAGTTGTGGTGTCAGGCAGTACAAAATGTTCTACTTCTTCAGGTACAACAAGCACTGTTAGAAGTAGTCATGGTAGTAGAAGTGGTAGAAGTAGAAGTGGTAGTAGTAGTAGTAGTGGTGGTAGTAGTAGTAGTAGTAGTAGTAGTAGTAGTAGTAGTAGTAGTAGTGTAGTAGTAGTAGAAGTAGAGTAGAAGAAGTGGTAGTAGTAGTAGTAGTAGTAGTAGTAGTAGTAGTAGTAGTAGTAGTAGTAGTAGAAGTAGTAGTAGTGGTAGCAGTAGCAGTAGCAGTAGTAGCAGCAGCAGCAGCAGCAGCAGTAGCAGTCGTGGTAGTGGTAGTAATAGAAATAGTAGCACTAGAAGTAGAAGTAGAAGTACCAGAAGTAAAAGTAGTAGAAGTAGTAGAAGTAGTAGTAGAAGTAGAAGTAGTAGTAGAAGTAGTAGTAGTAGTAGTAGTAGTAGTAGTAGTAGTAGTAGTAGTAGTAGTAGTAGTAGTAGTAGTAGTAGCAGCAAGCAGCAGCTGAAGTAGTAGTAGTAGTAATAGCAGCAGCAGCAGTAATTGTAGTAGAAGTAGTAGTTATAGTAGATGTACTAGCAGAAGTAGTAGTAGCAACAGCAGCGGTAGCAGTAGTAGTATTAATTACTTATTTACTAGCAGCAGCAGCCAGCAGCAGCAGCAGCAGTAGTATGTGATATATAAAACTGATTATATAAAA
>CM060329.1:10615529-10650529 GCA_030674155.1 Stramonita haemastoma
AAAGTGACAGCTGGGGCGACGATAGAAGTATTCACAGAGCAGCCAGGCAAAAAGAGAGGAAACCCAGAACTTGGAGAGTCCGAGGTAAGGACTTTTATGTTTTGATTCATTATGATGATCGTTTAGTATCAGTCTTTGTTCGTCTGTTGTCTATGTCTTTCTGTCTGTCTGTCTGTCTGTCTGTCTCTGGACATAATTGTCTTCGACTGCACACTGTATATGCAACTGCGAACGTATGTGTGTATGTATGCATGTGTGTGTGTGTGTGTGTGTGTGTGTGTGTGTGTGTGTGTGTGTGTGTGTGTGTGTGTGTGTGTGTGTGTGTGTGAGGAGAGAGAGAGAGAGAGAGAGAGAGGAGAAGAGGAGAGAGAGGAGGAGAGAGAGAGAGAGAGAGGAGAGAGAGAGAGAGAGAGAGGAGAGATTTATTTATTTTATTTATTTATTCTTTTATATCGAGGATAACAGAATAAGCAATCATGTGCTTTTTTTCATCCGGTCCCCGTGTGCATGCAGTTTTGTAAATATTGTCATCTGTTCCCACCGGCACACGATGGCCTACTCTTACGAAAAGCGGAACAGGATTTAACGTGTGCGCAAGATGTTCTGCATGCGTTCGCACACGGGGCCTCGGTTTAAAGTCTCATCCGAAGGACTTTTTGGGGAGAGTGGAGTCAGCACTGATGTTAACTCCAGGAAGAAAATTTCCTCGACCGGACTCGAACCGGGTCTTCAAATTGCCAGAGAGAGAGAGAGAGAGATCCACAGTATGCCTTTTGATAAAATCGCAAGAAAGGAATGACATGAGCTAAAGAGTGATACAAATAGTAGGTCCTGCTAGAAATGACCATGGTGGCAAAAATAAGTGTGTTTGTGTATGTATCTGTGTCTGTGTGAGTGGACAAACACTGACGCGCGCGCGCGCGCACACACACACTCACTCACACACACACACACACACACACACACACACACACACACACACACACACACACACACACACACACACACACACTCTCACACACACACTCACACACACTATCTATCATCTATCTATCTATCTATCTATCTATCTATCTATCTATCTATCTATCTATCTATCTATCTATCTATCTATCTATCTATCTATCTATATTTATCACCCCCCCTCCTCTCCTTCTCCTTCTCCCCCCCTCCCCCCATTCTCTTTCCAATCAGGACAATAGAAGATCAGAGCATAAGTGAACGCCTGTGTATGAAATCGAAATGAACACAGTACGGCAGCACTTACAGTTGATCGATGGCTTTGTTTTGCAGGTGCGCTATGAAGTCTTCTACCCCTCCCCTGCAAGCAGCTCCATCTCACACAACCCCAAGTACATCAAACAGGACATGAACGAGGCCTTCGAGGACAACGATCAGCACGTGCAACACGGAAAACCCAAGAAACAGCATCAGCGTAAGCAGAGAAGGCGGATGACCCTGAAAGACATCGAGGACTGGGAACTGCCCAGCAGTCACAGCCACCCCTACCCCACCCCAGCCTCCAACACCAGCATCCTGAACCAGGAAGAGTTTGCGCTCCTTCGAGGGGGTGTCCGAGGCCCAAGAACAGAACGAGGCCCGACAGAATGTCTCCTCAGTTCCCTCATCGAGAAAGCTGAGCAGCTGCAGACTGCCAAAGGAGTGGCCAAGCCCTGCCGAAAGAAAAACAAGAGTTCCCTCTGCCCGGAAAAAGAGGACAAGTTCCACATCGTGTATGTCAGCGAGTCTCAACAGCCTGTTGTTGAAGAGGAAGAGTCTGGTGAAGCCTCTCCCGCTGTTCAGCCTCCTGCCCAACCTCCTGTTCACCCGGTGTCTCCAGTTCCTCCAGAGGCAACGCGAGTTCAGTTGCCCAAAGCTGAGGTCACCACGGAGAACCTGAGGGCCTGTTTTGGGGAGCGTCATTTCGAGGCCGGCTGTACACCTCGTAAGTTCATCCTGGACATCACAGCCAGTGTGCGAGAGCTGCTGAAGAAGCAAGGCATTCAGGCCAAAGTAGCAGAAAACACAGAAGCGGCCCTGTCTTATCTCATCTGTGTTCATGATGGACTGCCCAGTGATGAGTACGATGTCTACAAAGTGTTGATCAACTCCAGACTCTACCAGGGACTGCTGGCTGTGGAGATAGACACTGAGCAAGGAGAGCTGTTCAGAGGTACAGTGATGGACTTGATCAGTCAGACTGTGGACTTTATGCAGAAACAGGTGACTGTTCTCAAAGACAAGAGATACTTCCCTGTTTTCTTCGAAGATGAGCTGGCCAAAATTTCGCCACGGCAGCTGAAGAACCACCTAGGTTCTTCAGAAATGTACGTGCCCTCCGTGAAACGCGTGTTCCAGAGGGGGTTTGACGCTTCCAACATCGCAAGACCAGCTTTGTCCAGTCCGCTTGAAGAAGAGTCAGTATTTTGCGACATCTGCTACGACGACATCAGTCCTCTGGTCCAGGGCAGTGCCTCTTTCACCTCCCTGCTGAAGTGTGGGCACCGTGTCTGTGATTCTTGCTGGTCGCAGCACATCCACACTCGTCTCCGTGAGGGCTTTGTTCGTCTCACCTGTCCAGGTTATGACTGCCAGGAAGAAGTGAAGGTAGGGGTGTTACTGTCTGTGGCACCCCTGGACGTTGTAGACAAGATGCTGCGGAGACAGGAAGAGGTCCGCATCGGAGCTTCCCCGACAGAGAAGTGGTGTCCTAACGAGACCTGTGGACGTGTCATCAGCCTCCAGACCCCCTCGTCAGCGGGCGAACTGCACCTGCAGCAGGACGTTGTGTGTGTGTGTGGAGCCCATGTCTGCTTCCAGTGTCTGATGCCCCCTCACTGGCCTGCCTCCTGCAAACAGGCTGAAGACTATCGGGCAAGCCTGGCCTCTGCCATCTTCCCTGACCGTCTGGCTGAAGTCCACGACGATTTCGAAGCGGAGGAGGAGGCGGAGTTCAAACGTCAGCAAGAAATGGAGAGCAGAAACACCATGGTCGTGGAAGGAAAGCTCTGCCCCAAGTGCAAAAATTTCGTCAATAAAAACGGCGGCTGCCCCCAGATGACCTGCAGATGCGGACAGCTGTTCTGCTGGTTCTGCGCGCAGCCAGGCTACAGTCACCATGACCGGGAGTGCCTCACTGAGGACGAGGAAAAGAAGGTGACCACCACTATCGTCGTCCACCACCTGGAGGTCGGCCAACCAGCTCCCGACACGAAGGAGCAGCCTGTAGCTGCCAGCAGCAGGAGACAGAGGGTCAGTCTCATGGAGAAAGCCCACGACTACAGACAACAGCGCAGGCAGAAGCAGACCACCCATTCCTCAGCCGTCACCCATCTAGCCAAAGCCGTGTCCTCAGCCGCGGTCAAGAACAAAATCCTCTCCCAGCACATCACAGCCGCCTGCTCTGGGGCCTTTCCCTCCTCCGACCTCAAACCCCACCAGGACACCGCGGCGACCAGCTCCAGAGCTGCTTTCCCCCTGTCGGCCCCCGTGCGTGACACAGTCACAGGCTTCCTGCAGAAGGCCGCCCACAGCCAGCAGGAGCTGCTGGAGCTGGTAGAGTACTCCATGGTTCTTCTGAAGGACGTCTCAGACTCTCTTCTCAGGCGTCGCGCCTTGCGCATCACCGAGGATCTGGGAGCTTTCTGCTCCTTCTCCCAGTCCGTCTTCGACATGTGGGGCAGCAGCAGCAGCAGCAGCAGGCAGGTCAGCCAGGTGTCCTTGCAGGAGGCCGTGAGAGCGGTCATGAGACTGGCGGAGATCCAAGGCTGGATTCAGTCCTCTCTGGGCAGTCATGTGGCCACCTTCAGAAAGCTTCGCTCACTCAGTTTTCCACAGCTGTAATTGTTCTTGTGTGAGTGTTGGGGAGAATTGATTTGTGTGTGTGTGTGTGTGTGTGTGTGTGTGTGTGTGTGTGTGTGTGTGTGTGTGTGTGTGTGTGTGTTGTGTGTGTGATGGTTAGGAGGACGGTTGGGAAAAGAATGATGGAAAGTATCTCTCGCGATTTGTTATTTTATTTTATTTTAATCGTTGTAGTGTATCATCTTTAAGGATTGTTTTGCACAAAGAAAGACTGGTTTTATATTACGCAAGCTTGCCGGAAAAGTCGTGTTTAAGAACTTTTTTTTTCAAATACTGTTTGAAAACTAAATGAATGATTGAATGAAGAGTACACAGATAAAAAGAATACTCATTTAGGTTCCGAAATAGTTATGGTATGCTGAAGACTTAATGCATACACTCTTCCACTGCTAGGAATGCAGGGGTTCTTTCTGGGTAATGACAGTCACCTGTTTTGGCCAGCCCCATGCATTCCCTCCGTTTTGTTTTGTTTTGTTTTGTTGGTTCCCCTAGCAGCCCTGACCGTTTGCTCAGTTTTTTGATACTGCAATCTGTGATATAATTATTGTTTTATCTGTATGTTTCGGTGTATTGAACTGGATTTATCTGTTATATTTTTTTTTAGTTCTCGGGGGATTCGAAAGTCCTTACCTTAACCTATCTTTTTCTTTATTCCATTCTATTATAAAATCTTTCATACAGTTAATGCAACTGTGATCTTCTGCAGTTTTATTATAACCAATCAGGCAAGGCTATGAGTTCGGTGTGGTGTATATATTAGACATGGATATTTGTGACGCTCCACCACGAAATGAGTCGCTTAGCACATTACCCAATTTTGCGCTAGGAGCCTTTAAAGGCAGGTGGGGGCCAAGTTGTCAATTTTGTTATTTTGATTGATTATTAAAGTAGATCTGTTTATTTATCTTATAATGAAATATCAAGGTATAATTTTTATTCCTTTTGCTTTTAAATGTGTTTTGAAAATACCAAAGCACTCATTCTGACAACCTGTTACTAAAATAAACTTGTCCGTTTCTCATTTTGTAACATCCTGCAGTCTATCATTTCAATTTGTAATAATGTTGCACAGAATTGTCCGATTTTCAATCTGTTTTTTGTATTTGATAGCCACTTTATTGCACATTAATAACATGTCAATAACTAAAAATTGACCTCATGTGCACTCCGTCTCATTATGTGGTGGAGCGTCACATTTTATGTTTTCAGTTTGACCATGTCTTGACAAGCATATATAGAAGTGGAAATGACCAGAATAACACTAGACGTGAGATCAATGGGAATTTGTGAATATATATGAAATGGTTCTCAAGTCAAAATTGGAGCTTCTTCTTCAGAGAAACAATTCTAGAAATAAGCATGCGCATGCAAAGCAAAACCACAACAAGAACAACAACAGCAACAACTACTGCTACTAAAAAAAAACAAAAAACCCAAACAAACACATAATCTTCAGGAATGCTACCAACCATTATTTGTATCTGCGTTTCTTTCGTTTTTTCCCCATGAATCATGGTTATATGGTTGATTTTTATTGTCAAGTTTTGAAGAATTGTTGTATAGGTTCAACCAAACCAAATATTTAATTATGTGTAGGGTTTTTCCCCTCCTGAACGATGAGTGGGTAAATGTTTATAATTGGCTAAAGGTTTTAGAAATCGTGTACATTGAACCGAAGATTCTTTTAGTCTGCTGATTTTTTTTGTCTCTCTGATTCGGGTAATTTCATCTCTTGAAAAAGCCAAGAAATTTGTGGAAATTGTTTTGTGATATAATTAAAAGCCGTTATGTGTTCAACAATCCAGTGTCTCTGAAACGATGAAAATTAAACTTGACTGGGTGTATGTTTATTATCTATTTGTTTAGTCATTTATTTATTATCTAATTATTTATTTATCATTTATTTATTTATTTATTTATTTATCAATTGAATTACTCATTTCTTTTATTTCAAGGATAAGGGAATAAGCACTCGTGTGCTTTTTTCCCCATCCAGTCCCCGTGTGTATGCAGTTTTGTCAATTTTGTCTTCGTACTCTTCCGAAAAGCGGAACGGATTTTAACGTGTGCGCAAGATGTTCTGCATGCGTTACTGAAACATGTGTCTTGACAGTCATGACCTTTACAAGCCATTGGTGGTATTCGTACATGTGTTCTTGTTGTATGAAAAATAAATTTTGTGATCAGAAACTGACTATACATTTTGTCACAGCGTGTACTGATGTGGTTATGAGTGCAGACGTAAACATGCACGCACGCACGCACGCGTACGCGCGCACGTACACACATGCACACAAACACGCACACATATTCCTGCACGCACGCACGCACGCACGCACGCACGTACGCAAGCACACACACACACACACACACACACACACACACACACGTGCACACACACACACACACACACACACACACACACACACACACACACACACACGCTCACACGCACATACGCACACACGCAGGCGCTCGCACGCACACACACACACACGCACCCACACACACACGCGCGCGCGCGAGCGCGCGCGCGTATCGAGGGCTGACTGCTAGAACTTCGTAACTTGAATTTTGCACTTTCGGAGAAAACGCGAAGAGAAAGTTCAAGCAGCTATATTTATGTTTCTTATGAGCGGAATGCTTTGGAAATTCACTATGTTCATTGTAAACATATGGTGTGAAGGTGATGTAAATATGTAAAGGATACAACAATGACTACATTCATTTTTTATTTAATGTGTAGTACCAACTGAAATAAGGGATTTTAGCTGCATTTTGACCCACTTTTCTGTCCATGTTTGTACTGCTAGAAGTTAGTAACAACTGTTACTGGGATCTTGCCCACCCCGTAAGTGTACAGGGTGGTTGCACTGTGGCTGCTATAAGTACTCAAAGTGGATTGCTGAATTCTAGCACGCACTATTCCCCCCTATTGCTGTCCAATCCTGGGAGCTATCAGTCTTTATCTCAAAATAATTACCTCTAGCAGGTTCTCTAATGGCATGGGTCACTTTCAACATACTGCCGAAACTCCTCATCTCGAATTAAGAAGTTTTATTAAGCTTCCTTCTGAGATAAATGGAGTATGTTTCTAGTGATAAAACTATGTATTTGCACTTAAGTGTTTTTAGTTGAAAGTATTCCTTCAACTTAATAGACAGGAAGACATAGAAAACAAAGTAAGTGTGCCTTTCCCATGAGGAGAAACATTGATCAATCAAACATTGCAAATAAAACTATGTACAAATACTAAAAAGAACATAAAAACTGTACATACCAACTGTTCTCCTCTGTTCTTTTCGCCACTGACGAAGAATATTTTGTTGAGATATAGCCATCCAAGATAAGAGCTATTCCAACAGTGAAATCCACATACCACAACGGTATTCCGATGTCACAAATGCCATCTCCACAATTCAGAACGTGTACAGTTTCAAGCTTTCCTTTCATGAATAATCTAAATCAGTTCTAGCACAGCACACTGTTTGTGATAATCATTGTTCTCTAATCAGTTCTAGCACAGCACACTGTTTGTGATAACCATTGTTCTCTGCAGCTAAACAGTAACGACTGCTAACACACACAACCCCCTCCCCATCCCACCCTCCCCACACAGCCTTGCAGCCAATTCTAGTCTGTCTCCTCCCCACTGTCACAGTCGTTCACATCCAGCTCCTCCAGACGGTCCACCTGGCTGGCCAAGGTCGGCAGGTTGTAGAAGGGGTGGTGCTCCTCTGGAATCACACCTGAGCGACACAGGGAAAGTAGGTCTCGCTTCTTGGCCTCTGAAATGGGCAGCTTGCCCTGGTAACGAGGCTTGATGATCTGCCCCAGAGATGGCTGCCTCCTCCTTGCTGAGGGTGTTGAGAGACAGAGCTGGTGGTAATCACTATCATCAAAGTCGTACTTGAAGAACATGGTGTCTTGGCCTTTGCTGAAGTGGATCACCTTCATCTTCAGCCAGCTCACTCGCTTGCTGTGCCTGTCCACCTTGGTGTTGCGGATGACCTATGATGCCAGGTGCTTGAAGTCAAGGATCTGACTGAATCGAATGGAGACGACAGTGTAGGGGTTGTGCCGCCTCGCCATGCGGAAAATAATGTCCCAGCCACTGGGAGTGTACACAGGGCTTGCTTTTTGTGCAAATGCAATTGCTGAGTGCATAGAATCACATTCCATCTGCGTATGGCTGGTCTCCAGGTACTTGTGGGTGACTGAAGTGATAGTGGGAACTTGCTCGAGGGCATACAGGATGGCTACTGCTAAGTACTGATTGCGATTTTGTCCTCCACAGCAGTCTGAATAGAGCACAACCTCTTTCACTGACACTGGAAGGGACTGGAAGTAGAGAAGAAGGCAAGAGGCAATTTCCACTGAGCCCCTCTTTCCATTTGTCTCATCCCAAACATAGCAGGTTGCCTTTCCATCTGCCAGAGAATACACCGTGAAATTGTACACAGAGAGCTTGCGCTTGTAGTACAATTGACTCACAAGGCCGCATGGGGTTGGAAGAACAGCTGAAGGTCAAGGGTAACAACATGGATGGACGAATCTTGTTTGGCCAGCTCCTTGTCTTTTGCCTTCTCCTCTCTTGCTCTTAGTTTCATCTGGGTGTGCCTCTGGTATTCCTTTTCCTCATCTTCTGTTACGCCTTCTTTAAGTTTTGCCGCATAGTTCACACACACTAGGCACTGATCTTTCTTTGGTTTGTGGAAGGACAAATTGAAATCTGAATTGAATACATCTCTGTATTTATGACAAGACACTGGAGTGTTTCCGTCAGCCTGGCATTTCTCCTTGTACAGATGGTACATCTTGGTGACGGTGAGAGCAGGGTCAAGGTATTGTCTCCTGGTGTCCTTTCTGGTGTAGTGACTTTCAACACAGGGGAAGGATCGGATGTGCTCTCGTACTTCTTCCACCGCAGCTGGCTGTGTCCTGTTGTGAGCTGGGTGTTTTCCTCGTCCATCACCTCCTGTAAAGGTGCCCATGTCGCTGTTGGCCATGGCATGGTTGACATAGCTCTCTCCAACATCCAGGGTCGCAAGAAAAACCTTCTAGCACACCCTGATCCTGCTGCCATTGATGGTGAAGTGAAAGGCTCTGGCTACACTGCGTTTCTTGGGTAATGGACACTTGTCCTTGCCGAGTATGGTCTTGCTCTCTTGTTCAGTAATATTTGAGCATACAAACTGCTTTTGTCTGTCATAGGATGGCAAGGCATAGAAAACGTCGCAAATTGCCTGGCGGTCATCATTTTCAATTTTTTTACAATCAAACCTGCATTTGGTGCAGTCAACAGAGCGTATTTCCTTTTGCTGAATGTTTTTTCCTGACTGAGCTACATGTTCTTTACCTTGCAGCTTCAGAGCCTTTCTAACGTTCTTTTTCCACGGTTGTGGGTTGGCAGAACGTTTCCTTGACAGTTTCTTTTTTGGTGGGGTGTTGTAGAGGCCCTGCTTTCGTGGGGTGGAATGCTGCTGAGGAGACCCTGGAGATGCATGGCTTGCTGAAGTGTCAGGGAAGGTGTCATTCTGTGTCACACCACTTGAGTCATAGCTGGACTGCTCTGTGGGCTGCAGAATTAACATGCAGGCATCATAGTGTTGAGGGTCGCATTGAAACAGGGCAAGACTGATATTGGGTTTTGTCAATTCTCCTGCGTCCTTGTTTATCGGCTCCACATTGAGTGTAGACCCCCGGCTTGTGAAGATCTCCACATGACTTTTGGTCCATTCTGCCAGGACCAGTGGCAAGAGATCGGCAATGCTTGTGAACCATCTGCCTTCAGTCCGGAGATCCTCGATGGCATCGATGTAGGCAGTGTTGTCCATGCCACGTGCCTCAGCCCCCAGAAATGGCATGAACAGCTGCCTCTCTGTCATGAGAAGATCACACAGCTTGGCCCGTAGTTCACTCGCTGTTACGCCGTGATGTGTGTCACTGCGGCTTCAAAAAAGCAATTGCCATCAGCTTTGATCGGAACGCGAACGTATCCATTTGATCCAAGGAGGTTGTCAAGTGAGGTTTGGTGGACCAATGTCTCTTTTTGACGCTTTTTAGCCTCTTCCAAGCTCGCACGTTTTGCTGCATCTAGTGCATTGTCAGCTGATTGTTTCACTTTATTAATAAGCGGCTCATCATCACTTGAACACTCAGTCCTGTATTTGCGTCTGAGAGCAGACAACGGCTCGTCCTCCTCCTCCTCGTCCTCACTGGGGAGCACTGCCTCCTCCGGCTGATAGTCAGCTCCTTCCGCCATTGACACCGCGGCTGTAAACAACAACACAGTTGCATCAGCAATGAACATATTACTGAAATAATAAAACTATCTCTCTCTATTACTTAAATAATCTCTCTCTCTCTCTCTCTCTCTCTCTCTCTCTCTCTCTCTCTCTCTCTCTCTCTCTCTCTCTCTCTCTCTCTCTCTCTCTCTCTCTCTCACACACACACACACACACAAAACACACACACACACACACACACACATGCGTAACTTATATAACATCGCTTGTATTACACACACACACATACACACACACGCGCGCACAAACGCATGCACACATGCACGCGCGCGCGCGTAACTTTTATAACGTCGCTTGTATTACAAACGAACACATACATGCACAGAGATAAGATTATTGAGAGAGAGAGAGAGAGAGAGAGAGAGAGAGGAGAGAGAGAGAGAGAGAGAGAGAGAGAGAGAGAGAGAGAGAGAGAGAGGAGAGAGAGAGAGAGAGAGAGAGACTTGACTTCACTTGACTTGACTTGACTTATTCTTTTATATCGAGGGTAATGGAATAAGCACTTATGTGCTTTTTACATCAAGTCCCCGTGTGCATGCAGTTTTGTAAATGTCATCTGTTCCCACCGGCCTACGATGGCCTACTCTTACGAAAAGCGGAACAGGATTTAACATGTGCGCAATATGTTCTGCGCGCGTCCGCACACGGGGCCTTGGTTTAAAGTCTCATCCGAATGACTTTTGGGGAGAGTGGAGTCAGCACTGATGTTAACTCCAGGAGAAAAATCTCCTCGACCGGATTCGAACCCGGGTCGTCAAATTGCCAGCGAAATGTTCTGACCACTAGAGTATCCGTCCCCAGAGAGAGAGAGAGAGAGAGAGAGAGAGAGAGAGAGAGAGAGAGAGAGAGAGAGAGAGAGAGAGAGAGAGAGAGAGAGAGAGAGAATTTGACAGAAAAATAAAACATCATTACCTTTTGAGATAAATGCGATGAAAAATGGCTGGAAAATCCAACTGGAAAAGTGCGTTGCTTCTTCAATTGAAAATCGCAAAGTGGGAAGAACAAAGGCTGGATAATTCGACTGAGAAAATGTGTTGCTTCTTTAAATGAAACTGGCAAAATGGGAAGAAAACTGCTGTGTCCAGAAAATCGTCCCGAGTAGTGGGAACCAAATTAAGGAGCCGTTCCCACGCTGGAAATGCTGATAGTACCAACCGGACAGGTGCCAGATGCACATCTCTCAACACCAAGTTTACACTAGCAGACCGCCGACGCTACCTGCTACAAGTCGGTATCTTGCACTTGCTATGTTTTGACCTGTGGGAAGAGATGAGTCATCAACAAAAATTGTGTGCTATAACTCCGTAACTTCAGAATCTGAGTTCTAGCAGTACTCTGCCAGGCAAATGCGTGCTTTTCTGTCACTGCTATAAGTCATGATAGCAAGATACGTACATTTAGCACCCACACTTGTCTGTTGCCCGGTAAAACAAAGCGAGCTATAAGTCTGGAACTTTACTTAAGTAATTTTTGCTGTCAAAAGAACCAGGGATATAAGATAATTGATTTAGGTTTTAATTCATAACTCAATCAATTTTACTAAAAACGAAAATCTGACATCGCCATCGGAAAGAGGGAGTCCAAATCTATCAGAAGAGTATAAAATCTCAAAATTGAAAAAAATCGAGTTACTGACTTCTAGCAGTCAGCCCTCGGTATACACGCATACGTACAGGCACATGCATGCACACAGCTAACATACACACACTCACTCATATTAGTGCTTATGCCGAGACGGGCACATTATCTTTAGCTCTCAATATGTGTGTGTTAGTATGTTAATGTGTTAGTGTGGTGTTTGTTGTGTGTGTGTGTGTGTGTGTGTGTGTGTGTGTGTGTGTGTTGTTTTGTGTGTGTGTAGGTGTTGTGTGTGGTGTGTGTTGGTGCGTGCGTGTGTGTGTGGTGTGTGTGTGTGTGTGTGTGTGTGTGTGTGTGTGTGTGTGTGTGTGTGTGTTGTGTGTGTTGTGTGTGTGTGTGTGTGTTAGTGTGTTTGTGTGTACGTGCGTCCGTCTGTCTGTGTGTGTTGTCTGTCTGTCAGTTGTGTGTGTGTGTGTGGTGTGTGTGTGTGTGTGTGTGTGTGTGTGTGTGTGGTGTGTGGTGTGGTGTGTGTGTCTGTCTGTCTGTCTGTCTGTCTGTCTGTCAGTCTGTGTATGTGTAATGGATAAACCTACTCATACTCCACCGACACATTTCAACTTCAGAGCAGCTCAATTTTTTCCTTATGAGGCATGCTGGGTTTGTTACTATTTTCATAACCCACCGAACATCTAACATGAATAACGCTATCTTTCATGTGCAATGATTTGCATTTTTGCATATCTAGACCACTTTATGTCACAGCAGATTTCTCTGCGTGAAATTCAGGCTGCTGTCCCCGGGGAGAGCGCGTCGCCACAAGTGCAGCACCACCCAATATTTTTCTTTTTCCTGTCTGCAACTGTATTTGTTTCCCTATCAGAGTGGCTTTTTTTCTACAAAATTTTGCCAGGGACAACCCCCTTGTTGCCGTGGGTTCTTTTACCTGCAATAAATAATAATGTGTAACACGGGACCTCGGTTTGTCGTCTCATCCGAAAGACTAGCATCCAGACCACCATGGTCTAATGGATGGGTGGAAAAGTTTTGAGACCAAACGGGATTCACACCACCGCACACTCCGGACCGGACTTTTCGCTTTCTTGACAGGCGCGTTACCTCTAGACCACCGACCCACCATATGTACAAAGAAAGTTAAAGCACTGGCAAGTCTGCACTTGAAGTTGACCCAGGAGATCGTAAAAAAAAAAAAAAATCCCCACCTTTAATTCACAAAACCCTACTGCAAAGATTCGACCCCATGACTTCATGGACCTATAAGATTTGAAGTCAAACACGGCCATAACCACTTGGCTACAGCGTCTGTCAATGCTGGATTTGTTATCGGGGACGGATAGCCTAGTGGTCAGAACATTGCGCTGACAATTTGACGACCCGAGTTCGATTCCCGTTGAAGGGGATTTTTCTCCTGTAGTTAACATCAGTGCTGACTCTACTCTCCGAAAAAGTCTTTCGGATGAGACAGTAAACCGAGGCCCCGTGTGCGAACGCACGCAGAACATCTTGCGCACACGTTATATCCTGTTCCGGCTTTTCGTAAGAGTAGGCCATTGTGTGCCGGTGGGAACAGATGACAATATTTACACAACTGCATACACACGGGGACTGGACGAAAAAAAAAGCACTTGAGTGCTTACCCCATTATCCTCGATATAAAAGAATAAAATCAATAAATAAATAAATAAATAAATAAATAAATAAATGAAATCGTCACACACTCAGAGAAAAAAGCCATTAGACAAGCTGGGTATTCTGTTGGAGCATGAAACTGATCTTGTTGGTATGATCTGGATCAATCAACAACACAAAAATTAATGCGTGGGCGGGGAGAGGGGGCGGGGAGGGAGGGAGACGGGTGGGTGGATGGGTGGCGGACGTGTGTGTGTGTGTGTGTGTGTGTGTGTGTGTGTGTGTGTGTGTGTGTGTGTGTGTGTGTGTGTGTGGTGGTGGTGGGTGTGGTGTGTGTGTGTGTGGGTGGCGTGTGTGTGTATGTGTGTGTGTGTGTGTGTGTGTGTGTGTGTGTTTAAGTGTGTGTGTGTAAGTGGCGGTGTGTAAGTGTGTGTGTGTGTGTAGTGTGTGTGTGTAAGTGACTGTGTGTGTGAGTGGTGCGTTGTGGTGTGTGTTCTTGTGTGTGTGTGTGTGTGTGTGTGTGTGTGTGTGTGGAGTGGTGGTGGGATGGGGGTGAGGGTGGGGGCTGGCGTGGTGTTTGGTGGTTAGGCAATCAGAGCTTACCAAACCAAAGTAAACAAAACCAAACAAAAACTAATCAAAACCAAACTACCCCGCACATTTCACACACAAACACACGCACACATGCACGCACGCACGCACGCACACCCACATGCACGCACGCACACTCATACACACACATGTGGTCGTAGGGGTGCGAGCATCAGAGACCTCAGCTTCTTTAGGGGCCAGCATATTGAGGGCCGTGCCCATCTCCTCTTCCTCGCTGCTTCACCTTCCCTGAGGGCAGCTACTCATTTATAACTGGGTGGACTGGGGACTGCACTGAAGCCAAGGCGCGCAAACAGTCATCCATCCAATTTGAAACCACGCTCGATACAGCTTAACCTCAGCTTGGGGAAAGCGAGCGTTCTGACCACTGAGGTATCCGACGTAAAAGAACCCACAGCAGATGGTCAGAATTTATTTATTTATTTATTTATTTATTTATTTATTTATTTATTTATTATTTATTTATATTACCACTATATGTCACAGCAGATTTCTCTGCGTGAAATTCGGGATGCTCTCCCCGGGGAGAGCGCGTCGCCACGAGTGCAGTGCCACCTTTTTTTTTTTCCTGTCTGCAACTATATTTTGTTTCCCTATCAGAGTGGCTTTTTTCTACAGACTTTTGCAAGTGACAACCCTCTTGTTGCCGTGGGTTCTTTAACGTGCGATAAATAATGATGAGTAACACACGGGACCTCGGTTTATCGTCTCATCCAAAGACTAGCGCCCAGACCACCACTCATGGTCTAATGGATGGAGGAAAAAGTTTCGGGCCCAAACGGAATGACTAAATTGGACATGAACATAGATGGTGTTGTTGTCGAGTTGTGACGAAAATGATCAATTTTGTGATCGTGATGGCAAGTAAACAACCCCCCCCCCCACACACACACACACAATGATAAAGGAATCAATATCATAACTTTATTAACACACAAAAGCATTTCATAACAGCATACCAAAAAAGATACCCCTCTCCTTCCCTCCCCCCCCCCCCCTAGAAAAAAAACCCCCTACACAAACAAAAAAAAACAACCCCAACAACAACACAACAGCAAGAACAAAACTCTGCTGAGTTCCATTGTACTTTTTATTGTATGAATACAGAATGCAAGGTTATATCATTTTAGGGCAAAATATGGCAATGATAGATAGATAGATAGATAGATAGATAGATAGATAGATAGACACATAGATAGATAGACACATAGATACATACATAGATACATAGATACATACATACATAGACACATAGATACATATTACATGGATACATACATACATACATACATACATACATACATACATACATACATACATACATACATACATACATACATACATACATACATACATACATACATACATACATACATTTTCTATTCTTCCCAAATGACAATATTCTTTTCTCCTGATACTGGGATCTCATAAAGGAACTAGTGCCCGGAGACCTGGGGACACTATACTCACTTGTATTGTGTTGTATTGTATTGTATTGTATTGGCTGTATTTGGACTGGATTGATTTATGCATTGTATGTGTTGTAGTGTAGTGTGTTGTAGTGTAGTGTGTTGTAGTGTAGTGTGTTGTAGTGTGTGTGTTGTAGTGTAGTGTGTTGTGTTTGTGTGTGGTGTGTGTGGTGTGTGTGTGTGTGGTGTGGTGTGGTGTGGTGTGGTGTGTGTGTGGTGTGGTGTGGTGTGGTGTGTGTGTGTGTGTGTGTGTGTGTGTGGTGTGTGTGGTGTGTGTGTAGTGTAGTGTAGTGTAGTGTAGTGTAGTGTAGTGTAGTGTAGTGTAGTGTAAGTGTAAGTGAAGTATGGAGTGAAGTGGAGTGTAGTGATGGAGTGGAGTGATGAGATGGAGGGGTGGAGTGGAGTGGAGTGTGTCGTATTGTATTGTAGTGTAGTGTATCGTATAGTATTGTATTGATCTGAATTGAATTGTATTGTATTGTATTGTATTGTATTGTATCGTATCGTATCGTATCGTATCGTATCGTATCGTATCGTATCGTATCGTATCGTATCGTATCGTGTCGTATCGTATTGCATTGTATTGCATTGCATTTTACATTATTTGATGTCACGGCAGAGTTCTCTGCGTGAACTTTGAGGCTGCTCTCCCCGGGGAGAGCGCGTCGCCACAAGAGCAGCGCTACCATTTCTCTTTTTTTCCTTTTTTTCTCTCTGCATGAGAATTCATTCCTCTGTCAGGGTGACTTTTCTTCTTACAGAATTTTGCCAGGGACAACTCTCTTGTTGCCGTGGGTTCTTTTCCGTGCACTAAATGCGTAGTTGCACACGGGATCGACCGCGGTTTATCATCTCACCCAAAAGACTAGCACCTAGACCACCACTCACGGTCTTGTGGGTGGGGAAAAAGTCTCGGGCACAAACAAGGATCAAACCACCACACAACTTCGACCCTGGACTTTTTTTTCGCTTTCTAGGTATGTGTGTTATCCATAGACCACCACCGATCCACTGTACTGAGCAGAAAATCCTTTTGCAAAGACACCTCAGTGGAGGATGGAACCTTTGGCTTCAGTCACTATCAGGCCATGAGTACCATGATGTAACCACCGGGCTACCCCTCCCCCCCCCCCCTCCCCACTGTGTTGGCAGTCTTACACAAATCCAGAGAAACACCACTGAGTTGACACTTTCTCGACAGATCTTCCAGTTCTCATTTTGATAGCAGAAACAGTAGTATTAGTAGTGGTGGTGGTAGTAGTAGTAGTAGTAGTAGTAGTAGTAGGTAGTTAGTAGTAGTAGTAGTAGTAGTAGTAGTAGTAGTAGTAGTAGTAGTAGTAACAGCAGCAGCAGCAGCAGCAGTATTGCTAGTGATGGTAGTAGCGGTGGTCTTATCATCATTATCGTCATCAGCTCGAAGTGCTTCCAGACCGTCCATTCACACAACACAGCACACTACATGTCCAATGAACGATCGCAGAACAGAAGAATGAGCAAGAAAACAAAGACAGGAATGCCAAACCATACAACAGTAAGAAACACACGCAGCAGCAGCAGCAGCAGCAGCAGCAGCAGCAGCAGCAGCAGCAGCAACAGCAGCAACAGCAGCAGCAGCAGCATTGACTGCAGCTGAAGTAGTATTTACACTAATTCTAGTCGTAATAGCCGCAGCATTAGTGGCACTAACCTACAGGTTTGAATAGGGCCTACCAGTGTGTGTGGTATCACAATTATGCCATTGAACAACTAAGCCTTTCAAGTCACAATTCATGCAAGGGAGAAACTGAATGTTCAGCTTGTGTAATATTAATAACTATGTCATTGAAGAAATAAGCTTTTCAAGTCATAATTTATTCAACGAAAAATTATCCATTTTAGTATGCCATCGAATAACAATGCTTTAAGTTATAACTCATTCAACGAAGAAACTTATCAATGTCCAGCGTGAGTAATAGTAATCAGTAACTATGCCATTGGAAAATTATACCTTTCAGAAGATTGTAATTCAATCAATAAACTCAGAAATGTTCAGCGTGTGTAATACTAATATAATAACTATGCCTTTGAATAATTATGCCTTTCAGGTCATAGTTCATTCCCACTTCCAAATACTTAAGTATTTGAAAACAGAAATTCAGCACAGAAACTTAGAAATGTCCAGACAGCCTCATCCAAGTTACAATCTTTGTTGGCGTTTCGAATATTCTGTTTTTTTAATTTATTGTCAGTCACTTCCATTGTAGGCCTAACGCATCCCCTCACCCCAAAAGTTCAGATGAGACTATAAACCGATGCCCCGAGTGCGAACGCACGCAGAACATCTTGCGCACACGTTAAATCCTGTTCCGTTTTTCGCAAGAGTAGGAAATTGTGTGCCGGTGGGAAGAGATGAAAAGATTATAAAAAAAAAAACTGCATACATACACTCGGAGACTGATGTCAAAAAAAGCACATGAGTGCTTCTCCTATTTCTTCGATATAAAAGAATAAATAAATTTTAAAAAAGTCTGGAAGTAACCAGTAGGAATTCAGGGTCTCATCTGGACGGTGACCTTACGGTAACCCAACGGTTATTCCCCCTTCTCTGTGTTCACGCTGTGTGATGATGTGTGGGGACGGGTAGTGTTGCAGCAGGCTTCGTTGTGATGGCGTTAAGTTCTCCTTGTCCTGTACTGGACAGGTCGTGGAGTTTGTTTGCTGTAGAGGCGATACGCGGCTGAGTATAAATGTGTAGACCTCACTGTACTGAGAATCCCATAAGATGAACCGATCAGCTTGAAAATAAAAAAAAAAATGATGTCTGGCTTCTCTTCGTGTAAAGACGAACTTAAAAAACATCCCCCTTTCCCTCTTCTTCCCTCCCTATGGCAACACAAGTGATTCATGTTCCGAGTATGTGAAGCAACATAAGCAACGAAGAAGTGCATTACAGAATCCAGCAAACCATTGGTCTCTACGAAGACCTATTAATCGTAAAGAAGTGTATACTTAAAAGTGTACGGGCATGTCACAAGATGAAAGGACTTGCAAAAACAATACTGCAAGCCACTGTCCAAGGAGGAAGAAAAAGAGGCAGACCAAAGAAGAGATGGGAGGACAACATCAGCAAATGGACAGGCCTAGAACTCAACAAAACTTTGAGAAAGGCAGAAAGAGAGAGGAATGGAAGGGAACTGGTTGTCTAGTCTTCAAGGTGCCTTCACGGTCGCCAGATTAAGGAAGATAATAATAGTAGATAGATAGATAGATAGATAGATAATAGATAGATAGATAGATAGATAATGATAGATAGATAGATAGATAGATAAGATAGAAGATAGATAGACAGACAGTATGTGAAGCATTGTAGAGACTCAACATTTAAATCCCTTGAACTGACATACGCATATTATCATCATGATAAAATGGCCGAGCCATATTGGGTATAATGCATAGTGCCTGGTCTTCTCCTGTGCTTGAGACTCTACAGGAGGTCTGCCCGCTGGACTCAGCCGACACATGTCGACTTCGGAGCAACTCATTTAAAAAGTTAATCGGAACCAAATTAAGATTTGCATGAAAAAAGGCAACATAATGGGGAAGGTAGGCAGAAAGTAAGCAAGGGAGAGAAAAAAGGAGGGGTATGGGGTGGGGTGGGGTTAGAGAGGTAAGGAGGGGGGGAAAGACACACAGGAAAAAAAATAGTGATAAAAAAGGGGAAAATTTCTAGCACACCATTTCCAGAAAGTGGGGATGCCGTTTTGCTGATAAAGCCCTACGGGGGGGGGGGGGGGGGGGGGGGGGGGGAGGGAGGAGCATGATAATAATCACTTCTGGTACTGACAACGACAGTAACCTGCCAATATTCCGACAACTGAATGGATGACCTTCACCTTGTAACCAGTCCGCAACAAAAACATGGGCGATCTCCTCCTCCTCCTCCTCCTCCTCCCACCGTTTGTTGATGCCTAACTAACATTATTTTTGAGGGGGAGTAGTGGAGAGCACTGGAAACAAAATTCCAAAAGCAGGGATAAATGAGAGGACAGGGAGACAAGGTAGCCAAAGTCCTGAATGTCCCACTGTTCCACTCCGAGCTGTTCTCATCATGTCTATGGCCGCACCAAACCCCCAGAACCACACAAGACAGTCACCCACCAGTCCCACGGTAAAATCAGGCGTGAAACAGGTGACAGGCAATGTGTGGATTGTTGTCAAGGGGATGGTTGCCTAGGTACTGAACGTCACGTGGATTGTCATGAAATCCGCTGGAAAAAACCCAAACAAACAAAAACATGGTGTAAATTATTGCTTTAGAACATTGAATGCAGATAGTGTGTTTATGGGACGTGGATGGAGGTATAGCAAGCATCTCTACAGTGTTCTGTTAAGACTGATACGTAAAGAAACAGCTAAACAGATATAATATATATTATATATATATATATATATATACATATATACATATATACATATATATATACATTTATATTATAGGTAATAACTTGAAATTTAGTGGTAAAAATTGCCATAATTTTTATATGCTGAAGAAAACAAAATAGCAACGTTCAATTCAAAAACAATAATAAACATAAAATCAGAAATCTTAACATAACAACTAGGGCAAATGTTACCACTAAATTTTCAAGTTACTGCCAAAATATATGCCTTCATTTTCAAGTAACATAAATCAACCATCAATCTATCACATACTATCTAAAACAATGAACTCGATTAGCTAGTTAAACCAAAAACAATGCAGATTCGATCAATTAATATCTCAACACCTCCCCTTTAAACTGATCCGTAGACATCAACATTGAGTATTGATTAATTTAGCTATAACTGGAATATTTTTTTAAATCATGAAATGCCGGTAAACTACAAGATATATAATATACCAACTATGACAAATCAAGTGAATCTGGGATGCATAACTCTTTTGTGCCCTTTGATCATTAAGGTAAAAATAATTATTGTGACGATTGCTTAATAGAACATTTCTGATGCACATATGGTAATAGCACTGTGGTGTTAGCATATTGATTAGTACTTTTGAGGTGGGTATATACCCAGTCCTACTTTTTATGTATGGATATTTCTTTATTTAGGGGGAACATATCTTTTCATGGGGACGAGGCAGCTCAGTGGTCAGAGCACTCGCTTTCCCCAAGCTAAGTTTAAGCAGCATCAAGCGTGGTTACCAATTGGATGGGTGACAGTTTGCGCGCCTTGGCTTCATACAGTCCCCCAGTTCACCCAGCTGGTTAATGGTACCTGTCCCCTTAAGGGTCTGGAAAGGTAAAGCAGCGAAAGAGGAGATGGGCGCCGCCATCAATATGCTGTTGCACAGGTACATGCATGGGAGGGGGGGGGAGGAGGGAGGTAGCAAGGCAGCTTTCAAAGTCACCAACAAAATTTGCACATAGATTCAAAACTTGAATCTGCATAAATCAGTCTTTTGTTTCATCCTTTGCCTGTGTATCAACCTGTGTGTATCTTCGTTTTGAATGTTGATGTCGATCAATTAAAAAGTGATTTCAGACAGGTATCAATCTAGTTCTCAGGTGCATCTGTGTACAAACTGCCTAGTTTATTATTCATGTGTCTCGTCTGTCAATGTTTGGTATTGCTGATGAGAGATCTTTGCCTTCCATTTTCGTATTGGTCTCTGTGTTTGTCTGCTGTCTGTCTTCTGTCTTCTGTCTGTCTGTATCCTGTCTGTCTGTCTGTCTGTCTCCAGGTTTCTGTCAGGGTTACCCCACCCTTATCTCCTGTTACCTTGGGAACCCAGGGAGCAGAGCTTTTAACCGCGGCTCTTGATCGCGTGATGTTCCCGTCATAGGTCATATGGGATATTTCAAGGAGGCAACAGAGCCACCTGTTGTCCCGCCCCATCCTGATAGCAACATCGAACAAGTTTGGTCCGGGGCTGCTTTCCCCCTACACACCACCAGGGGACCCGGCTGGTTGAGGATGGTCGCCTCGCCAGGCTCTCTGCATCTCAAAAAACACTTTCTGCCCCCCCCCCCTCCCCCCTCCCCCGCTTACGAACATCTTCCCCTTCCCTACTCTTTCCACCCATCCTGCTGTCCCCATCACCTCTCCTCCTGCCCGCCCCCCCCCCCCCTTTCTATGCACCCACTGACCAGTGCCGTAGGTGGTCTCCCAGGAACAGACGTGGTCTGGGGGCAATAGTAGAGGGCAGGCAGGGGGAACTTTCGCTTCTCCCAGTCGCACTGTCCGAGACACTGGACAGTTCGTGATGGTCAGCCAGCAACAGCCAGCCCTGGTCTATTGGGCAGCCGCCGTGGGAGTGGCTCAAGTAGAAGCGCCGGTACACGTGGTCAATCCTGTTCGAGGACACCAATAATTATGTCCGTTAAAACCTCCCTCATGGATATGGCTGAGATACAGAAGTGTAGTAGTAGGCACCCATCAGTCTCGGAAGACTGTGGAGTTGCCCTCTAGTCTTTAGAGCGCAAAGCCTGGGTAAGTAAGTTTGGAGAGCAAGCTGTTACTCATGCAGCAGACCCCCCACCCTCTCCACGCCACTGGAATTATCCATTGGAAAGGCAATGACTGATATGAATGGTTCCAGTACCGTTGCAGGAGCCACCAGAACGTTGCCATATACAGCCCCGAGCCGCCCTGGGACTCCAACTCATCGATTTTTAGGAAGTGACATGTCTGTTAAATCCCTGATGGAAATGACTTAGGTACAGAAGTGACAATGTCTGTTAAAACCTCCATGATGCAAATGGCCTAGATACAGAAGTGACAATGTCTGTTAAAACCTCCATGATGCAAAAGGCCTAGATACAGATGTGACATGTCTGTTAAAACCTCCATGATGCAAAGGCCTAGATACAGATGTGACAATGTCTGTTAAAATCTCCATGATGCAAACGGCCTAGATACAGAAGTGACAATGTCTGTTAAAACCTCCATGATGCAAATGGCCTAGATACAGAAATGACAATGTCTGTTAAAACCTCCATGATGCAAATGGCCTAGATACAGAAGTGACAATGTCTGTTAAAACCTCCATGATGCAAATGGCCTAGATACAGAAGTGACAATGTCTGTTAAAACCTCCCTCATGCAAATGGCTTAGATAAGTGATATATCCCTTAAAACCCCTGATGGAAATGGCTCAGATATGGAAGTGACATATCCCTTAAAACCTACCCCATGCAAATGGCCTAGGTAAAGAAGTGACACAAACACAACCCTAAGTCCATACAACTAAATACCTTTTGGTTGCCTGTCAGAATGGGTGGGTTTGGGATAGGGGGTGGGTGTTTTAGGGCGAGGGTGTTTACATTTTTGACACTTTAGTTTCTTACAAAACCACATTGCAGTTTTCTTGCAGGGCATGCACTGCTCTGAAACAGAAGCTCTGTTGCCCTATGTCCCTGTGACTGTGTTACTGCAGAAAACGCTAATCAGCAGTTACTATAATTATATAATGGGAGAAAATGTATGTTAAAAGATAGAAAGTGTTTACCGTGGAGAAATTCGAATACGTTGATTATTAATGCGAGTTATATTAGCAGTAAGATCAATCATGCTTTTGCCTCAAATACTTCTGTACATGACAAAGCTTCAAACCATGACTTTGAAAAATGGAAGAATATCATATTCCCCTGACTGTAACCTGGATAAACTTCAGCAAAGCTTTTGATGGCTCCCACAAACTATTACTCAGAAAAAAGTCTATAGTTCAATGAGAATCCTAGAAAATGTTGTTTTGTCCATGGAGCAACTTACATTAAGCAACTCCAAATGTTGGATGACATAAAAAAAAATGCCTACAGTAACTTGTTTAAAGTCCTCATAAGCATTAAGAAGGGTGTGCTTTCTCCTCCCTCCTCTTTGTATTAAATTTTGCCAGTGAGCAACTTTTGGAAAAGAGAGCGCCAAAGGACCAAAGGAAAAAACCTCCAAGCTTTGGAATTGGCAAAAGAAATAGCTATGCTGGCAAACAATACTGGTAGATATCAGATCTCATATGGGCAAGATACTGCTGATACACTGAAAGAAAAATCAAACTGACCTTCAGTGTCACGAAAATGGATATCATAATGAGTGCCTACTATCTTACACTAACATAAGTTTTCACTGACAAAAAAAGAAGGAAGTCTAACAGAAATAATTCCTCTTCGAAACAACACTGCAAAACTGAAACCATTTTAAGGAGGTAGAAAGCAAGAAACTTATAGTAAGAAGTCCTATCAGCAGGACTTCAGACCTTGGCCATGAACTAAACTGTCAGCTTGCAAAGGCAAGGATACCACTGAGTCAGCTGAGTTAGCTATGGATGGGTAGAAACTGTCCCTGTGACTACACTCCAAATGTACAACCTGCGCCCCTCCAAAGCTGCCACATTGGGGAACCCCGTATCCCACAGAAAAAGATGTATGTAAATGCTGTAGACAACCCATGTGCTTGCTGTTGAAGTTAAATCATAGTCTTTTCCAGAATTTCTTATATCAGGACTGTGGACAGAAGCCAGAAGGTCTCCTACTTCAGCGCCTCGGGCCACCCCAAAAATAGGACAATTCTGTTGAAGCAACGAGAGCATCTCCTGCACAAGCACCGCAGGGCTGCACGAGCCAAGCTCTCTACTTTCCTCATTTCTTGTGTGCACACCGAACATTTTCACCTTTTCGTGACCCAGCCGAAAGTTGACATGGATTACAGGATCTTTAACGTGCACAGGTGAAATTCTGCATGCATAACTGAAACAAGACTTGACATGGATTACAGGATTTTTAACATGTACATTCAGTATGCTACTTCGCTTGAGTCAAATTGCGCTTATGTCAACCTGAACTTGCGTTTATGTAAACTGACAAAATTTGTCATAAGTTACAGGACCTTTAACGCCCACACCTGATATTCTGCATGCATGATAAAAAAAAAAAATATCAACATAGGTGACACCATCTGTAACACCCATATTCAGCTTGCTATTCTAGCTTTTGTGTCTGCACAAAGTGGAGAGGCAGTCACTAACACCTCCTAACAAATGGTCTGGGAATTGGTAAAAAAAAAAATTTCCCATCCTTACTCCAGAGAAAACGTTTGTCAAGATTCGAACTCTTGACCTACAACTTCTGGACCACCAGAAAAAGTTGGGTTTTCCACGATGCTACTGAGCCCAGCAATGAAGACTATAATGTGCATGGAGACTCCTTAGACCCCCCCCCCCCCCACTGCCACACACACACACACACACACACACACACACACACACACACACACACACACACACACACACACACAACACACACACACACACACAGACACACACAGACAGAGAACTCACCCAACCACAGAGAAGTAGTTTGCTGAAATGGTTGTGAGGTCTGACCACGTGGAGGTCAGGACCCGTGACCTCTCCAACCAGGTCATGCGTGTGCTGCCCTTGTCCGTTGAGGGTGATCTCCACGACGGCTGCCCCGTCCTTGTACACCCGTAAACGCACCTGAAAAAAAACACCCCCAAACACCCATTATTTTCTCTGGACAAGGACAGGATAGTTCGGTGGTCAAAGCACTCGCTCTCCCCAAACTAAAGCTAAGCAGCACTGATGAGCGTGGTTACCAACGGATGGGTGACCATTTGCACACCTTGGCTTTAGTACATCAGTTCCCCCAGCTGTTATAAATGGATACCTGCCCTCTTTAGGGTCAGGGGAGGTAAAGCATCGAGGGAGAGAGAATGGGCCGCTGCCCTCAACATGCTGACCCCCTAGTGAAGCTCAGGTCTCTGATGCCTTGCTCCCCAATGACCACACTTTCATCATTTTTTTTCTTTTTATCCTCTTTTTAGGAAGGAGGGGAGGGGGTATGTCCAGTTGATGACCATACACAAACAAACAAACCAAACCCCACAACATAATCTCAAAGACCCAGTCACAATAAAATATTACAAGAAGATAGCAAAGATACAGAAAACATGACAAAGATAATATTATTGTGTAGCACTGACTAGGAGGACAGATATCATGAGAAAATTTTTGTTACTCTTGTTAAATTAATGTCTATAGCACATACACCATAAAAAATTAAAACTTGTGCCCAAGTTTCAGAAAAAGACTTCTAGTATGCATCTCTCTCTCTCTCTCTCTCTCCTCCTCTCTCTCTCTCTCTCTCTCTCTCTCTCTCTCTCTCTCTGGGGGACGGATAATCTAGTGGTGAGAACATTGCGCTGGCAATTTGACAACCCGGGTTCGAGTCCGGTCGAGGAGATTTTTCTCCTGGAGTTAGCACCAGTGCTGACTCCACTCTCCCCAAAAGTCCTTCGGATGAGACTTTAAACCGAGGCCCCGTGTGCAAGCACACGCAGAACATCTTGCGCACACATTAAATCCTGTTCCGCTTTTCGTAAGGGTAGGCCATCGTGTGCCGGTGGGAACAGATGACAAAATTTACAAAACTGCATACACCCGGGGACTGGATGTAAAAAAGCACAAGAGTGCTTATTCCATTATCCTCGATTATAAAAGAATAAATAAATCAATCAACCTCTCTGTGCATACGAGGATGTCACAGGAGACGAGGCAGCAAAACCCCCCAAAACAAAACAAAAAAAACTCTCTGTGCGTGTGGTTGTTGTTATTGTTATTGTTGTTGCTATAGTTAGATGTTGTTACACTTCGCGTTTCTGTCAGTCACTCTTTCACTAACTGGCTAAGTCATTTTCTTTATTTTCCCCATAATTATCTTCAGACACCACACTTTATAAAAAATAAAAAAAAAATCACTTCCCTACATGAAATAAGTTTGTCCTTCTTGCTCGAGGATGACTTCCAAAACATCAGAGGAGGCAGCTGCTGTTTTGGAAATTGGGCAGAAATTTGATCATAGTGGAGATACCTTGCCTACAGTGCATCCCCACTCTTCCAACCAAGAGGGCATAAGGACAGTCAGCATTGGAGATGTTTTCCAAAGGCCAACTAGCCCCCCCCCCTATGCAGCACATAAGGACTGTGCAAATCAAGAAGCCTCCTAGTCAGAGAGTCATAGTCGATCACTAAATAAAGACTCAGCTGTAAAGTGGAATTCCAGGAGTTGGGGGGGAAAGAAAGCCACTGATCATACAGCCTCTCACTTTGTTGTTGTTGTTGTTGCCCTCCAGCGTTCAATGGTTTATTTAAGATGTGTGTGATAAAGCCACTGATCATACAGCCTCTCACTTTGTTGTTGTTGCTGCCCTCCAGCGTTCAATGGTTTATTTAAGATGTGTGTGATAAAGCCCCCAGGCCCTGAATGCGCAACTTCCATACAAGTGGGGTTTTCTGAATCAACAAGCAGCTAGCCCGGGTTGTCTTGCTGCAAAAACAAAGCGCAGGTAACGTTGGATGAACAAAGCACGGGTAGGTAGGTAGTAGGCAGGCTATTCATTACACAGAGCACGGACCGGGGATACAGCCTTTTGTGTCCATACCATGGAAAGCCAGACCAGCGATCTGACTTGAGTCAATAGCTCTTTCAGCACTGGAGCCATGCTAATGGCTTTGTCATTGATGGACTTGGACTTAGGTATGGAATACTGGTGTTGGAACACTAACCAAATCAATAATAAACATACACCCGTTGTTGCTTACGCACACCCGAGTAAGTATTCAGTTCTGTCTCATTTCGCTGGTTCTGTCTCTGTCACGCGGACACACAGACACAGACACAGACAGACACACACACACACACCACACGCACACGCACACACACACACATACACACACACACACACACACACACACACACACACACACACACACACACACACACACACAGCATTTTGCGCAGACTTTACAACCTCTTCTGCTTTTCGGAAGAGTGAGTGGGCCATTGTTTGTCGGTGGGACGGATGACATTTACAAAACGGCATCCACACTGGGACTAGATGTTAAAAGCACATGAGTGATTATTCCATTATCCTCGAAATAAAGGAGTAAAAAGAAATAAAAAGGAGAAACACAACACACACACACACACACACACACACACACACACACACACACACACACACACACACACACACACACACCGTATGACTTAACCGTATGTTAACACTAATACGTAATATCTGCGCAATATTTTTAAAGAAAGGAGTTATACAGCCCTATTTCATTTTTTACTCTTTTATTTCTAGGATAATGGAATAAACACACATGTGCTTTTTTTTTTTTTTTTTTACATCCATTCCCCGTGGTGTTTGCAGTTTTGAAAATTTTGTCATCCGTTCCCACCGGCACACAATGGCTTACTCTTCCGAAAAGCGGGACGGGTTTTAACGTGCACATAAGATGTTCTGCGTGCGTTCGCTTAAGGAACTTATTATAGAGACTATAATAAGTATAAAATATAAATATATAAATCCGAAGAACTTTAGGCCATGAGATCAAGTTAACTTTAGCTGATCAATTGATTTTGTTACGTTTCAGCTAAACAGCACGCTTGTAGGATTGTTGTTGATCTAAGTTTTTATCTATTTATTGATACCACTTTATGTCACAGCATAGCCTACTTCTCTGAGTGAAATTCGGTCTGCTGTCTCCGGGGAGAGCGCGTCGCCACAAGTGCAACGCCTACCCATTATTTTTTTTCTTTTTTCCTGTCTGCAACTGTATTTTGTTTCCCTATCAAAGTGGGTTTTTTTCTACAGAATTTTGCCAAGGACAACCCTCTTGTTGCCGTGGGTTCTTTTACGCAAGCTTGATAATGATGTGTAACACACGGGACCTTGGTTTATCGTCTCATCTTAAAGACTAGCACGCAGACCACCACTCATGGTCTAATGAATGGGGGATACGTTTTGGGCCCAAACGTTACCTAGTTCATTTAGGGCCAAGCACATGCACATGGGAGCGGGATAGCTAAGTGCTCAGAGCGCTCGCTTCCCCCAAGTCAAGTTAAGCAGCGTCGAGCATGGTTGCCGGTTGGATGGGTGATCGTTTGCACGCCTTGGCTTCAGTACTGCCCCCCCCCCCCCCCCAGTTCACCCAGCTGTAAATGGGTACCTGCCCTCTGTAGGGTCAGGGAAGGTCAAGCAGCGAGGGAGAGGAGACGGGCGCCGCCCCTAGAGAAGCTGAGGTCTTTGATGCCTCGCTCCCCTATGACCAGCCTAGGCTATGTGACACCTTTACCTTTTTATTTACACGAAGCGTGACATCATATTAACCGTACTAAGGGGAGGAGAGGGGCAGTGTGGTTGTGAAAAAAAATTATTGATGAAATCGTTTTGATGTAGAGAAAGCTACTTCAGTAACAGAAAGGAGTTCGTCAGTTCAAGTTAACAAAATGCTTTGCTTAACGTGCAAACTTTCATTCCCACCCCCCTACCCAAAACAACAACAACAAAGAAAAAACAAAACAAAACAAAAAGAAAACCACTCAATAAATAGCACATTACAAATTCGCAGAATATTATTATTATTATTTATTCTTTTATATCGAGGATAACAGAATAAGCAATCATGTGCTTTTTCAATCCGGCCCCGTGTGCATGCATTTTGTAAATATGTCATCTGTTCCCACCGCACACGATGGCCTACTCTACGAAAGCGAACAGGTTAACGTGTGCGCAAGATTTCTGCGTGCGTTCGTACACGGGCCTCGTTAAAGTCTCATCCGAAGGACTAAGAATAGGCTCCCTGTGGACTCCCCCGACCCTGAGGATGAAACATAACAAATCTGGGAACGGCTGTGGTGGTGGTGGAGGGGAGGGGAGGGGGCAATTGAAAGAGCGGCGTGGGAACAGCAGGACGGACGGGACGTTGTAGAAGATGAAGCAGCAAACAGAAAAATCGACAGAATGACTGTTATTATCAACAGCAGTTTGCAGAACAAAAGACTAAAAAAAAATCTCAATGATAACAACAACAACAACAAAAACAACACAACAACAACAACAACAACAACAACAACAACAACAACAACAACAACAACAAGACTCACTTGGTTAATGTTGCTCCAACGATCCATGACGTAGCTTCGAAAATGGCTCTGACAAGGGAGAGCACTGTCCAGACGCACGCAGCCTTGCATCTCCGAGGCGTCATCATGGCGACCGTTGTCATGGATGGTGTTCCAGACATTCTTGCTGATGCCTGAGGTCACCCTAAACACCAGAGCCCATGAGGAGTCTGTGTAGGCAGGGTCTGCACACACACACACACACACACACCACAAACACGCACGCACGCATGCACGCACACACACACACACACTATACAAAACACAAATATAACAACACACAACACACAACAACACACAACAAACACACACATACATACACACACACACACAATACAACACACACACACACACACACACACACACACACACACACACACACACACACACACACACACACACACACACACACACACACACACACACACAACACCTTGGGTAGACGGATAGCCTAGTGGCTAGTCTTATCCGAAGAACTTTAGGCCATGAGATCGAGGAGATTTTTCTCCTGGAGTTAACATCAGTGCTGACTCCACTCTTCCCCAAAAGTCTTTCGGATGAGACTTTAAACCGAAGCACCCGTGTGCGAACGCACGCAGATCATCTTGCGCACACGTTAAATCCTGTTCCACTTTTCGTACGAGTAGGTCATTGTGTGCCGGTAGGAACAGATGACATTTACAAAACTGCATACACACGGTACTTGATGTAAAAAAAGCACCTAAGTGCTTATTCCATTATCCTCAAAAGAATAAATCAAAGAATAAATCAAACACACCCACACACACACGCACGCACGCACGCACGCACGCACGCACGCACGCACGCACGCACCACCACGCACACACACACAGAAGGGGAAGAGAAGTCAAAAGGTCTCTATCCCCGAAGTCAGAATGTGGCTACCTTCATGGTGGACAATAAAAAGGTCGTAGACGCATCATCTCACCACAGGAAAACCGCGGAGCTCTAGCCAAGGACCCCCCCCCCCCCCCCCCACACACAACAAACAGAGAGAGAGAGAGAGAGAGAGAGAGAGAGAGAGAGAGAGAGAGAGAGAGAGAGAGAGAGAGAGAGAGAGAGAGAGAGAGAGAGAGAGAGAGAGAGAGAGAGAGAAACTTAGGAGGTTTCTTTCATATTGTTTTATATTAGCAATAAATATATTTGATCAGACTCTTAGAAAATAGTACGCAAAACAAGCGACCAGGGCAGGGTTTATAACTACTATGTTAGTTTTAGTACACACACGTTTTTTCTTCCTATCTAGTTTTTGAAGGAGAACTCTCTTTTTGAAGGGTGACTCTCTTTACTTCGCCATGGTTTCTTTGACGTGTGCTGTATGCATGTTTCACATACGATTTCAATTTCATTTTCAATTTCAAAACTAGATCGCTGATCTCCCCTGTGGGATGCCAGGGCCCTGTCAGTCAGTATAAATAGCATCCCCACCTTCTGGAAATTCTGTGCTAGGGTCCCCTCTTTTCTATCCCTCTCTTTGTTTCTGCCTTGTTCCTTTTCTTCCTGTCACCTTCTCCTCGTCTATTTTCTGCCTTCTTGGTTCGTTCTTCTGCCTTACCACCCCCCCCCCCCCCCCCACAGAACGACTTACGATAACAATTCTCTTCCATACTACAGTCGGATGCGCTGGGCCTGACATGTCAGGCGCTTAACAGCAGCACAAAGCATTTTCGTTCAAATGACAAGACAACAACAGTTGCTGTCTGAGCTTCGACAACATAGTTACAAAGAAAAAGAGAAATGCTGATCCACCCATAAAAAAAAACCCACAGCAAATTTAACACATTTCCATATTAATAAAGGATCAAGCTTAGTTTCATCAAAGTGGACTGGAAATAGTCGTGTGCATTTAGCTCAGTCGTGTTGGGGTCCAACACAACAGCATCCATCAATAACAACCCCCCCCCCCCCCCCACAACAAAAAAACACAACAAAAAACAACAACAACAGGAAAGCAAATATTTATCCCATCCCCACTAGCTCTTTTTCCTGTAGCCGCCGCTGTAGCCTAGTGGTTAGGGGTTGGACTCGTAATCTAAAGGTTGCGGGTTCGATCCCAGCTTTCGGCTATGGCGTTGTGCCCTTGAAAAAGGCACTTTACGGCTATTTTCTCACCCACCCAGGTGTAAAAGGGGTACCAACCTTGTGTTGGGGGTTAACCCTGCGATAGACTGGGGGGGGAGTCTATGACTCTCAGTCGCTTAGCGCCACAGAAACCGGGATAAGCACCGGCCTGATGAGCCTTAGGCTCGGGGCAGACTTTAACTAACTAGCTCTTTTTCCTTGCAGTGTTAACAATCCGCCTGAAAGATAAGCCTCAACCCCCATAGGAGGATGGACCCGGCATTGGTCAGTGACCTAACCTGACCTGACAATAACAATGACAATGACAAGAGTTTTATTGTGATTTCAGCATTTAAGCCCATTACACAAAGGGGACAGTGAGGGAAGGGGACTGGGCACAATGCTATATAACTATGTTGAACAATAACGAAAAAAGAAAATGTGCTGCCGCCCAAATGATCTTCATGGCATGGCTTCCATTCCACGTCATGGTACAAAGATAGAGAGATCCAGAGTCCGGTAGATGAATACAAAAAATAGCACGAGCCAGTACAGTGGCCCAGCCTGACCTGACCGTGTCTGTACAGAGTCTGCAACAGCAACAATGGAATCCGCCATACCCAAGTTTTCTATCTGACGAGGGAAGGACTGCATGCAAAACACACAGCTAGCCTGGCAATGAGTTTCCTTGTTGTTCTAGTCCCGTGGAGCCTGTGCATGTATGGGGCTGAGGAAGAGTTCTACAGGACATTGTCTGTCTCTGTCTGTCTGTCTGTCTGTCTGTCAAAGCACTCAGTGTCTAGGGTGAGGAGGGGTGGGGTGGGGGTGGGGGGGGTAGAGGGGTAGGTGGTCAAATCATCAAATTTGATTCTTTTATTTCGAGGATAATGAATAAGCACCCATGGGTTTTTTGGTGTGTGTGTTTTTTTTTTTTTTACATCCAGTCTTCTGGTGGTGCAATCAGAAGGTATGCGGCGTGACCGCAGTCGGTGACCCTGGGGGTGGGGTGGGGGGGGGGAGGTGTTGTGACAGCACTCAGTGACTAAGGGGGGGGGGGAGGGTAGGTGGCGTGACAGCACTCAGAGACTATGGTGGTGGTGGTGGGGGGGGGTATGTGGCGTGACAGCCGCAGGCCGGTAGGTCAATAGTTGTCACTGTGATTCTCTTTCATAGGATTCATTTCTCCTGGGATGTGTAGAGTTGTGTGTTTTGCTGATGGGATGTAGTTGTTTAGGGGGGGTGTGGAAGGACGGACAAACGCCATCGCTCTGTTCCTGTCTACGTACATCTGTATTGTCTCCTCAGTCTCATTGTTTCTCTCACTGAAGCAGAGGCGGTGCCACCAACCCTGAAAATTATAGAGGCATACTTTTTCTTTAGGGGACGGGATAGCTCAATGGTCAGAGCACTCGCTGTCCCCACGCTAAGGTTAAGCAGCTCGATGCGTGGTTACCAATTGGATGGGTGACCGTTTGCGCACCTTTGGCTTCAGTATAGTCTCCCAGTTCACCCGCATGTCAATGGGTACCTACCCTCTTTAGGGTCAGGGAAGGCAAAGCAGCGAGGGAGAGGAGATGGGCGCCTCCTTCAATATGCTGGCCACTAGAGAAGTTGAGGTCTGTGACGCCTCGTTCCCTACGACGACATTGGTCATAGGATACTTTTAGCTTTTATTTTTACCTATGTTTTATTTATTTTATCATCGTCAGTAAAGTTTTCATTGTTATTGTAAACCACAGATTGTATAGATAGGCAGAAAGGGACAGAAGAATCAGTGAAGAACAGGTTGGATTTCTAACAACAACAACAACAGCAACAACAACAAAGTCCAAACAGCTCTACAGTAGACCACAAAATGATTGACTCTCGCTTCAATGATTAGGTCATGTTTGTATGCAGGTCAGAAGAAAATTAACTTCTATGTTGGTTTTAAAGATTATTAAAAAAAAACTTTTGATACAGTTGATCGTGACATGCTATGGAAACTTCTTTTTAAAAAAATCAGCGTTTCTTCAAAAACGATTATTAGTGTGTTGAAAAGTATGTGCGGTTGTGTTCAAAGCTGCGTTTGTTTGGGGTTCTGAAATGTCTCAGTTTTTTTATTGTCCATTAGTCGTGAAACAAGACTGGCTAATGTATCCTCTGACGTTTTCCATTAGGCATGAAACAAGGCTGGCTAATGTATCCTCTGACGTTTTCCATTAGGCATGAAACAAGGCTGGCTAATGTATCCTCTGACGTTTTCCATTAGGCATGAAACAAGGCTGGCTAATGTATGCTCTGACGTTTTCCATTAGGCATGAAACAAGACTGGCTAATGTATCCTCTGACGTTTTCCATTAGGCATGAAACAAGGCTGGCTAATGTATCCTCTGACGTTTTCCATTAGGCATGAAACAAGACTGGCTAATGTATCCTCTGACGTTTCCCATTATTCACCACAGACCCAGGAATGTGCGCCAAAGGGTAAGCATAGTTTTCATTGTTTTTTTCCCTTGCCCAGGACATTTTTCCTCCTGTTAGTTTCCAGATGATGTTGTTTTGTTTTCCCATACAACCCAGTGGCCTCAAAACGATTGAGTAACTTACAGAGAGCATCTGACACTTGAGGATTAGCTGTAAATCTTGATTAAAATAAAAACCCCTAAGACTGTGGTGTTCAGAAAAAGGTGGCATATGATTATCAAAATCGGGGGAAAAAAGTGGTATTTTCAAGGCCACACTGTTGAAGATCTAGATGGCTATTGTTATACACATCCTTGCTTTATGCTTAAACCTCAAGTATCTTTTAACACGCACTAGGATAATTATGCCAGGCGTGCAAAACATAACCATTTTCATCAATTTAAAAAAAAAATTCATTAATTTTTTATTTTTTTTTAATATTGAGATCGGATTTCAGTTATTTTCCTGATTTTCCTGTCAGCAACTGCGTTGTGATAGAATCACATGCGTTGCCTCGGAGTACTGAATAAGGAATTTTTATTTCCTACTGCTATTGTGATGGACATAAATGATTGAGCATGCATTACCCCTCTCTCCTCTCTCTCTCTCTCTCTCTCTCTCTCTCTCTCTCTCTCTCTCTCTCTCTCTCTCTCTCTCCTCCCCCCCCCCCCCCCCCCCTTTGCTTGCGGCTGCTGCTGTAGGTAATGAGATGCTGATGGTGATGTTGAAGTAGATGTTGAAGATGACAACAAGATGATGATAACTGGAAGACATTGAGTGTGATTCTGTTTCGTTCAATCTCTGCTATGATGTGTACTTCTCCCCTGCTACAAACAAACATGTTTTGCATAGCGGCCCAAGGCCGAAGTACAATAAAAACGTTCAATGTTCAGTGTTTCATGTTCCGTGTTCAGTGCCTCTTCTCTCTCTCTCTCTCTCTCTCTCCTCTCTTCTCTCTCTCTCTCTCTCTCTCTGTCTTGATCTTGTCCCTGATAAGGGCGGGGACTGGATGTAAAGAAAGCACACGAGTGTTT
>CM060329.1:10660529-10681207 GCA_030674155.1 Stramonita haemastoma
GGTGCTGGTGGTGATGGTGACAGTGACGGTGACAGTGACGATGATGGTGACAGTGATGGTGACAGTGATGGTGACAGTGGTGGTGATATTGATGGTGACAGTGGTGGTATTGATGTGCTGGTGGTGATGGTGACAGTGATGGTGACAGTGATGGTGACGGTGACAGTGATGGTGACAGTGATGGTGACAGTGATGGTGACAGTGACGGTGATGGTAATTGTCAGGTGGTGGGTAAGATACACTACAGGCTTGCCTTTTTATCATTCTGATCATGACGCTTTTTAATGGGTAAAAGTTTTCTCTTTTGTGGTCAACAGATTAACTTTCTTCCCCCGTAGGGAAGCCGGGAGCCTGTCAGTGTAAACAGCATTCCCACCTTCTGGAAATCCCATGCTAGGAATCCCATTCTTTGTTTTTTTATCACTCTCTTTGTTTCTGCCATGTTCCTTTTCTTCCTGTCACCTCTTTCTTCTCTATTTTCTGCCTTCTTGATCCATTTTACTGCGCGTTTTTTTTTTAGACACAAAGACTGAAAAAGATAACAATTCCCTCTCCCTCCACCCGCCACCCTCCCCACCCCCATCACCCTCCCATCCCCCTCACTCCCTTCTCCCCTCTCCCTCCCTCCACCCACCCACCATAGACTGAAAAAGATAACAATTCTCCCCCTCCCCCCCCGCCACCCTCCCCACCCCCATTACCCTCCCATCCCCCTCACCTCCCTTCTCCCCTCTCCCTCCCTCCACCCACCCACCATCCCCTCTCCCTCCCTCCACCCACCCACCATCCCCCTCTCCCTCCCTCCACCCACCCACCATCCCCTCCCCTCCACCCACCAACCCACCATCCCCTCTCCCTCCACCCACCAACCCCTCTCCCTCCACCCTCTCCCTCCCACCCCCACCCTCCCCACCCCCATTACCCTCCCATCCCCCTCACTCCCTCCTCCCCCTCTCCCTCCCTCCACCCACCCACCATCCCCTCTCCCTCCCTCCACCCACCCACCCATCCCCTCTCCCTCCCTCCACCCACCCACCATCCCCTCCCTCCCTCCACCCACCAACCCACCATCCCCTCTCCCTCCACCCACCAACCCCTCTCCCCCACCCACCAACCCACCAGCCCTCTCTCCCCCCACCCACCAACACTACCCTCTTCCACCACCTTCCATCCCCCACCCCTCTCCTTCCCCTCCTCCATCCCCTTCCCTCCCTCCCCGTCTCCACCCCTCCCCCTCCTCCCTCCCCCACCCCTCCCTTCCCTCCTCCATCCCCTTCCCTCCCTCCCCGTCTCACCCCTCCCCCTCCTCCCTCCTCCCCCGTCCCTCCCTCAGCCCTCCCCCCTCCCTCCCCCACCCCCTCCCCTCCCTCCCCCCCACCCATCCCTCTCCCCCCTCCCCCACCCATCCCCTCTCCCCCTCCCCCACCCATCCCCTCTCCCCCTCCCCCCACCCATCCCTCTCCCCCCCCCCCCCCCCCCCCACCCTCCCCCCCTCCCTTCCCTCCCCCTCCCCCCCCCCATCCCCCCTCCCCTTCCTTCCCCCCCCCTCCCCCTTCCCCCTCCTCCCCTCCCCTCCCTCCCTCCACCACACCCCCCCTCCCCCTCCCCCCCTCCCCCCCCCCTCCCACCCCCCCCCCCCTCCCACCCCCCCCCCCCTCCCTCCCCCCTCCCCCCCCACCACCCCCCTCCCCCCCCCCTCCCCCCCCTCCCCTCCTCCCTCCCTCCCCCCCCTCCCCCCCCCCTCCCCCTTCCCATCCCCCCCCTTCCCACCCCCTCCCCTCCCTCCCTCCCCCCTACCCCCCCCCTCCCCTCCCTCCCCCCCCCTCCCCCTTCCCCCCTCCCCCCCACCCCCTCCCCCTCCCCCCCTCCCCCCTCTCCCCCCTCCACCCTCCCCCTCTTCCCCCCTCCCCCCTCCCCTTCTCCCCACTCCCCCCTCCCCCTCCCCCTCCCCCCCCTCCCCCTCCCCCCCCCCCTCCCCCCTCCCCCTCCCCTCCCTCCCCCCTCCCTCCCTCCCCCCCTCCCTCCCTCCCCCCCCCCCCCCCTCTCCCCCTCCCCCCCCCTCCCTCCCCTCCCCCCCCTCTCCCCCCTTCCCCCTCCCCCTCCCCCCCCCTCCTCCCCCCCCCCCCCCTCCCCCCCTCCCCCTCCCCCTCCCCTCCCCCCCCCCTCCCCCCCCTCCCCCTCCACCCCCCCCCCTCCCCCTCCCTCCTCCCTCCCCCCCCCCCCTCTCCCCCCCCCCCCCCCCCCCCTCCCCCCCCCTCCCCCCCCTCCCCCCCTCCCCCCCCCTCCCCCCCCCTCCCCCCTCCCCCTCCCCCTCCCCTCCCCCCCTCCCCCTCCCCCCTCCCTCCCCCCTCCCTCCCCTCCCCCCCCCCCCCCCTCCCCCCCCCCCCCCTCCCCCCCTCCCCCCTCCCCCTCCCCCCTCCCCCCCCCCCCCCCCTCTCCCCTCCCCCCCCTCCCCCCCTCCCCTCCCCCCCCTCCCCCCCCCCCCCCCCCCCCCCCCCCCCCCTCCCCCCCCCCCCCTCCCTCCCCCCCCCCCCCCTCCCCCTCCCCCCCCCCCCTCCCCCCCCCCCCTCCCCCCTCCCCCCTCCCTCCCCCCCCCCCCCCCCCCTCCCTCCCCCCTCCCCCCCCCCCCCCCCCCTCCCTCCCCCCTCCCCCCTCCCCTCCCCCCTCCCCCCCCCCCCCCCCCCCCCCCCTCCCTCCCCCCCTCCCCCCACCCCCCCTCCCCCTTCCCCCTCCCTTCCCCCTCCTCCCCCCCCCCCTCCCTCCCTCCCCCCTCCCCCCCCTCCCCCCCCTCCCCCCCCTCCCCCCCCCCTCCCCCCCTTCTCCCCCTCCCCCCCTCCCTCCCCTCCCCCCCTCCCCTCCCTCCTCTCTCCCCTCCCCCCCCCCCCCTCCACCAGCCCCTCCACCCCCCGCTCCCTCCCTCTCCCCAACATTCATTCCAGCGCCCCCGAGCCCGACGTCCCAGGGCTCAAGTCCACTCTCGCACGCCGAGAGAAAAGCGTGAGGGGCTTCCGGTCGCAACAGCGCAAGCTGTACACCCACACGCGAGGCGGCGGGGCCGTCACCGGTGATCGGGGTATGCGTCAGGGGAGGAAGCGGATGGGGACGGGTAGCGCTGAGTACGGTGGGACCGAGCGGCGTATGACCGAAGAGAAGCGGGGGAGAAAGCGGGAGATAGGGAGGGTGTGGGGGTGGAGTGGGAAGGGGGCAGGTGGGGGTGGAGGGAGGTAGCGGGAGGGGGAGATAGAGATGGGACAGGACCGGAGGGGGGAGGGGAGGGGAGAGCGAGGCAGCGGGGAGATTATAAAAAAACAGAGGCTAGAAAAACAAAAGAGAAAAAATCATACACAAAAAGACTATCCGTGGAGAGTAGATGACTGGTCGACGCCCGCGAGGGGGGGGGGGGTACCACCCCGTTCATGGCCGGGTGCTGGCTCCCCCCTAGCGGCTGGGTCTGGTCGGTCGCGCCAAAATAAACCTCCACACACCTCCGCCCTCCTCGGGGGGACGACTCCCGAGGACGGCGCTGCGTACCCGCGCTCCGAGCCGGCGGGTGACTGCCGCCGAAACGAAGCGGGACCGCGTACCTCCAGCGGGCGCGGCCCGTCACCGGCGGATCGACCCTCCAAGCCGGGGAGGGGGGGGCGCGCCGGGCCGAACGGCAGTCGCGCCGTCCCGGAGGTGAGGCCCCCTGAGCGGCAGCGCCCTCCTGCTCCGGCCCCGAGCCAGCGGCTCCCTAGCGAGCGGAGCGCCTGCGGGAGGTGGGGTGGCACCCCATGCCACCCCATCGTCACCCTCCCTTGCGTGGAGGCTCGGCACGCGCCCCGAGCCCTTCTCACCCCTCCCGCACGGCACGCCGCCCACGCCTCAACGGCTCACGCCCAGGCGGGATCCCTCTCACCCCCACGAGAGGACCCTAGGGCCGCGTGACTCGGGCCGGTTCGGGGAAGCCCTCTCGCCGCCGCACCTCGCGGCATGGGGGTCAGATACGGCCAGGGAAGGTCGAGCGAAGGCGGATCGAAGGGAACCAGCACCGATGCTATACGAAAAAGGAAGGAAGGGAGGATGGTGAGTGAGACACTTTAAGAAAATGAGAAAACGCTCTCTAAACACCGAACTTCATGCAGGGACGGCGTAGGGCGGTTCAGGGGGAGAGGGCTGCAGACGGGGAGGATGGCAGGAGGGGGTGGCAGAGGAGGGACCGTAGCGACCGATGCTGGAGTACTGGGACACGTGGCGCCCGGGGGGAGGGAGGAGGGCCCAGGGAGGAGAGAAAAACAAAAGGGGGAGGGGAAACACGAGACCCGAAAGAGAGGGGAACGGGGAAAGGGGGGTGAATAGAGCAAGCTGTAGAAAGGGAGATTAAGACAGGAACCTTAGGAGGGGAGGAAAGAAGACGGGGGAAGACCAAGGCGAGGGGTTGGGAGGGTGAGGATGGGGCGGTAGGAACAAACGCGTTCAGGCTAAGAGGAGTGAACTCGAACCGGTCAAGCTGGTGGACCCCCCATGCCGCGTGGTCCAGTGATAGTGACGGTGTTTGAAACCGGGGTGGCGGACCTCGGGCGTTATAGGGTTCCGCGCATATAATACGTGGGGACGGGAGGGAGGGAGAAGACGAGTGATGAGTGTATCGTTGAGCGGAGTTAATGATAAAGGGTCGGCGGACCGGCGACCGATGGCTGGTGATAAAAGGCGGGGGAGCCGGGCACGGGGCTCCCCGGGGGAGCTAGACCCAGGAATCGGCGGAAGACTACGGTGGAGGTGAAGGGGGGTAGGCGGAACGGTGGGGAGGCCGATGACGGAGCGAAGGAGCACGGGGCGCGGGGGCGCACAGTGATTTCCAGAGGGGGAGACGAGGGGTAGTCGTAAAGGGGAAAAGGAAGCGTTGGATCGCAGGAGGCGGACATGGGAACGCGGGAGGAGGGATTTGTGCGAATGGTGGAAGATAGAAGGGAGAGATCCCGCATCGTCCGCGGAGGTTTCTCAATATCCCCATCGCCCTGAAGACGAGGACGCGAAGGCGAGGGGGCGGCAGAGATATCCCCCAGCCAAAGATGTACGCACAGCCGTACCCCACCGGGAGGAGGGAGGAGGAGGGGAGTGGCACGGGCGGAGGGAAGGGGGGCCGAAAAGCAAAGGAGGAGCAAACTGGGGGCAGCGAGATGCGAGCAGGGGATGGGCAGCTGGGAGGAGGAAGATGGAGCAAGAAGGAGGTGGGGCCGAGGGTCGGGACGGGAGGGGGCGTCGGACGAGGAATGCGGCCCAAATGAGTACGAGGCTGCGGTGCAGAGCTTCTGGTAGCAGAGACATCAGAAGAGACGAAGAACCGGGAATTAGTGGGTGAAGAGCTTACCGGAAGTGGGGGACTGAGGAGTCAATCCGGGAGTCGCGGTCTGGTCTAGTGAGCTTACTGGACGGGGAAATGGGCTACATGTGATTGCGCACGGCGGTCCAATAGTATTTGAATCAGTTGGTCGGACCAGCACGGGGCCCGCAAGTATACAGTAGGTTCCGATGGCAACGAAAAACATGCCAGCGTTGGTAACCCTGCAGCGATAGCAAAGGTTAAGAGCGGATATACTCTGTAAACTTTAACAATCAACTAACCGGTGGAACAGCAATGATACCAGAGGTGAAGACGAGCACGGGGCCAGAGGGGAGTAAGTGCTAGGGGCACCCCATGGGGGATACAGTAGGTTCTGGATTAGTATACGAGAGCGAGCACACTCGGGACTAAGTAAGGGATGTGGAAGCCTTGGGGGTTAAATAAACCAACAAGCATAAGAAACACATGAGGCTCGTGAAAAGTTTTACAGAACGGACCGCCAATATTCTGGGATCGGCTGGCGTGAGGATGCCACCAGGATGGTCATGGAGGGATTTAAAAGAGAATAGTCCGGCGGAGGACCGAATAGTGGAGAATGGAGTCTATAGCGGCTCCTAGGTAGGTGGTTTCGCCGAATGTCAAAGGTAGATGGGGCTACGTTAGGGCAAACGAATGGGCGGGGGGTGGGGGCGGACGGTCAGGCACGGAGGGGACCGGGAAGCGAGGGCATGAGGGTCAAGAGTCTCGTACTATGGAGAATTCTTTTGAGGAAATAAGCTTCAGATAAGACCGTAATGTAAATCCATACTTTCAGGCGCGGGAATTGAGAATCGGAGGTTGGAGGCCGACAGTACCGAGATGCGCCAGGTGTCTAAAAAGAGAAAGACGTATTAATACGGATACAGAAAACAAACTGTCATTTTTAAGCTCCGACTGACTACCCTACACAAGTACTCCTGATGCGCCAACGTCCACACCATGACTACCTCAGGAAGTCCATTCCGGGAATATGAGAAACAGCCAGAGCAACGGGGCGGACATTAATCGAGAGAGGTGTCCTGCGATAGAGTCGGATGGCAGCAACCCCAACCTAGGGATAGAAGATGTGGGCTTTGGCAACGCCAGTGAGTCTAGAACAATCGGCGGGCTATGAGAGGCCACACTCTCTCAGCCTGGGCCGGGGGGGGGGGAATACGAGAGGAGCTAACGCATGAAGTTAGTCCCCGTGAAGATAGTGGTCTAGCGTTGAGGCATACTAGGAGGCGAGGAGCAGGGGGAGGAGGTTGCTCACTATAGTATTTCAAGAGTACAATCCTTACACGTCCACACACCTTCTCACGGCCAGGTATAAATGCCAGATGGCATCAAACGCGATTAAATGCTTCACCCTGGGGCACGCCGTGTTATGCACTATCCGTACGGAATAGAAACTCTCGTTCGTACGTCTGCAACACGAGTCGCATACCAAGCTAACCAAAGGGTTTAATCTCCGGCATGGCGCTTCGATTAAGTTCGATTCTGCACGACCAACAGCCAGTATTCTGGTGACCTTTCGACTCTCGTAAGTAAAAAATCGTTACATCGTACTAAGCCGGTGGCGATATATATCATCCACACGTTATATCACACCTCAAGCGAGGTCTCTAGGTACATTCTAAGAAAAGTCAAACGGATGCAAAACTGAAACTCGGTCCTGTGGAAAGCTGAATTGTGGTCTGGATAGACGGCGGTTAGATAAAGTTCGCCTAATCGGACAATGCACTGATTGGAAGATGAAGGGTCCTACTTGGTGGGGTCTAATGAAGAAATGATAAATGAAGAACATCGCTTATATAAAAGGCCTTGTAAACATTAAACCTAACAAAGATATTCTCTATGCACCTAAAGATCTGAACCGCCACAACTAAATTCTGCTGGGACTGCAATCCTCCTGTCTGCTATAAGAGTCAAAGCGATGGATAATCCGCCTGAAGCATTTTCAACGAGTGCGAAATGGTAGGAGGGGTTGGAGGTGGCAAGAGTTGCGGAGGTAAGTAAGAACAGAGGACGGCGAGAGAGCGAGGAATTTAGGACTTATGCGCCTGTGGGGCGCAGACGACGAAATAACATTAACACCGTAAGCGGAAAGCGCAGGGGAAAGGAAGTACCTAGATCAAAAACCAGGAGAGGGCAGTCATAAATTGGTCTGTTGCCGAAGCAGATTGACACGGAGAATCTTCGAATAAATGGGGGTGGGCGAAAAAACCCGCTTTGGGGGGGGGGGGGGGGGGGGGGGGGGGGGGGGGGGGGGGGGGGGGGGGGCGGGTAAATATCGGCAAGTCATACAAGTTACTGGTTCGCGGATGTACTAGGCAAGTTCTCCAGACATGGGGGGGGGGGGGGGGGGGGAGTATGGTGTTTTTTTACCGATACCCCTTAACAGTGACTGCTGCTGGGTTGGACATGTTGGACTTGACGCCACTGCGAGATGAAGTATAGATCCGACCTAATTGCCTCAACAAGGAGGCACTCAGCGGGCTTTTCTTTTGAGTCCAGTGGGCTAGAGGCCGTATCAGAGTCGAGAGCAAATATCAATTCGAGGGAGAGGAAGCGATGGTTGGTGTTGAGTGGTACAGGAAGGGTAGGGGATGGTGGCGGCTCCGGAAAGCTGGCCAATCGTTCGGATATACTCTGTGAGTGGAAAGGAAGGAGAGCTAGCGACCACTGCGTAGGCATACCCCTGTGGGGAGCCGGTTGGTCTGGGGGTTGTACCCAGAAGAACTCAGGGGCAACAACGCAAAAAAAAAAACATAAGTTATACGTACAAGAGAGATAATCTTAGCATGGGATCAGTTGGTAGGTAGTGACACGTCCTACGGGCGTCTTACATCCGGACCGATTTCCATGTATGGGTGGATGCGGAGGAAGAATTCAGGCAATGATGCAGGGGCGCACGAAGGGCTTGACGTCAGAGACGGTGGGATCTAGGTGTATCGGCTAAACGCGCGAGGGTCCTTGATTTCTCTCTGGTTCACAGGGGATGGGTCCTATGGTGTGCGACGTGGGTAAAAGTAACCAAGTTCGTGTTTGGCAGACGTATTTTCTACATAAATAAGCGCAGAAGAGTAGAGACTAGAATCCGAGTCGTTAGAATTGAATTCGTGGTGTGCCGCACAAAACTTTAGACGACTAAAACAACAAAAATCACTGTTGAGAAATGCCATATGGGGTTGTTGAACTCTAGGAAGAGGGAAAGAGATGCGCGGGAGTCCCTGGCGGGTGGGGCAAAATCAGCAGAGACATATACGACTTAAGGTACAGGGCGCAATCAGGTTTAAAAATTCAAAGGGAGGGCTGGCCATTCCAAAAAGCTAAGTAAGAACTCCCCAGTTCACAAACAATACACGCAGTAAGATATGTATTGAGGATACAAGTTAGTAGTCATTAGGAGGAAGCTGAGCGAGCTATGGTAAAAGTCGGAAATCTTTTGACCCGGAGGCAGAGTAGAGGATGGTGGGGGCTTTGAAGAAGCTCGAGGGGTAGCATTGTGAAAGTGAACTTCACAAGGACCAGATGCAGGACCCTGGGTCCAACGTCTCATCGCAAGGGACTAATGAGCCTGAGCGTTCAGATAGGTGGGTTGTGTCGGATCGTTAGGTGATAACAACCGACATGGGTAGTGATTAGGGGGATTCTGATATTACGTATAGTAATAATAAGTGGACCCGGAAATGAAATAATGGGGGCTCTTTAAAGTGGAGTGGAGTTTACACAACCTAAATGGCGATTAGTCCATGTACTAGATGGGCTGTTACAAAAATTATAGACATTATGGTCACATCGCAAGGGTGCATGTGGCCGAGAGGGGATCCAGGTTAAGGTTACCTTATGACTAACAGTGGAACGACTCATATTGGTGGCGTAGGGAGCGGGAGGGTGGCCTGGCGTGGAGCGGATGAACAGGCTCAATTCGCCCTTATCTTATATTCCGTCTATGCGGTGGGTGGGGTGGGCTAGTCCAATGGAACCGCCTTAGTCGACACAAACCGTACAACCCATGTGTTGGCTGAATACGAGGGACCAGGGAAGACACTTGGACAGAAAGTAACTTGGGTGTAGGGGGTACAGGGCAAGCGTAGTTATCAGCGGGTGGGCGTTACGCAGAGGCATGTCCCGTGTCGTGTGCCTGAAGACGTGGGTAACTCAGGGTTATTTAGAGCTCGGCACTACGCTTGCCCTCTACTCCCTTTCACTTCAGTTCTTCACTGAAGGTCTACCAACAGAAAAAACCTCTGCCGATCCCCAAGATCCCGTGATCCTATCGCTTATGTTATAGCACAGTACTAAATGAGCCTTAGCAGACAATCACTCGACCGGGTAAGAAGCATCACAAGCGACAATCAACAAGGAACGTCTCATGGCAGAAACAAGAGAGTGATAAAAAAAAACAACATTACGAATGGATCATCATCCACTCCTAGCATTGGGATTCCTGCAACCGGTGCGAGTGAAGGCTTGTATCTACACTGACATTAGTCACATCACCGCGGTCCTATCCCCATACGTACCTCGCTGGGATACTGCGCCACTCGTCTTATAATCTTGTTGACCCAATCCCAAGACACGCTCCAACATCTGTGTACCACATTAAAGCTGCTCTCTCGATCAGCCAATCCGCATAAAAAGTGCAAGCCGTAGTTGCGCTACTCCCTCTACCCACCACCTGACCACCATCTCACCTCTATCACCGCCGTCACCGTCACCATCCACTGCGTCACCTACACTCTATCCTCGCTCTCCCCCCCTCACTACCGGGGCGAGAGCGGAGGGGCGGTGGGGGGAGGGGGGGTAAAGTAAGATGTCACTCTCCTCTCTATATTTTCTAGTGTGCGACTGGGATCGACCATCATGCAGAAGGATACGGAAAAGATGCGTCGGACCATCTCTTAAAGACTCTTAGCACGCGCCTACTCGACCACCAGATCATTCATCGCAGCTTCCTCAGCTACATGTCCACCACTCGTGGCTACCTCGCCCCCCTCTCCCCTCTCCCCCCCTCCCCCACCCTCCCCCCCTCCACCCCCCCCTCTCTCCTTCCCCCACACCCTCCCCCCCTATGCTTCTCCCTAGCACAAAACATGGGAAGATAGACAACACATCACTCCAAAGAGAGAGCATTACAAGTTAGGGGCAGTGATCCCCCTACAGATCTGCAATTCCTAACTCACAGCTTAACTTCTTCCCTTCACATTTTACAACTTAATCATTAAACCAGCATTCAAATTCAAAAGGTGTCTTTTACTATATGTTTACAAATTGAAAAACATCTATGTCCTACATTCATTTACTTTCGCCATGTACTCTCCATTTCACACAGGTCAAACATTCACTCTACAATTTCATATAAAAACTACTGCCTTCATTTCCATCTCATGAAAAGCTTTCATCTCGACTACAAAGCAACTGCAAACAATAAAAGGGATTCCAACTCTTAAAAGATATGGTCGCCTGTGAAGGGGAATTAATATTGAAATCAAGTAGCACACACACACTTTTTGAATGATTATGAACACTATTAAACACAATAATTGGCTTAATGCTACATATCAACTTTCATCTCATGGCAAAATGTTAACCAGTTATGTTAAACTTTTACTTTATTGTTGATATACCATATTATTCTCCACTTTTCTTTATATATATTTATTATTAATCTATTTTTAAATTTCATTTTTCTTTTTTATTTATTCAGGGTTACAATATGCTTTAGACATTTTGGATACTAACTGTTATTCATTTGAAATTTGTTGTGAAAATCTAGTAAAAACCAAAATCATGATATGGCAACACAATCTCTAATAATTATGAAAATAGCAGAAAAACCGCTTAATTTCTAAACAAGATTTAAATATTCATGAATAAACTTCAGTAGCAGTGGTAGCAAATCCAGATTCAGAAGGGGCAATTGTTCAATCCTGCAAATCCTCGGTTCCAGACTAAGAGGGTTAGTATATGGAGAATTAAGTCATGTTTAATTGATAAGGACTACATGGCAAAAAGAACTATGTACACATAAAATTGTTGTATGTGTTTTATTGTATTGATGTGAAATTATGGGCATATGAAAATGTAATGCATGAAAAATGCTTATGATAAAGCTGCTAAAGTCATGTTTAGCTTAATAAGGACTGCACAGCAAATAGAACTACATACACATGTGGCACTTGATTTATTCTATAAAATTGTTGTACCTGTTTTGTTGTATGGATGTGAAATTTGGGGATATGAAAATATAGCAATAATTTCATAAGTTTCAGTTACAGGTTTTAAAATATAGTTTTCCTTTAACCCTCTTGCATTCAGATTCTCTGAATACAAACTGCCCTAGATTTTGCATTCCATCATGAAATCAGGTTAGGCACACACGCTTGCTAGCCTTTTCCTCCTTCTAAGTACATACCAGCAGCTACAATTACTTCCAGATCCTCAGCAGGGCTTCTACTTCTAGCCTGATAAAGCTTTGACATGTGGTAGCAATTAGTGATGATCACAGCGTGATGGAAATCTACTGTGTGTAAATCCCAGCAAATCCGGATTCAGAGGGGGCAATTATTCAATCCCCGCAAATCTGGGTTCAGACAAAGAGGGTTAGTAGATGGGAAAACCAGCATATATCTCTTGTCTAGTTTGGTCTCTGTTGGAATGGTGTGTTTCTGGAAGCAGTTGCTCCACTTCCAGTATGAAAAGCTGCCATCAAGTGGTTACCAGATGATGATAGATTTACTTGACAAATACTTTATTCAATCAGTATGGCTAAATATGATTTTTTAAAATATCTTAGTACAAAGCGGATTTGACTTTGTGGGAGAGACAGTTATGTTCAAGAATTAATTTTCTTCAAGTATTCAAAAATTCACATACCAAAGTTAAAATTTCACATATCAAAGCCTTCTTAATAGAAAATTTTGTTAATGAATGGAGAAGTGAGCCCTGGGATAATAGAAGACACCTTTATTATAGAAATTTGAAGATCGATTTCAGTAAGGAAAAATATATAACTCGTCTACCAGATATATATGTTTAAGCTTTTATAAAAAAATTTTGTTGTAGTTGTCACAAGCTTCCAATTGAGGATGGACATTTCCATAACATACCACAGGAATAATGAAGGTATTCAAAATACAATATATCTGTTTTAGGGGATGAATTTTATTTTAAGATGGATTGTCCCCATTTTATAAATTTACAAGATTTTAATCCTCAGTTTTTTCTTCAACCCTTGTCCAGTTATAAATTTTGAAGGCTGATGAAATGTAAATCTCGAAAAGTTCTCCTATCTCAAAATTCATAAGATGTGCAGGTATTTCTTAAAAATTCATTTGTTGTCATTCACATGTGTACATTGTGTATTTTAAAGAAATTGATATAGTTTTTAAAATGTTTTGAGGTTTTAATGCTATTTGTTTGTCATTTTGTGATGAACTCGTTTTGTGGTCGCGCCATTGGAGGATGCAATTTCTGTCTTTTTTGCCTAGTGGTTATAAACATACACTTTGTTTTGTTTGAAATAAGAGACATATGATTGAGTTCTGTCTATTCAATAAGTTTATCAATATCTGCCTGCGTATCACTCACAAGCTGGTTTGGACCACTGCTGTTATATTGAATTGATGTATCATGAACAAATATTTGACATAAACAATGAATATGCAGAGGTAGATTGTTATTATTAGAGATAGAGAAAAGAAGTGGTCGTAGTATTGATCCTTGTGGTAATACATATTTTATGAGTAATAAGGTGGATCTCCTCAGCCCAATTTCAACAAGAAAAAATGTTAATGCTTGATTGGAAATTTTAAGGCCTTTTAATTTTTGAATGAAAAGAGAAAGTTAAGTTATACTGCAGATGAACGTTGCTCAACTGTATTTAGAGTTTTTGACACATTGTCTGTGCCTGATAAAACATTTTTAAGGCAATATTACCTCCCCTTCAAAGCATATTATAAAGAGTAAGATTCCTTTTTATTGTTTGAAGTTGCTGAGAATTCCAGAGAAAAGTCTGTATGTAATGGAAATGAAGCATCAGTTATTACTTGAAATTGTAGACTGTGCTGTTTAGCTATGTGAAAGGAGGGTGTGGTGGACCAAAATGTTGAAAGTAAGCTTTATTTTCCAATTGTGAAGAGATATAGAAAAGGACACCTTTAAATTGTGGAATAGTTAGTCTAATATATAGGTTTTTTTTTAAAAGTTTGATGACAAGAAGTTAAGCTTTGAGTTAGGAACTGCAGATCTGTGGGGGGATCTGCCCCTAACTTGTAATGCTCCTCTCTTTGGAGTGATGTGTTGTCTATCTTCCCATGTTTGTGCCAGGGAGAAGCATAGGGAAGGGGGGGGAGGGGGGAACGGTGTGGGGGGGAAGGGGTAGAGAGGGGGGTGGAGGAGGAGAGGAGGAGGGTGGCGGGGAGGGGGGAGGGGAGGAGGGTGGGGGAGGAGGAGGGTGGGGGAGGGTGGGGGAGGAGGAGGGAGGGGCAGGGGGAGGGGGGGGAAGGGGGGGGAACGGTGAGGGGTGGAGGAGGAGGGTGGGGGGAGTGGGGGGAGGGAGGGGGAGGGAGGGTGGGGGAGGGAGGGTGGGGGGGAGTAGGGTGGGGAGGAGGGGCGGGGGAGGGTAGGGTGGGGAGGAGGGGCGGGGGAGGGGGTGGGGAGGAGGGGGTGGGGGGTTGGAGGGGGGAGGGGGGTGGGGGGAGGGGGTGGGGGGGTTGGAGGGAGGAGGGGGGGGGGTGGGAGGGAGGAGGGGGGAGAGGGTGGGGGGGTTGAGGGGAGGGAGGGGGGAGAGGGTGGGGGAGAAGGGGTGGGGGTAGAGGAGGAGGGTGGGGGTAGAGGAGGGAGGGTGGGGGGAGAGGGGGGGTGGGGGAGGAGGGTGGGGGAGGGGCGGGGGTGGGAGAGGAGGGAGGGGGAGGAGGGTGAGGGAGGAGGGTAAGGGAGGGGTAGAGGAGGAGGGTGGGGGTAGAGGAGGGAGGGAGGGTGGGGGAGAGGGGGGTGGGGGAGGAGGGTGGGGGAGGGGCGGGGGTGGGAGAGGAGGGTAGGGGGAGGAGGGTGGGGGAGGAGGGTGGGGGAGGGGGAGAGGAGGAGAGGAGGGAGGGGGAGGAGGGTGGGGGAGGGGCGGGGGTGGGAGAGGAGGGAGGGGGAGGAGGGTGAGGGAGGAGGGTAAGGGAGGGGGAGAGGAGGGAGGGGGGGTAGAGGAGGGAGGGTGGGGGGAGGGGGGGAGAAGGGGGGTGGGGGAGGAGGGGGAGGGAGGGGCAGGGGTGGGGGGTGGGGGAGGGGAGGAGGGGGAGGGAGGGGCAGGGGGGGAGGGTGGGGCAGGGGGAGGGGGTAGGAGGGGTAGGAGGGGCAGGGGGGAAGAGGGGAGGGGGGAGGGTGAGGGGGCAGGGGGAGGGGGAAGGGTGAGGGGGCAAGGGTGAGGGGAGGTGGGGAGGGGAAGGTAGGGTGGGGAGGGGGAGGAGGGGAGGGGGGAGGGGCGGTGGGGGAGGGGAGGTGGGGGAGGGGAGGTGGGGGGGGAGGGGAAGGTAGGGTGGGGAGGGGGGAGGGGCGGTGGGGGAGGGGCGGGGGAGGGGTGGGAGGGGGTGGGAGGGAGGAGGGGTGGGAGGGATGGGGTAGAGGGTGGGGGTACAGGAGGGAGGGTGGGGGTAGAGGAGGGAGGGTGGGGGAGAAGAGGGAAGAGGAGGGTGGGGGTAGAGGGAGGAGGGGTGGGGAGGGGTTAGAGGGTGGAGGTGGGGTGGGGGGAGGGAATTTTGAAGCAATTACTTTGCACCAAAAATAAAATGTTTTTGGACTAATATTCTTGTGGTCAGAACATTGCGCTGGCAATTTGACCAATTTAACGACCCGGCTTCGATTCCCGTTCAAGGGGATTTTCCCCCTGGAGTTAACATCAGTGCTGACTCAACTCTCGCCAAGTCCTTCGAATGAGACTATAAACCGAGGCCCGTGTGCGAACGCACGCAGAACATCTTGCGCACATGTTAAATCCTGTTCCGCTTTTCGTAAGAGTAGGCCATTGTGTGCTGGTGGGAACAGATGACAAGATGTACAAAACTGCGTACACACGGGACTGGATGTAAATAGCACATGAGTGCTTATTCCATTATTCTCGATATAAAAGAATAAATAATTTTAAAAAATGAAATAAAATTGTTGTCAGTTTTGACCAAGCTGATAATTATATAGGTCCTACTCTTCAGTAAAAAGCACCTTTCTTTTTCCAAGAAGGTACGATGGTGCTATCTATCATTCAAGGAGAAAACAATACACTCTAAGGCCGGCTTTCATTCATATTCAGAAAGTGTTTTTTTAAAAATATCTATACAATACTTCAAAAAGCACACTCCATTCACAATGTATCTTTGCTTCAGTCCCGGATTAGTACGTGCTTTCTTGAACTCTTCGATTCGTTGCACTTACGAAAATGGAATAGGCCTATAGGACGTTGTCATAGCAAGCCCGACACATTCATTGTCATTGTTCTTCTTTGTCTTTATTGTCATTCTTCTACTTCTTCTTTGATGTCATTCTTCATTTTCATCTTTATTGTCATTCTTCTTCTTCTTCTTCTTTTTCTTTTCTTCTTCTTCTTCTTCTTCTTCTTCTTCTTCTTCTTCTTCTTCTTCTTCTTCTTCTTCTTTATTGTCATTCTTCTTCTTCTTTCTTGTTTCTTGTTCTTGTTCTTCTTGTTCTTGTTCTTGTTTTTCTTCTTCGCAATAAGTTCTTCTTCTTCTTCTTCTTTGCAATTCTTCTTCTTCGCAATTCTTCTTCTTCTTTTACGCAATTCTTCTTCTTTTTACGCAATTCTTCTTCTTCTTCTTCTTCTTCTTCTTCTTCTTCTTCTTCTTCGCAATTCTTCTTCTTCTTCTTCTTCTTCTTCTTCGCAATTCTTCTTGTTCCTGTTCTTGTTCCTCTTGTTCTTCTTGTTCTTGTTCTTGTTCTTGTTGTTGTTGTTCTTCTTCTTCTGCTTCTTCTTCATCGACGTAGTCGTTGAATGCTCAGGCAGCAACTACTGTTGTTTGTTATATGAGCGACAATGCGTTGCACTGCCGTTAAGTGCCTAAGTCAGGCCCAATGCATCCCACTTCGGCATGGGAGATAATTTGTTGTTTTTTTTTTTTTTTTAAAGTTTGTAATTTTTAAAAAAGCAGGCGAATAGACCAAGAAGGTAGAATGAGGTAACAGGAAGAAAAAAAAACAAGGCAAAAAATGTAAAGGGATAGAAAAGAGGGAGTTCCTAGCACAGAATTTTCAGGCGTGATTGCTTTTATATACTTACTGGGTTCCTGGCATTCCAATGGGATGTGCCGGTGGGAACAGACGACATTTACAAAACTGCATACACACGGGGACTGGATGTTAAAAAAAAGATATGATTGCTTATTCCATTATCCTCGATATTAAAAGAAGAAATAAATAAAATAAATTAAATGGGGGATGTCCTGATTTTGAAACTAGCAGGTAGAGTGAACTTACACTCTCTATTTTTGCCTTTGTTTTCATTTCCTATTTGTCCCTGCCTTCAACATTTGAAATTCCTTCACCTGCCCAAATTTATAGCCTCTATAAGTGTGTGGTGTGTGTGTGTGTGTGTGTGTGTGTGTGTGTGTGGTGTGTGTGTGTGTGGTGTGTGTGTGTGTGTGTGTGTGTGTGAGAGAGAGAGAGAGAGAGAGAGAGTGTGTGCTTTCGAATTTGCTAGAATTATTCATTGTCATTGGTTGCTTGTTTGTTGTGAGGGTCGAGTGCAAGCGCTTTGATTTGTTTTTACAAGATATAGCGCTATATAAATTCCATGTATTATTATTATTATTATTATTATTATTTATTATTATTATTATTATTATATTATTATTATTATTTATTTATTTATTCTTTTATATCGAGGATAATGGAATAAACACTCATGTGCTTTTTTTTCATCCACGACAAAAAAAACCCAAACAGTCATCACTAGTGAGAATTCTGTCAAAAGTGTAGGGTAGAAGGATGAGGGAGTTGAACTCTCACTGAAAAAGGATGAGGGAGTTGAACTCTCTTTAAGAAGGATGAGGGAGTCTGAACTCTCTTTAAAGAAGGATGGAGGGAGTCTGAACTCTCTTTAAAGAAGGATGAGGGAGTCTGAACTCTCACTGAAAAAAGGATGAGGGAGTCTGAACTCTCTTTAAAGAAGGATGAGGGAGTCTGAACTCTCTTTAAAGAAGGATGAGGGAGTCTGAACTCTCACTGAAAAAAAGGATGAGGGAGTCTGAACTCTCACTGAAAAAAAGGATGAGGGAGTCTGAACTCTCACTGAAAAAAAGGATGAGGGAGTCTGAACTCTCACTGAAAAAAAGGATGAGGGAGTCTGAACTCTCACAGTAGAAGGATAAGGGAGTCTGAGTCTGAATCTCACTGAAAAAAAGGATGAGGAGTCTGAACTCTCACAGTAGAAGGATAAGGGAGTCTGAGTCTGAACTCTCACTGAAAAAAGATGGAGGAGTCTGAACTCTCTTTAAAGAGGATGAGGGAGTCTGAACTCTCACTGAAAAAAAGGATGAGGGTGTCTGAACTCTCACAGTAGAAGGATAAGGGAGTCTGAGTCTGAACTCTCTTTAATGAAGGATGGAGGGAGTCTGAACTCTCACTACTAAAAAAAGGATGAGGCCCCGTGTGCGAACGCCCACAAACATCTTGCACACATGTTAAATCCTGTTCCGTTTCAAAAGTATGGTGTATTACATTAAGGGGAGAAAACAATACATTCAAGGCGGCTTTCATTATATTCAGAAGTGTTTTTTTTAAATATTAAACAATACTTCAAAAAGCCATCCATTCACAAGTTTCTTTTTTTTACCCCGGGTTTACTGCTTTCTTAAAATCTTCGATTTTTTGAAATTTCGAAAATGGAATGGGCCTATGGCGTTTTAAAACACCCACACATTCATTGTCATTGTTCTTTTTTGGGGTTTTTGTCATTCTTCTATTTTTCTTTAATGTCATTCTTCATTTTCTTTTTTCCCTTTTTTTTCTTCTTTTTTCCTTCTTTTTTTTTTTTTTTTTTTTTAATTTTCCTTTTTTTTTTTTTTTCTTTTTCTTTTTTTTCTTGTTTTTTTTTCTTGCAATAATTTTTTTTCTTCCTTTTTTTTCTTCTTCTTTCTTCCTTCTTTTCTTCTTTTCCCTTTTCTTCTTCTTTTTTCGCAATTTTTTTCCCTTTTCTTCTTTTTTCTTTTTCCTTCTTTTTTTTCTTTTCTTTTTCTTCTTCTTCTTCTTTTCTTCTTCTTTTCTTTTCTTCTTTTTCTTTTCTTTTCTTCTTCGCAATTCTTTTTTCCCTGTTCTTGTCCTTTTTTCTTCTTTTTTTTTTTTTTCTTGTTTTTTGTTTTCTTCTTTTCGCTTTTCTGTTTTTTTTCATCGCGTAGTTTTTTTAAATTTTCGGCAGCAATATTTTTTTTTGTTATATGAGCGAAATGGTTGCACTGCCGTTAAGTGCCAAATTTTGGCCCCCAATGCACCCCCTTCGGCGGGAGAAATTTTTTTTTTTTTTTTTTTTTTAAAGTTTGAAATTTTTAAAAAAAAGCAGGGTTTAACCCAAAGGGAAGGTAGAAAAGGGGCAAAATGGGAAAGGAAAGGGGAAAAAAAAAGGCCCCCAAAAATGAAAGGGGGAAAAAAGGGGGGTTTCCCCCTAGCCAAATTTTTTAGGCGTGATTGCTTTTTTACTTAGGGGGTTCCCTGGCTTCCAAGGGGTGTGCCGGTGGGAACAGACGACTTTACAAAACGCAAAACCCCCGGGGAGGGGTTTTAAAAAAAAGCTATAGTTATTTTTTATTAAAAAAAAATTAAATTAAATTATTTTATTTTAAATTTTTAAAAAAATTAATTTTTTTTTTTTTTTATTTTTTATTTATTTATTTATTTATTTTTTATATCGAGGTTTGGAAAAAACATATGTTTTTTTTTTACCACGAAAAAAAACCCAAACGTCCCCCACTAGGGAAAATTTCTGCCCAAAAAAATTAGGGTAAAGGTGGGGGAGTCTAAAACCCTTCAAAAAGGTGGGGAGCAAAATCTTTTAAAAGAAGTTGGGGGGGGGGGGAAAAGGGGGGGAGGGGAGAAGGGGGGGGCTTTTTTTGGGGGGGAGGGGGGGGGTAGGGAAGGGTGGGGGGAGGGGGGGGGGGGAATGGGGGAAAAGGAGGGGGGGGGTAAAGGGGTGGGGGGGAGGGGGTAGGGGGTTGGGGAGAAGAGGGTTTTTCGTAAGAGTATGGTGCTATCTATCATTCAAGGAGAAAACAATACATTCTAAAGGTCGGCTTTCATTCATATTCAGAAAGTGTTTTTTTTTAAATATCTAAACAATACTTCAAAAAGCACACTCCATTCACAATGTATCTTTGCTTCAGTCCCGGATTAGTACGTTGCTTTCTTGAACTCTTCGATTCGTTGCACTTCGAAAATGGAATAGGCCTATAGGACGTTGTCATAGCAAGCCCGACACATTCATTGTCATTGTTCTTCTTTGTTCTTATTGTCATTCTTCTACTTTTCTTTAATGTCATTCTTCATTTTCATTTTTATTGTCATTCTTCTTCTTTGTCTTGTCTTTTCTTTTCTTGTTCTTGTTCTTTTCTTCTTCTTCTTCTTCTTCTTCTTTATTGTCATTCTTCTTCTTCTTTCTTGTTTCTTGTTCTTGTTCTTCTTGTTTTTTTCTTGTTTTTCTTCTTCGCAATAAGTTCTTTTCCTTTTTTTTTTTCTTTGCAAAACTTCTTTTTTCGCAATTCTTCTTCTTTTTCGCAATTCTTCTTCTTTTTTTTACCCAAATTTTTTTTTCTTCTTCCTTTTTTTCTTCCTTTTCTTCTTTTTCTTCCCAATTCTTCTTTTCTTCCTTTTCTTGTTCTTTTTTTGTTCCTGTTTTTGTTCTTCTTTTTCTTTTTTTTGTTTTTTTTTTTTTCTTTTCTTCTTCGCAATTCTTCTGTTCTTCTTTATGACGTATCGTTGAAGCTCAGGACAATCTGTTTTTGTTATTGGCGGGGCAATCGTTTTTCACTGCCGTTTTAAATGCCTAAGTAAACCCCCGTAGTGCACCCCTTTTGGCATGGGAGAGAAATTTTCTTTTTTTTTTTTTAAAATTTTTAATTTTTAAAAAAACGGCGAATAACCCAAAAGGTAGAAAAAGGTAACAGGGAAAAAAAAAAAAAAGGCAAAAAAAAAGTAAAGGGATGAAAAGAGGGAGTTCCTAGGACAAATTTTTAGGCGTGATTGCTTTTTTATCTTTTCGGGTTCCCCGGGATCCAATGGGATGTGCCGGTGGGAACAGACGACATTTACAAAATGCATTTAACACGGGGGGCTGGATGTAAAAAAA
>CM060329.1:10681307-10700376 GCA_030674155.1 Stramonita haemastoma
AAAAAAAAAAAAAAAAAAAAATCACACTTGATGTTCAGCCTCAGTTGTTATCCCACAAACCAGGCAGACACACAGAAGCAGTCACAGATAATGTATGTATTCAAAAAACTGTTTTGCCTGAGTCCAACGGCACAAATGACAAATTGGCAGGGCCCTTCAGCTTTTTTGTTTGTTTGTTTCAATAATTTTTTTTTATTCAATCCAACAGTGTACACATACTATAAAAAAAATAATGTGAAATTTTGTATCATCATGGAAGATATTTTTCATTAAAAAAAAAAGATAGAAAGAAATGGAAATGCACAAACATTGTTTGAATAAAGAAAAAGGAAAAAGGGGGGTGGGAGGGGGCAAATAACTTTAATATCTACTTGTTTGTATTAAGAAAAGTAGTGCCAAAAGATTAATTGTTTTAGTGGAAAAATTTCGCAACAGTTCATTGATTATGAGAGCACCCTTAGATTCTTTGTTCCACGTGGTCCCTCTCCAGGCTAAACTTGTGATCAACGATAAAAGTTTCTAATTCTAAAATTCAGATCAGCTACTACGTACAAAACAAAAGTACAGCATTTACTTCTTCAGATGTGAGTGTAATGTGCTGTACACATTGAAAATCTCTGTCGACATTTGTAAGTCTGAAGCACCAGTCCACTGACCAGCTGAAGTCACCATTTTAGTCAGTAAGAGGAGGGGGGGGGGGAGAGGGGTACTAAATGCAAATGAGAATGGGACATCATCACTGGAACTAAGTGATAAACTGAAATCAGGCATTTCTTCTTCTTCAAAAAAAAAAAGAGCTTTCTGATGGTATTTCGGGATTTCTTGTACGATTAATACTGAAATTTCTATGACTTCCGCAAAATTAATTTTTAAACACATAATACCATATCTTTGAAAAACTTCACCAAAAAATCCCATCGTCTCATCAGTTAGCAAGGAAGTTTCTTCTTTCCAATGGTACGCGCTATGAATAGGTTTGTGTAATTGAAAGATCCCTGATCGTGTTGGAAGATGAAGCACAAAAATTTACTAAGTCACGTTTTAGCTTACCAGGCTCTGGCAGCAGTACATTTTTCAGTATATCAACATTATTTAACCCGTCACTCACATTCATCCCCTCATCAATCTTGCCAAAAAATATCACACACACTAAGCATTAAACTTTTTATTGGTATATTTCTTTAAAGTTTTCTTTTCGATTTGTATGAAGAAATTGGGGGTGCAAAGTGGGTCAAATTTGCCACTTTCAGCTACACTCTCCTGGCTTGCAGCAGCAGTGGTCCTACCTAATGTGACAGCGACACAGGGAATGTTGCTTTTGTTTGGTTCTAATGGGAGTAAAACACAAATAAATAAACCAACAACAACCCCCCCCCCCCCCCCCCCCAGGCCCTTACCATAAAAAGAATCCAAAGTTAAAGAATGTTTTACACTTTCTTTACAGAAGTAAGAGGAAAATAAAGCAAAGAAGAAAAAAAAACCCTGAAAAAAGAAATACCTTAAGTGAACAGAGACAGGATAGAAGTGTGATAAAGATAGGCAACATTTCCATCAGTCACACACACACACACACACACGGGAGACAGGATAGCCTAGTGGTCAGAACACTGAGTTCTCAATTTGACGACCCAGGTTCAATTCCCGTTCAAGGGGATTTTTCCCTGGAGTTAACACCAGTGCTGACACCATTCTCCCCTGAAGTCCTTCGGATGAGACTATAAACTGAGGCCCCCATGTGCAAACGCATGCAGAACATCTTGCGCACACGTTAAATCCTGTTCCGCTTTTTGCGAGCAGGCCATTGTGTGCCGGTAGGAACAGATGACAAGATTAACAAAAGTTATCACACACGGGGACTAGATGTAAAAAAGCACATGAGTGCTTATTCCACTATCCTCAATATACAAGAATAAATAAAATAAATAAAACACACACACACACACACACACACACACACACACACACACACACACACACACACACACACACACGCACTCACCCACTCACCCACCCACCTACTCACTCACCCACCCACCCACCCACTCACTCATCCACCCACCCACCCACTCACCCACCCACACACCCACTCACTCACCCACACCCCCACCCACCCACTCACCCACCCACACCCCCACCCACTCACCCTGGGTCAGCCTGTAGTTGACCCCGCCAATGCCGTACTCGTTGGCCCGTTCCTGCGACCTCTGCAGGATCCAGGTGATGTGGTGAGGGTCGTCTCCGTCAATGGCCACCCCCTCTGCACACACACACACACACACACACACGCACACACACACAACCTGCATTGTCAACACAGCGGCCACCACCACTGGGCTACACTATACTCTACAGCTCAAATCGGTGGAGCGGTGGTCTAGGTGGTAACGCGCCTTGCCTAGAAAGCAAAAAGTCCGGGTCGGAGTGTGCAGGTGGTTCGTACCCCGTTTGGGCCCCCAACTTTTTCCCCATCCATTTGACCCTGAGTGGTGGTCTGGGCGCTAGTCTTTTGGATGAGACGATAAACCAAGGTCCCGTGTGTTACACATTACTATTTAGTGCACGTAAAAGAACCCACGGCAACAAGGGGGTTGACCCTGGCAAAATTCTGTAGATAAAAGCCATTCTGATAGGGAAAAAATGTCATACATTCACATGCAGGAAAAAGAAAAAAAAAAAAGGGTAGGCGCTGCACTTGTGGCAACGCGCTCTCCCCGGGGAGAGCAGCCCAAATTTCACGCACAGAAATCTGCTGTGACATAAAGTGGTACAAAATACAAATACAACTCATCCTGGGCAAGTAGAATGTCACAGAGCCTGTTTTTCTTCCCTCCAAGAGTATGAATACCCAAACCCCTAAAACTGAATATATCCAAATACCTTCGATGCTGTTCCCTACTCTCAATACTTCTCCCTGGAAAAAAAAAAATGAAAGGAAGGAGACGAGGAGGAATCTGCTTCACATCCCTGTTTAGCTAGACCTGCTTTCCAGATCTGACTTGCGTACTGACTATCTAGCTATCCCTTAGTCTGGCGACCGTGGGGGCACCCATGGAGACTTGACCACCAGTTCCCTCCATTCCTCTCTCTGTTCTGCCTTTCTCAAAATTTAGTTGAGTTTTCTAGGCCTGTCCATTCGCTGATGTTGTCCTCCCATCTCTGCCTCTTTTTCTTCCTCCTTGGACAGTGCCTTGCAGTATTGTTTTTGCAAGTCCTTTTGATCTTGTGACATGCCCCTACCATTTAAGTTTACGCATCTCTATGATTGATAAAGATTTTCGTAGGGACCAATGGTTTGCTGGATTCTGTTCGACGAAGACGTGCATAACAGAATCCAGAATCTAGCGTACTGACTACACTGAACTAAAAATACTGACCATGGATTGGCGGCGTTACACCAGATCAAAACATGAGACCTACTCACTGACAATTAAATGGCTGACCCCCATCACTTTTCATCCGCACATCACCAACTACAGCTGCTAACCCACAGAGTGTTTTCATTGAACTGGTTAACATGCAGTCACAAAGCCAAAAAAAAAAAATTATTCAGATTCATTTACAAGCACACATCCTTGCCCCGAGAAGAACGAGGAAGCACACAAAACCACACAGGGTCTGGATGAAAAAAAAAGCACACCAGTGCTTATTCCATTATCCTCGATATAAAAGAATGAAACAGATAAAGAAATCAATAAAATAAAATAAAAACAGGTCTGACCTCCGAACGGCTCCTCCTTCTGCCACAGTAGGATGCGGACGTACTCTATACAGTGCTCGGGCAGGCGGGGCGTGTGGGCGATGGTGCACAGCGGGAAGTTCACCTGGAACCACACACACCACAAGAACAATAAATAAATAAACAATAAAAAAAATAATAATAAATATATTTTTAAAAAGGAATAAAAAAAAATTTTTTTAAACAAACACACACACACACACACCACAAGGTCATGAAACCGTCGGTCTTTCTTCCACACAATATTTCCTTTTTGTTCCACCGACAGAGCACTGGATACGGTGCCAGCACTTGTATGATATGGTAAAGTCTAAAGACAAGCATCCTCTGATGCCAGAGTATGGTTGCCTCTATGGCCAAGTACTTCTAAAATAAATGATAAAAATAACAAAACAGCCCTACAGGCAAACTCTCATCCGGATTGTACAAGTATGTCTTCACAGTGATGCCCAGGTGTGGTGAGGGAGACAGAGCATGTGAGGCTGGGGAATGCCCAACAACCAGATGACATCAATAAACATTACGACATCTATAGGGCTGCTTTCTGATCATTCAGAACACATAAACAATGCATCACAGAAACGAATGTTGGCGACGAGGATGATAATTTCTGAGGTATTTGGTGCCTGACTTGTGATGTGCAAGAAGAAGACAAGAGGATAAGACAACAAATAAGAAGAAAAAGAAGGAGAAGGAGAAAAAGCAAGAAGAAGAAGAAGAAGAAGAAGAAGAAGAAGAAGAAGAAGAAGAAGAAGAAGAAGAAAAAGAAGAATGCAAACAAAAAGAATGCAAAGAATGCAAAGAAGAAAAAGAAGAATACAAACAAAAAGAATGCAAAGAATGCAAAGAAGAAAAAGAAGAAGAATACAAAGAAGACAAAAAAAAAAGCAGCAGAAGACACATAAAACCCGCAGAAGAAGAAGAAAAAAGATCTCTTCACACTCCAAAAGACGCCCCACAGACCTGTGGAGGGTAGAGGTCGAGGGTGCACTCTATGCAGGCGGTCATCCCTGGCAGGACGACCCTGGCGTTGCCCTTGAACCCCTCCGTGCCGCCGTCCACGATGGGGATGATGCTGCTCTGGTCCAGCTGCCCGTCCTCATAGGTCAGCATGCTCACCTGACAAAGTGGATTGATTGATTTATCTATTTATTTATTTATTTACTTATTCATTTATTCATTCTTTTCTTTCTTTCTTTATTCTTTTGTTTATCTATTTTTTTTCTTTCGTTTATTTATTTGTTTGTTCTTTTCTTTCTGTTATTCATTTCTTCTTTTATTTGTTTATTCTTTTATTTTGTTTGTTTATTCTTTTGTTTATTTATTCTTTTGTTTATTTATTCTTTTATTTACTCTTTTATTTATTTATTCTTTTATTTATTTTTTCTTTTATCTATTTATTCTTTTATTTATTTTTTCTTTTCATTATTTATTTCTTTTATTTATTTATTCTTTAATTTATTTATCTATTCTTATGTTTATTTATTCTCTTATTTATTCTTTTATTTATTTATTCTTTTATTTATTCCTTCCTTTATATCAAGGATAATGGAATAAGCAATCATGTGCTTTTCTTACATCCAGTCTCCGTGTGTATGCAGTTTTTATCAATCTTGTCATCTGTTCCCGCAGGCACACAATGGCCTACTCTTATGAAAACCGGAACAGGAAATCAAATTGAGGCATCATTGGGTCACTGCACTGATTTGGGTCAGGCTGTGTGTGTGTTATGGGTATGCTGAACCCTACACTAAACAATACCTGAATGTCTCAACGTGGCATTTTTAAATTACACTGCATGCATTAATTTTATTTTATACTACCTTATGTCACAGCAGATTTCTCTGCATGAAATTTGGGCTGCTCCCTCCAGGGGGAGCGCGTTGCCACAAGTGCAGCACCTACCCTTTTTTTTTTCCCCTCAGGGATGGTGTCTAAACACGACACCTGTGTGCATGCTGGTTTTTATAATTTTGTCATCTGCTCCTACCAGCACATGATGGCCTGCTCTTCCGAAAGGCGGAACGGGGTTTTAACATGTGCGCAAGATGTTCTGCATGCGTTCGCACACGGGGCCTCGGTTTCTAGTCTCATCCGAATGACTGACAGAGTATACAAACTATATATATATATATATATTATATATATATATATATATATATATATATATATATATATATATATATATATATATATATATATTTATATATATATATATATATATATATTTATTATATATATAAGCCGCTGTAGTCTAGTGGTTAGGGCGTTGGACTCGTAATCTAAAGGTTGCGGGTTTGATCCCAGCTTTCGGCTATGGCGTTGTGCCCTTGGAAAAGGCACTTTACGGCTATTTTCTCACCCCACCCAGGTGTACAAGGGGTACCAACCTTGTGTTGGGGGTTAACCCTGTGATAGACTGGCGTCCTACCCAGGGGGGAGTCTATGACTCTCAGTGGCTTAACGCCACAGAAACCGGGATAAGCATCGGCCTGATGAGGCTTAGGCTCGGGACAGACTTTAACTTTTAATATATATACATATATATATATATGGTCAGGCACCCAACAGCAGCACAACACATTTTCACTCCTATGACAGACAACACTATATATATACATTTATATACAAGTATATAAATAATACAGAGTAAAGAGTATCATACATCTACTAGGCTGACTGACGTCAATCATTCATGCACAACGCACGCATGCACACACGCACGCGCACACACACACACACACACACACACACACACACACCACACACACACACACACACACACACACACACACACACATACACACACTGGTAAACAATTAACAGCGACATATCAAAATCATGTTTCACATGATTTCGATATGTTACTGTTAAATGTTTACAAAACTGCAAAAATACCGGGACTGGAAGTAAAAAAAACCCACACAAATGATTATTCCATTATCCTCAAAATAAAAGATTAAAAGAAAAAAAAGAAAGAAGAAAGACTGGCTTCAGCAGACAAGCCAAGTCATTGTGCACAGAAACCAACACAAGGAGAGGGGAGGAGACAGACTGCAGACATACCAGCATGCCATTGATCCAACGCCTGGCCACTATAGAATCCAGTCCACACACCACAATGTGGAAACCTGCAATGCAGCAAACAGACCTTCATAGTGACACACACACTGTATCTTTTAGTGTGGACACTGTCATACACACACTATGTCAGAACCATCATCCATCATTACACAGTTCCAAACTTTATCACATACACTCAGACTACAATGAACCATCAAAATGGAAACTTCTAAATCACACACTGAAAATAAATTGTCTGTCTTGGCTTGCACGCATGCACCCACGCACGCACGCATGCATGCACGCACACAACCACACACACATGCGGGTACACACGCGGACACACACACACACACACACACACACACAAACACACACACAAAAACACACACACAAACCCACATCCCACACAAAACACACACATTCATGTATATACATCGTTGTAAGAATCAATACATCCAACACCCGGGCAACCTAAAACATGCATTTTCTTTTCATCACAAACTGACATTGCTACAGATTTGCTGTTAAGTCCTATAGGGCATTTCTTGTTGTTCTTGTAGTTTTTTTAAAATTTTAATTTCAATTTTAAATATCTAAAAAAAAAATCTTCTTAATCTGTTAATGTTAAGAATACTCTTCTTTGTTATTACTACTCATTACACAACCCCCCCCCCCCCCCCCCCCCCCCCCCCCCCCCCCCCCCCCCCCCACCCCACACACACACACACATGCGCACACACACACACACACACACCACACACACTGTACACACACACACACACACACTAGATCTCTGTCTCTGTCTCTTTCCGTCTCTCTGTCTCTGTCTGTCTGTCTCCCTCTCTGTGTCTCTGTCTGTCTCTCATCCAGTCTACTACTCTAGGGTCGTCTGGTATCACTTGAAGTGGAAAGACATTAAAATTGAAGACTGACTGACTTAGTTACTTACTTACTTACAAACTGACAAATAACAAGCTGACTACTCACCTCTGTAGAAGGATTCATCAAAGTCTTGGATCTTGGAAAAATGGCTTCATCGGGTCAAGGAATACTATAAAATTCACTTCTTTTTTTTATTTTTTATAAACGGTACAAAAAAAATTTGGCATGGTGGAGAGAGAGAGGGGGGGGGGGAAGAGAGAGAAAGTAGGAAGGAAAGAAAAGGGAGAGGTCATGTTTAAAACTGCACCATACATTTTATAGTTTGTTTTTTCCTGTTGTGTATAAAACATACAAGTGCACACGAAAAAAGAGATGGATGTTTCTGTGGCTGAGAGAGAGAGAGGAGAGAGAGGGAGAGGGAGAGAGAGAGAGAGAGAGAGAGAGAGAGAGAGGGAGAGAGAGATAGAGAGAGAGAGAGAGAATGAGTTTGAGTGTGAGTGTTTCTTTTTTTTTTCTTTTTTTTCTTTTATATCAAGGATGATGGAATAAGCACTAATGAGCTTTTTTTAATATTTTTTTTTTACATCCAGTCCCCGTGAGTATGCAGTTTTGTAAATCTTGTTATCTGTTCCTCTGAGTGTGTGGGGGTTTTTTTTGTTTGTTTTTTAATTCTTTTATATAGAGGATAACAGAATAAGCAACCATGTGCTTTTTTTCATCCGGTCCCCGTGTGTATGCAGTTTTGTAAATCTTGTCATCTGTTCCCACCGGCACACAATGGCCTACTCTTACGAAAAGCGGAACAGGATTTAACGTGTGCGCAAGATGTTCTGCGTGCGTTCGCACACGGGGCCTCGGTTTAAAGTCTCATCCGAAGGACTTTTGGGGATAGTGTGTGTGTGTGTGTGCGTACATGTGTGCATGTGCATGTGAGCGTGCATGTGTGCATGCTTATGCATGCGTGTGCCCAGTCTAATGCCAGCAGCAGTGGTGGGCAGACAGACAGCAGGGAGGATACGCGGTGACTTTACAGCCTGGCACTCTGCCATTGATGAAGGCAGCGGCCACCTCCGCTTTAGGCCTGCCCACATCTTTCGGTCTGAAAACACACACACACACACACACACAGTGACACACACACACAGTTACACACAAATACACAAGCTTGCAAGTACACACACACAGACACATAAAAACACACACATGCATGCATACACACACACACACACATGCGCATGTGTACACACACGCATATATACACAAAATACATGCTCTCACACACACATACACATACACACACACGCACGCACACACACACACTACACACACACACTCACACACATGCAGACACACACACAGTGACACACATATATGCATGCATACACAGACACACACACACTCCCTCAATTACACAAATGTGCACACACGCAAATACACACACACACATACACACACCCCACACACACACACACACACACACCACACACACACACACACACACACATGTGTGAAATTTGGACAATGGCTAAGAGTTAACCACCTAAACAATCGGTAAGGAATGACTAGATTGATCAAGAGAAAACTGAACATGACACCGAATCAAAACCAGCAGCCATCGTATCCCTGACAGACATTGCAAAGAGGCAGACAGTTTGTGAAGAAACTGACCTGAAGAGGAACTGTCTGTTGAGGTTGGACACATCAATGGTGTCCATGTCAATCACATGGATATCCATGAACCCCAGCAAGGCCTGCACACACAGGAAAACAATATGAATTACAACGTAATGATACACATGCACATGTACACATTCACACGCACACACACAAGTCTCTCGGATGAGACTGTAAACCGTGGCCCTGTGTGCAACTGCAAAAGCACACATTAAATCCTGTTCTGCTTTTCGTAAGAGGCCATTGTGTGCCAGTGGGAACAGATGACAATATTTACTCAACTGCATACACACGGGGACTGGATGTAAAAAAGCACATGAATGCTTATGCCATTATCCTTGATATAAAAAGAATAAAATAAAAATAATAAAAACACACTGACACACAGACACAGACACACGCACGCAGGCAAGCACGCATGCACGCACACACACACACAAATGCACACACACACACACACATGTATATACACACATACACACACACACACACACACACACACACACACACACACACACACACACACACACACACACACACAAATTAATCAGGCATCAACATTTCAAAATTTATCTATTCCAGGTTTATATTACCCAGGGCATCCAACTTCAGCATGGAAGAGAATTGTTATATATATATATTTGACTTTTGATCTTTCTGAAAAAAAAAAAAGGCAGGAGAGTGGACCAAGAAGGCAGAAACTAGACAAGAAGGAGGTGACAAGAAGAAAAGGAACAAGGCAGAAATAAAAAAAGAAGGACAAAACTGTGGGAATTCCTCAGCACAGAATTTCCAGAAAGTGCTATGTATACTGACAGGCCCCTGGCATCCCCACAGGGGGCACTAGGCAGACTAGGTTGACAATATCACATTACATTGTGATACTACACACAATATCACTGGGACAGGATAAGCCTAGTGGTCAGAACATTGCTCTCGCAATTTGACGACCTGGGTTTGATTCCCGTTCGAGGAGAATTTTTCCCCTGGAGTTAACATCAGTGCCGATTCCACTCTCCCCAGAAAGTCCTTTGGATGAGACTATAAACTGAGGCCCCATGTACGAACTCACGCAGAACATCTCACACACGTTAAATCCTGTTCTACTTTTTCAGTTTTTGTACGAGTAGGCTATTGTGTGCCGGTGGGAACAGATGACAAGATTTACAAGACTGCATACACACGGGGACTGGATGAGTGCTTATTCCATTATCCTCTATATAAAAGAATAAATAAAAGATAAAATAAATAAATTATACACACCAAATCTTTCAGGAGTTCACAGCCCAAGCCACCAGCACCAATCACCAGCAGTTTACAGGTTTCTCTCAAGAACCCCAGAATCTGAAACATTGCAACAGGACATATATATTATATATGTCGTGTATATTATATGATAGAACATGCATGCGTATGTGTGTGTGTGTGTGTGTGTGTGTGTGTGTGTGTGTGTGTGTGTGTGTGTGTGTGTGTGTGTGTGTGTGAGGGTTCGCGCTAGGATTTTTTCAAACCGTACTGCCAGTTGCCATTTCAGAGATATCATGACCAACTCCCCCCAAATCGGTCCCCAGAAAATACAATCCGGTACGTACTGTGAACAAAACGAAACTATTCAGTAAGGGGGTTGGGGGGGTTGTTCAGCAGCAAAACTAAATCTAAATTGAACGCAAATCTCTCAGACTTTGACTGCCGTGCTGCTGCCACTCGCTTCTTGGGCATGAAGCCACGCAGGAAATAGGATTTTTTTTCTAGCGCCTGTGTCACTGTCTGTGTCAGTCTGTTGTTTTGAGACTTATATTCTTCTTTCTTGTTTCTATGCTTAGCACTCATCTAGATCTTTTGTTCAATTCAGATTTTGTTTTCGACTCTTCTCTCTCAAAGCAACGCGCAAATTCATAGTCAAAGACTCTCCGCTTTTCGCTTTTCGTAAGAGCAGGCCATCGTGTGCCGGTGGGAACAGATGACATTTACAAAACTGCATACACATGGGGACTGGACTAAAAATCACAGGAGTGCTTATTTCATTATCCTCGATATAAAAGATTAAAAGAATAAAGAATAAATAAATCTAGGCCCCATTTACTCATTGTGAATGGAAGTTACTGTCATGCCGAGAAGAGCGCGAAGCTCTGTTCTTTCACAGTAAAGCTTGCTGTTCTGTGTGCTAGGCTAATGTGGCTGGCGCCAAAGATGTTCGTTGGAAGGGGTGGTAGGAAGGGGTAGGTGCGTAAGCACAGTACAGGCGCATGACAGACTGTCAGAAAATGTCACTTCAGACTTTTTTTTTTGAGACGGAAATCTAATCGGTCACAGGCAAACAGAATCGGAACGCGGTACCGGCTGCTTCGAAAATTTTCGGTATTCTCTGTTTACAATCGGTAAAATACTGACAATTACCGGTTATCACGAACCCTGGTGTGTGTGTGTGTGTGTTTTGCGCGTGTGCGCGCGCGGCGTCTAAACTGGAAAAACAAGATACACACAAATACTGGAAGAAGTTGTCATCCAAATGTGTTGGTTGCAGAGATTTCAAAGCATCTGCTGATTCGGCTATTGGTACTAAAGCAAAACGCCAAAAGTAAGTGAGTGAGTGTGCGTGCATGCGAACATGCATGTTTTATATAAAGCTTATGCTAGTACTTGAAGCCAATCATCTTAAGACAGGGCTGGGGAGGGGGTGAGTGGGGGGGGGGGGGGGGGGTGCAACGAAGACAGGGAGGTGTATGTTTTAACTTTTATTTTAAAACTTAGTTTTCCTTTAAATACAAAATGCCTCACAAACACAATCTCTTTTTAAGGCATGCATGCAGCATGTTCGTGTTTTGGGGCTGACAGCATGCTGACAGCAGTATCTACTATCTATAGACTACAAGTAAAACACTGCATCACCATTAACTTTATGCAGTACTTACCAAGTCACACAACTTCACCATTCATTCTTAAAAACAGATACACTTGCTGCTGTACCTACAGACCAGAAGGTAGAAACTTTCAAAAGATTAGGTCTTTAGAGAAGATTCTTCCTTTTACACTTTTAGCAAGCGTCTTAGCCCTGATTTACTGAATGAATACTATTTGATTACTAATGTAGTAATGATATGATGCGCCATTGCTGCTGTTAACTCTTCAACAAGAAATGACAGTGCAAACCTCACCTCTGGACTGGGTTCAAAGTCAGGATGTGCAAAAGGTCCGGTTCTCTCAAGTAATCTTTTGATGTGATTCCATCGCCCGGGCCAGTCACTGTCACCTGACATCTTCACTGCTGGTTCTCACACTTGATTTCTTCTCAGTCCTGCAACTTCAGAAAAGGCTTTGAATGTTATTGTTAAACTAAAGGTTTATGCTTCAGAATATTTCAAACAAAAAAAAAGGGGGGGGGGGGGAGGCAGTCTGACAAGTCTGTTGATTTATCTTGGATAGTGACGATAACAAAAGCATGAAATATCAAAAAATTACCTAAAGGTTAGGCTAAGCTTCTTCAGTTCTTAAAGCACAGTTTGGCTTGTCCATGATATCTGACCAAAATCACATGGATTCTGTCCTAAACCAATTAAGCTGCATACATCAGCAGTAGAGTGAGTAGGCCAATCCCCATAGCAACAATCCCCCTTCCCCCCTTACCATGTCATTCTAAACTAGTCTTCAGTCTTTACCATGTGTGTGTGTGTGTGTGTGTGTGTGTGCGCGCGCGCGAGCGGTCATTGAACGCTATTGATTTTGCACAGTTTCAGTTCATCATAGTTCATGGGATGATTATCAAAGTAAATTTCTGACATGCCTTGATCTTTACTCTTTCGCCAAAGAAAAAACAAGCAAACAGCAAACAAATAAAGCGCTGCACTATCTAACTTTCCTTTTAAATTACTTCATGAACGTAAATTGTCCTATTAGCTAGGCTATAGCCTAGGCCCTACCGTAGCGAGCTCTACAAAGTAGTCCTGAATTATAAGTTCTACACTTTACAGTAGCCTACCGGTGTACAATGATCACACGTGTCAAAAGTCACAAAAGTCCTCAAAATTATCATCTTATCTAGGGTATGTTATAATCTACTGTTACTTTATATCATCGATGACAAAGGCGACACATATATGTCTAGTACAGCCCCCCGGCCATTTATTTACATACAAATTTCAACAGAAAGGGAAGCGATTGCCGCACGAGCCACTGTTGCTGCCGTAAGAGCAGAACGGAAACCGAGATCGTTTATAGGTGTTTTTTGGGAACAAGAAATCGAATACTGTAGCGTAGTCCTAAACTTATCGCAAGGATAGTGTGACAAATTTAATACTTCATCCCTTTATAACATTGCATCATTGTTTGAAGTTTGCTCTTTGTCTCTCAAGATTTCAAAAAGAAAGCTGTTCTAATAATATGTTTTCGTTATTTTGTACCAGTCACAAATCAAGGTCGGTTACTCTGATAGGAATCATTCATCGCCGACACATCGTGTTTCCAACATTGCACAACCAATTCGAGGTAATAACTATTATTCTGGACCTACAATAGCATCTTTGCTTTAATGCTCTTTTTCTGTTTCTAGCCTAAGCATTATTTGTTTATAGAAATATTCACCCTGGTGTGCAATTTTTTTTCAGGTTATTGTTTGTTTCTCGTTATTTTTTTTTAATTGTTACTCGTGATGCTGACAACGCAGTTTCATTTAAGTTAGGTGTGTTCCGTAAAATAAAGAAAATAGATGATATGGTTAAGCACTCTAGATTAATAATCAATAATTCAGTTAATATCAACAAAGAAAAAAACGTTTTGTTTGTGGAAACAATTATTGGTTTAGTTGGTTGTGACAGAATTTGGAATGGCAGCCTGGTAGCAGAAAAAGCAGCCAGATGTAAGGCAGGCTCGAACATAATTATATTAATTAAAGGAATAATTTGTCCATCATATGTTTCTTCATGAGTTTCTTAAATGTGTGTGTGTGTGTGTGTGTGTGTGTGTGGTGTGTGTGTGTGTGTGTGTGTGTGTGTGTGTGTGTGTGTTCTGTCTGTCTGTCTGTCTGTCGCTGTGTTCTGTGTCTCTGTGTGTGTCAAGTCAAGTCAAGTCAAAATGATCTTTATTGAGGGTAAAAGATTAAGTTTACACAACTTTTTTTCATCCTGCCCTCTCAAAAAAAATCATGAAAATTGACTTCTAAAACATTCAAACACAAATATCAACCTTTATTGAAAAAAAAAAAAAAAATGAGGATTTCCTTCCAACAAATCTCTCAAGATAAAAAACAAACAAACCCAAGACAGTACAAACATAATATCACACCATACATACAAATGATAAAAATACAAAATAACATGGGCATGAATAACAACAAGCAGCCAATATGAGGTAGTATCGAACATAAAACGCGGACTTATAGTTTGTCTATCAGATGTTTTCTTCAAAAGTTTCTTAAACATTTGTTTTGAAGGAACTGATTTTAGAAAAGGAGGTAGGTTATTCCACAAATTATTCTTCCTGAATATGCAAGGCTTGATTTATAGAGATTATTATGGGGCCTGGGCAGAGAAAGTATGGGTAGGCCTGTTTTTATTGACAGCAAATTTTTCCACAATTTTCTTTTGGGCTTTTTCCACTTAATATAAATATATTATTGAACATACAAGATACTTGTTTGAATTGCAGTCTGTCTTTGAGTGGAAGAACATCTAGTTCTTTGTAGTTGGTGGTGGTCATGTATTATGATTCAATCGGATTAATTTCAAGTTAACAGCTCTATTATGTGTGTGTGTGTGTGTGTGTGGTTGTGGGTGGTGTGTGGTGTTGTGTGGTGTGGTGTGTGCATGCATGCGTGCATGGTGTGTGGCGTGTGTGTTGGATTGTGTGAAATCAGGTTGAGAAGAACTTATCAGAGAGACAGGGAAACCTTCCAAGAAATCAGCAACAGTGCTGAAAATGCTAGGCACTTGAGACAGTCCTTCAAATAGCAAAAGAGTAAATGTATGTGATGAATTAATTCTTCAGTATTCAACTGTTTAAATGACTGGTCATTGACAGTGCTGTAGCATTTTAATCATCTTTGTGAATATGAAAAACTACAGTACATTCTCACTGTGTTATCAACTCGGAAGGAATTTGCTGATGTGATAGTACATTGTTCACATTTCCAGTGTGCAAGAAAATTACAAGTTTGCCAAGAGTGAAGAAAACAACTTTGGCCCTCTTTTTTCTTCTTCCCCCCCCCCCCCCCCCCCCCCCCCCCCTGCATTGGGCATGCTCCTCTTCATAAGTAGTAGTACTTAGAAGTAGGTATCCCCTTTTACACAACTTTCTAAACAACATGAGTGCTGTGGAAAAACTATGCAGATCTATGGAGACAACTCACCCAGTTCTTTTTTTTTTTTGTTTTGTTGTATTTTGTTGTTGTGTTTTTGTTTGTTTTAATGGTGACATTTTGCCATGCGCCTTTTTACCTGGTGTAGTTAATTAGGGTTCACGATAAACCAGTAATGTGTTGGTATTTTACCGATTGTAAACAGGGAATACCGAAAAATTTTCGAAGCAGACCCGGTACCAGTCCCACATACGGATTCTTTTTGCCTGTGACCGAAATTTCTCGTTCAAAAAAAAGTCTGAACTGACATTTCCTGACAGTCTGTCGTGTGCCTTGCTTATGCACCCAACCCCCTTCCATAAACCCCTCTAACCAACTCTGTCTTTGGCGCCAACCTCATTAGCACGCAGACAAGCAAAGCTTTACTGTGAAAGAATAGAGCTTTCGCGCTCTTCTCAGGCATGACCAGTGACTTCCATTCACAATGAGTAAATGGGGCCTAAAAAGGCTAAATTGATTTATTTTTTTATATTCGAGGATAATGGAATAAGCCCTCCTGTGCATGTAAATGCATATTCCCACTGGCACACGATGGCCTGTTCTTATGAAAAAGCGAGGGTCTATGACTATAATTTGCACGTTGCTTGGAGAGAGGAGTCGAAAACTAAATCTTAATTGAACGAAATATCTAGATGAGCGCTAAGCAATAGAAACAAAGAAAAAAGAAATAGGCTAACACAAGTTTAAGTCACACAATGATGTCAGGCAAAACAACAGACTGACACAGACAGTGACACAGGTGCTAGAAACTAAAATCCTATTTTCCTGCATGGCTTCATGCCCAAGAAGCAGTGGCAGAAAGCACGGCAGTCAAAGTCTCTGATAGATTTGCGTTCAATTTAGATTTAGTTTTTGCTGCCGAACCCTCCCCCACCCCCTGACTGAATATTTGTTTTGTTCACAGTACGTACCAGATTTTATTTTCTGGGGACCGATTTTGGGGGAGTTGGTCAAGATATCTCTGAAATGGCAAACACGCAGTACCGGTTTTAAAAAATCCTAGCGCGAACCCTGAGTTAAGTTAGCCACATTCTGACTTCAAAATGATGACGAAACCTGAACCCACTGCATGTTTGTTTTTTTTTTAGTTTTGTCATCAGACCTACCCACCATACAACGAGCTGCTCTCTGTGGAAGGTTGAAAGGGTTAGTTGTTTTTTGTTTTTTCCTCCTTAGAAGTTAGAGCTTCAACTCCAAGGTTCACCCAAGCCAGGTGAGATTTTTTCGTATGCAGCTTTTGCCTAGCATATGACGGTCACTGCATTCTGACTTGGTGGATCAAAGGGTTTTTTAAAGTGTGCGCAAGATGTCTTGCCTGCTTTCCACACATGGAACCTTGTTTTATAGACCTGGATGTCTAATCTTAGTGTGGGTTTTTTGTTGGTGTTGTTGTTGTTTTTTTAAATACAGATTAATATTGGTGGATTTGGACTTGTTTTCTGAAGAAACTGAAGTGAAATAGAGTCATTGTTGCATGATCTGATTCATTCAGAAACAATGGGTCACAATGGGCCTAGAAGTAAAATATTGGGGGTTAACACAGTATAAACAACAGATATAAACTCTTCCAAATTATCTCCTTTTGCTCTTTCCTCTTACAGTGACTAAAACATTAAAATGGTCTACGTCAGTATTCGTAGACTTAAACGGGAACTGTCAGCATATTATAAAGTACACTTGATTCAGCATGAAACACGAGCTGCCCTTTTCTTGTTGTTCATTCTATATAGAACAAGACTTGGCAGATAGCATTCTTTTTTTTATAGTGGTTGGTTGGCCTTGTTGGGTGGCAAAGGGTGCAATTGAGCCCCTTTTCATGGGGGAAAGAGGTCTGTGGGGGGGGTTTTCATTCTTAATTTTTATTCTTGCTGTGATCTGAAAAGTGGTTCAGCAGATTGGTTTAGTTTATTTATTTATTTATTTTATAAATTTATTATTTTTTTTTTTATTTTATTTTTCTTCTTCTTTTATTTAGAAATAATCTAATGGAAAAAAAGAACTCAGTGTTTTTTTTTTTTTTTTTTTTTTTTTACATCCAAAAACCCCATGTGTATGCAGTTTTGTAAAATCTTGTCATCTGTTCCAACCATCCACCAATGGCCCCACTCTTATGAAAACAGAACAGGATTTAACATGTGTTTCGTGGAGGGCGAGATAGCCTAGTGGTCAAACATTGCGCCCCCGCAATTTGACGACCCGGTTCGTTCTCCGTTTGAGGAGATTTTTCTCCTGGATTTAACATCAGTGCGATTTCCATCTCCCCAAAAGTCCTTCAGATGCGTAATAAAACCGAAGCCCCTTTTGTGAAAAGCACACACAACTTTTTGCACAAATGTTAAATCCTGTTTCCGCTTTTCATAAGGGTTAGCAGGCCATTTGTGCCGGTGGAACAGAAAATTTTCAAAACTGCTACACACGGGGGGAATGGATGTAAAAAACACAAGAGTGTTACCCCTTTTTTTGATAATAAAAATAAAATAAAAATAAATAAAGAGGGTTTAGCATGCAACACACAAGGGGGTTTTTTTTTAACCCCAAAAAAGGCTTTTGGGAGATTTTGGGTCAGAAATGATTTTAAACTCTGGGGGGGAAAACCCCCTAAATTTTGGGAAACGAACCCAGGGCGTCAAATTGAAGGGGGCATTGTTCTGCCCCCTGGGGGGTTTTGGGGAAAAGGGGCCGGGGGAAAATTTTATTTTGATAAGTTTTTGGCGTTTTGGGCAGAAAAGAAAAGAGGGGGTTTTTTTTTTGTGAATCCCCTCCCCGTTTTTTGTGTTGTTTTCCCAAAAGAAAAATTTTTGTATCATCAAAAGGGGTAAGATCAATACTTGGGGGGTCAGGACCAAAAAAAGCTTGCAAGAGGGGGGACGTACAAAAAGAAAAAAAAATAAAATTTTTGGGGAAAAAAAAAACCCCCATACTGCGGAAAGATAAAAAAAGGTTTTTTTGGACAAAATGAAATTTTGTAAAAAAAACTACAGTCGGTTTAAAAAAAAATTAGATAGTTTTTAAAACTTTCTTTACTTAATTTTCAATTTTTTAAATTTTTGGGGGGAAGGTAAATTTTTAAAGGCAATTTTTTTAAAAAAAAAATTTTACCCAAAAAGGTAAACGGGCACAACACACCCCTCACAGACACCCCATGACACAGCAACAGACAGAAAAACAGAAGACAGACAACACACACACAAACACACACAACAACCAACACACAACAAAACACCCCACACAACCAAACCCACACACATTAAAACACACCATGCACACAAAAGGAAAAAGCACCCCAGAACACACACAGCCGTGCCAACACCCAAAAAACAAACACAAACAAACACCCCTTTTGGAAAAAAAAAAATTTGCTG
>CM060329.1:10700476-10710476 GCA_030674155.1 Stramonita haemastoma
AACATCTTGCACACATGTTAAATCCTGTTCCGCTTTCCATTGTGTGCTGGTGGGAACAGATGACAAGATTTACAAAACTGCATACACACGGGGACTGGATGTAAAGAGCACATGAGTGCTTATTCCATTATCCTCGATATAAAAGAATAAATAATTTTTTAAAAATGAAATAAAATTGTTGTCAGTTGTGACCAAGCTGATAATTATATAGGTCCTACTCTTCAGTAAAAAGCACCTTTCTTTTTCCAAGAAGACACGATGGTGCTATCTATCATTCAAGGAGAAAACAGTACATTCTAAGGTCGGCTTTCATTCATATTCAGAAAGTGTTTTTTTTTAAAATATCTAAACAATACTTCAAAAAGCACACTCCATTCACAATGTATCTTTGCTTCAGTCTCGGATTAGTACGTGCTTTCTTGAACTCTTCGATTCGTTGCACTTACGAAAATGGAATAGGCCTATAGGACGTTGTCATAGCAAGCCCGACACATTCATTGTCATTGTTCTTCTTTGTCTTTATTGTCATTCTTCTACTTCTTCTTTAATGTCATTCTTCATTTTCATCTTTATTGTCATTCTTCTTCTTCTTCTTCTTCTTCTTCTTCTTCTTCTTCTTCTTCTTCTTCTTCTTCTTCTTCTTTATTGTCATTCTTCTTCTTCTTTCTTGTTTCTTGTTCTTGTTCTTCTTGTTCTTGTTCTTGTTTTTCTTCTTCGCAATAAGTTCTTCTTCTTCTTTGCAATTCTTCTTCTTCGCAATTCTTCTTCTTCTTTTACGCAATTCTTCTTCTTCTTTTTACGCAATTCTTCTTCTTCTTCTTCTTCTTCTTCTTCTTCATGTTCTTGTTCTTCATCATCTTCTTCTTCTCCTTCTTCTTCGCAATTCTTCTTGTTCCTGTTCTTGTTCCTCTTATTCTTCTTGTTCTTCTTGTTCTTCTTGTTCTTCTTGTTCTTCTTCTTCTTCTTCTTCTTCTTCTTCTTCTTCTTCTTCTTCTTCTTCTTCTTCGCAATTCTTCGCAATTCTTCTGCTTCTTCTTCATCGACGTCGTCGTTGAATGCTCAGGCAGCAACTACTGTTGTTTGTTATATGAGCGACAATGCGTTGCACTGCCGTTAAGTGCCTAAGTCAGGCCCAGTAGTGCATCCGACTTCGGCATGGGAGAGAATTGGTATCTTCTTTTTTTTTCTTTTTCTTTTTTTAAAGTTTGTTATTTTTAAAAAAGCAGGCGAATAGACCAAGAAGGTAGAAAATAGGCAAGAAGGAGGTAACAGGGAGAAAAAAAAAGGCAAAAAATGGAAAGGGATAGAAAAGAGGGAGTTCCTAGCACAGAATTTTCAGGCGTGATTGCTTTTATATACGTACAGGGTTCCTGGCATCCCAATGGGATGTGCCGGTAGGAACAGACGACATTTACAAAACTGCATACACACGGGGAATGGATGTAAAAAATCATATGATTGCTTTATTGCATTATCCTCAATATAAAAGAATAAATAAATAAAATAAATGTAATGGGGGATGTCTGATTTTGAAACAAGCAGGTAGAGCTGAACTATACACTCTCTATTTTTATGATTTATTATTATTTATTTATTTATTTATTTATTCTTTTATATCGAGGATAATGGAATAAACACTCATGTGCTTTTTTTTCATCCACGACAATAAAACACCCAAACAGTCATCACTAGTGAGAATTCTGTCCAAAAGTGTAGGGGTAGAAGGATGAGGGAGTCTGAACTCTCTTTAAAGAAGGATGAGGGAGTCTGAGCTCTCTTCAAAGAAGGATGAGGGAGTCTGAACTCTCTTCAAAGAAGGATGAGGGAGTCTGAACTCTCTTCAAAGAAGGATGAGGGAGTCTGAACTCTCTTCAAAGAAGGACGAGGGAGTCTGAACTCTCTTTAAAGAAGGACGAGGGAGTCTGAACTCTCTTTAAAGAAGGATGAGGGAGTCTGAACTCTCTTAAAAGAAGGATGAGAGAATCTGAACTCTCTTAAAAGAAGGATGAGGGAGTATGAACTCTCTTAAAAGAAGGATGAGGGAGTATGAACTCTCTTAAAAGAAGAATGAGGGAGTCTGAACTCTCTTTAAAGAAGGATGAGGGAGTCTGAACTCTCTTTAAAGAAGGATGAGGGAGTCTGAACTCTCTTTAAAGAAGGATGAGGGAGTCTGAACTCTCTTTAAAGAAGGATGAGGGAGTCTGAACTCTCACTGAAAAAAAGGATAAGGGAGTCTGAACTCTCACTGAAAAAAAGGATGAGGGAGTCTGAACTCTCACTGAAAAAAAGGATGAGGGAGTCTGAACTCTCACAGTAGAAGGATAAGGGAGTCTGAGTCTGAACTCTCACTGAAAAAAAGGATGAGGGAGTCTGAACTCTCACAGCAGAAGGATAAGGGAGTCTGAGTCTGAACTCTCACTGAAAAAAAGATGGAGGGAGTCTGAACTCTCTTTAAAGAAGGATGGAGGGAGTCTGAACTCTCACTACTAAAAAAAGGATGAGGCCCCGTGTGTGAACGCACGCAGAACATCTTGCACACATGTTAAATCCTGTTCCGCTTTTCGTAAGAGTATGGTGCTATCTATCATTCAAGGAGAAAACAATACACTCTAAGGCCGGCTTTCATTCATATTCAGAAAGTGTTTTTTTTAAATATCTAAACAATACTTCAAAAAGCACACTCCATTCACAATGTATCTTTGCTTCAGTCCCGGATTAGTACGTGCTTTCTTGAACTCTTCGATTCGTTGCACTTACGAAAATGGAATAGGCCTATAGGACGTTGTCATAGCAAGCCCGACACATTCATTGTCATTGTTCTTCTTTGTCTTTATTGTCATTCTTCTACTTCTTCTTTAATGTCATTCTTCATTTACATCTTTATTGTCATTCTTCTTCTTCTTCTTCTTTTTATTGTTTTCTTCTTTTTCTTTCTTGTTCTTGTTCTTGTTTTTTCTTCTTCGCAATTATTTCTTCTTCTCTTCTTTGCATTTTCTTCTTCGCAATTCTTCTTCTTCTTTTCGCAATTCTTCTTCTTCTTTTACGCAATTCTTCTTCTTCTTCTTCTTCTTCTTTCTTCTTCTTCTTTCTTCTTCTTCTTCTTCTTCTTCTTCTTCTTCTTCTTCTTCTTCATGTTCTTGTTCTTCATCATCTTCTTCTTCTCCTTCTTCTACGCAATTCTTCTTGTTCCTGTTCTTGTTCCTCTTTTTCTTCTTTTTCTTCTTGTTCTTCTTGTTCTTCTTGTTCTTCTTCTTCTTCGCAATTCTTCTGCTTCTTCTTCATCGACGTAGTCGTTGAATGCTCAGGCAGCAACTACTGTTGTTTGTTATATGAGCGACAATGCGTTGCACTGCCGTTAAGTGCCTAAGTCAGGCCCAGTAGTGCATCCCACTTCGGCATGGGAGAGAATTGTTCTCTTTTTTTTTTTAAGTTTGTAATTTTTAAAAAGCAGGCGAATAGACCAAGAAGGTAGAAAATAGGCAAAAATGAGGTAACAGGAAGAAAAAAAAAGAAGGCAAAAAATGTAAAGGGATAGAAAAGAGGGAGTTCCTAGCACAGAATTTTCAGGCGTGATTGCTTTTATATACTTACTGGGTTCCTGGCATTCCAATGGGATGTGCCGGTGGGAACAGACGACATTTACAAAACTGCATACACACGGGGACTGGATGTAAAAAAAAAAAGCATATGATTGCTTATTCCATTATCCTCGATATTAAAAAGAAGAAATAAATAAAATAAATAAATGGGGGATGTCCTGATTTTGAAACTAGCAGGTAGAGCTGAACTCTACATTTTCTATTTTTGCCCTTCTGTTTTCATTTCCTATTTGTCCCTGCCTTCAACATTTGAAATTCCCTTCACCCTGCCTAAATTTATAGCCTCTATAGTGTGTGTGTGTGTGTGTGTGTGTGTGTGTGTGTGTGTGTGTGTGTGTGTGTGTGTGTGTGTGTGTGTGTGTGGAGAGAGAGAGAGGGGGGAGAGAGGAGAGAGAGAGAGAGAGAGAGGATGAGAGAGAGAGAGAGAGAGAGGAGAGAGAGAGAGAGAGAGAGAGAGAGAGAGAGAAGAGAGAGAGGAGAGAGAGAGAGTGTGTGTGTGCTTTCGAATTTGCTAGAATTATTCATTGTCATTGGTTGCTTGTTTGTTGTGAGGGTCGAGTGCAAGCACTTTGATTTGTTTTTACAAGATATAGCGCTATATAAATTCCATGTATTATTATTATTATTATTACTATTATTATTATTATTATTATTATTATATTATTATTATTATTATTATTATTATTATTATCATTATTATTATCATTTATTTATTTATTCTTTTATATCGAGGATAATGGAATAAACACTCATGTGCTTTTTTTTCATCCACGACAATAAAAAACCCAAACAGTCATCACTAGTGCGAATTCTGTCCAAAAGTGTAGGGGTAGAAGGATGAGGGAGTCTGAACTCTCTTCAAAGAAGGATGAGGGAGTCTGAACTCTCTTTAAAGAAGGATGAGGGAGTCTGAACTCTCTTCAAAGAAGGATGAGGGAGTCTGAACTCTCTTTAAAGAAGGATGGAGGGAGTCTGAACTCTCTTTAAAGAAGGATGAGGGAGTCTGAACTCTCTTTAAAGAAGGATGAGGGAGTCTGAACTCTCACTGAAAAAGGATGAGGGAGTCTGAACTCTCACTGAAAAAAAGGATGAGGGAGTCTGAACTCTCACTGAAAAAAAGGATGAGGGAGTCTGAACTCTCACTGAAAAAAAGGATGAGGGAGTCTGAACTCTCACAGTAGAAGGATAAGGGAGTCTGAGTCTGAACTCTCACTGAAAAAAGGATGAGGGAGTCTGAACTCTCACAGTAGAGGATTAAGGGAGTCTGAGTCTGAACTCTCACTGAAAAAAGGATGGAGGGAGTCTGAACTCTCTTAAAGAAGGATGGAGGAGTCTGAACTCTCACTGAAAAAAAGGATGAGGGAGTCTGAACTCTCTTTAAAAAGGATGAGGGAGTCTGAACTCTCACTGAAAGAAGGATGAGGGAGTCTGAACTCTACTGAAAAGATGAGGGGCTGAACTACAAAAGGATGAGGGAGTCTGAACTCTCACTGAAAAAAAGGATGAGGGAGTCTGAACTCTCACTGAAAAAATAAGGTATGAGGGAGTCTGAACTCTCACTGAAAAAAAGGATGAGGGAGTCTGAACTCTCACAGTAGAAGGATAAGGATCTGAGTCGAACTCTCACTGAAAAAGGATGAGGGGTCTGAACTCTCACATGAGGTAGGAGCATCGAACCACGAAAAAGATGGAGGGAGTCTGAACTCTCTTTAAAGAAGGATGGAGGGAGTCTGAACTCTCATACTAAAAAAAGGATGAGGCCCCATGTGCGAACGCACGCAGAACATCTTGCACACATGTTAAATCCTGTTCCGCTTTTCGTAAGAGTATGGTGGTATCTATCATTCAAGGAGAAAACAATACATTCTAAGGTCGGCTTTCATTCATATTCGAAAGTGTTTTTTAAATATCTAAACAATACTTCAAAAAGCACACTCCATTCACAATGTATCTTTGCTTCAGTCCGGTTGTACGTGCTTTCTTGAACTCTTCGATTCGTTGCACTTACGATAATGGAATAGGCCTATAGGACGTTGTCATAGCAAGCCGACACATTCATTGTCATTGTTCTTCTTTGTCTTTATTGTCATTCTTCTACTTCTTCTTTAATGTCATTCTTCATTTTCATCTTTATTGTCATTCTTCTTCTTCTTGTTCTTCTTGTTCTTCTTGTTCTTGTTCTTGTTCTTGTTCTTGTTCTTCTTCTTCTTCTTCTTTTTCTTCTTCTTCTTCTTTCTTTTATTGTCATTCTTCTTCTTCTTTCTTGTTTCTTGTTCTTGTTCTTCTTGTTCTTGTTCTTTTTTTCTTCTTCGCATTAAGTTCTTCTTCTTCTTCTTCTTTGCAATTCTTCTTTTTCGCAATTCTTCTTCTTCTTTACGCAATTCTTCTTCTTCTTTTTACGCAATTCTTCTTCTTCTTCTTCTTCTTCTTCTTCTTCTTCTTCTTCTTCTTCTTCTTCTTCTTCTTCTTCTTCTTCTTCTTCGCAATTCTTCTTCGCAATTCTTCTTGTTCTCTGTTCTTGTTCTTCTTGTTCTTCTTGTTCTTGTTGTTGTTGTTGTTCTTCTTCTTCTTCGCATTCTTCTGCTTCTTCTTCATCGACGTAGTCGTTGAATGCTCAGGCAGCAACTACTGTTGTTTGTTATATGAGCGACAATGCGTTGCACTGCCGTTAAGTGCCTAAGTCAGGCCCAGTAGTGCATCCCACTTCGGCATGGGAGATGAATTGGTATCTTTTCTTTTTTTTTAAAGTTTGTAATTTTTAAAAAAGCAGGCGAATAGACCAAGAAGGTAGAAGGATGGTAACAGGAAGAAAAAAAAGAAGGCAAAAATGTAAAGGGATAGAAAAGAGGGAGTTCCTAGACAGAATTTTCAGGCGTGATTGCTTTTATATACGTACAGGGTTCCTGGCATCCAATGGGATGTGCCGGTGGGAACAGACGACATTTACAAAACTGCATACACACGGGGACTGGATGTAAAAAAAAAGCATATGATTGCTTATTCCATTATCCTCGATATAAAAGAAGAAATAAATAAATAAATAAATGGGGGATGTCCTGATTTTGAAACTAGCAGGTAGAGCTGAACTATACACTCTCTATTTTTATGATTTAGTTATTTATTTATTTATTCTTTTATAGCGAGGTTAATGGAATAAACACTCATGTGCTTTTTTTTCATCCACGAAAAAAACACCCAAACAGTCACCACTAGTGAGAATTCTGTCCAAAAGTGTAGGGGTAGAAGGATGAGGGAGTCTGAACTCTCTTCAAAGAAGGATGAGGGAGTCTGAACTCTCTTTAAGAAGGATGAGGGTTGAACTCTCTTTAAGAGAGTTCAGGGGAGGGGGAGGGGGGAAGGGTGGGGGCAGGGGAGGAGAGGGGAGGGGCATGGGGAGGGAGGGGGGCAGGGGAAGGGTGGGGGGGAGGGGCGGGGGAGGGGGGAAGGGTGGGGGCAGGGGAGGAGAGGGGGTAGAGGAGGGGGTGGGAGGGAGGGGGTTAGAGGGTGGGGGAGAAGAGGGTGGGGGTAGGAGGGAGGGAGGGTGGGGGTAGAGGAGGGAAGGGAAGAGGAGGGTGGGGGTAGAGGGAGGAGGGGTGGGGAGGGGTTAGAGGGTGGAGGTGGGGTGGGGGGGAGGTAATTTTGAAGCAATTACTTTGCACCAAAAATAAAATGTTCTTGGACTAATATCCTTGTGGTCAGAACATTGCGCTGGCAATTTGACCAATTTAACGACCCGGCTTCGATTCCCGTTCAAGGGGATTTTCCCCCTGGAGTTAACATCAGTGCTGACTCAACTCTCGCCAAGTCCTTCGGATGAGACTATAAACCGAGGCCCCGTGTGCGAACGCACGCAGAACATCTTGCGCACATGTTAAATCCTGTTCCGCTTTTCGTAAGAGTATGGTGCTATCTATCATTCAAGGAGAAAACAATACATTCTAAGGTCGGCTTTCATTCATATTCAGAAAGTGTTTTTTTTTAAAATATCTAAACAATACTTCAAAAAGCACACTCCATTCACAATGTATCTTTGCTTCAGTCCCGGATTAGTACGTGCTTTCTTGAACTCTTCGATTCGTTGCACTTCGAAAATGGAATAGGCCTATAGGACGTTGTCATAGCAAGCCCGACACATTCATTGTCATTGTTCTTCTTTGTCTTTATTGTCATTCTTCTACTTCTTCTTTAATGTCATTCTTCATTTTCATCTTTATTGTCATTCTTCTTCTTCTTCTTCTTCTTTTCTTTTCTTCTTTCTTCTTTCTTCTTCTTCTTCTTCTTCTTCTTTATTGTCATTCTTCTTCTTCTTTCTTGTTTCTTGTTCTTGTTCTTCTTGTTCTTGTTCTTGTTTTTCTTCTTCGCAATAAGTTCTTCTTCTTCTTTCTTCTTTCTTCGCAACTCTTCTTCTTCTTTTCGCAATTCTTCTTCTTCTTTTTACGCAATTCTTCTTCTTCTTCCTTTTCTTCTTCTTCTTCTTCTTCTTCTTCTTCTTCTTTTCTTCTTCTTCTTCTTCTTCTGTTCTGCAATTCTTCTTCTTCTTTCTTCTTCGCATTTTCTTGTTCTTGTTCTGTTCTTGTTCTTTTGTTCTTCTTCTTGTTCTTCTTTTCTTCTTCTTCTTCTTCTTCTTCTTGCAATTCTTCTGCTTCTTCTTCTTTGACGTATCGTTGAATGCTCAGGCAGCAACTACTGTTGTTTGTTATATGAGCGACAATGCGTTGCACTGCCGTTAAGTGCCTAAGTCAGCCCAATGCATCCCACTTCGGCATGGGAGAGAATTGTTTTTTTTTTTTTTTTTTAAAGTTTGTAATTTTTAAAAAAGCAGGCGAATAGACCAAGAAGGTAGAAATGAAGGGAGTAACAGGAAGAAAAAAAAAAAGGCAAAAAATGTAAAGGGATAGAAAAGAGGGAGTTCCTAGCACATAATTTTCAGGCGTGATTGCTTTTATATACTTACTGGGTTCCTGGCATCCAATGGGATGTGCCGGTGGAACAGACGACATTTACAAAACTGCATACACACGGGGACTGGATGTAAAAAAAGTAGATGCTTATCATCCGATATTAAAAAGAAGAATAATAAATAAATAATGATTCATTTAAACTGCAGGTAGACTGACTCTACATCTCATATTGCTTGTTTATTTCTATTTCTAACATTGAAATAATAATATAATAAAATAAATGTAATGGGGAGATGGTCTAAATTTTGAAATTATGCAGGTTATGTGGAGTCTGAACCTATTACACTATAGCCTATTTTTATGATTTTTATTTATCTTTATTTATTTATTTATTTTCATTTTTATTCTTTTATAGCGAGGTTAATGGAATAAACACTCATGTGCTTTTTTTTCATCCACACAAAAAAAACCCAAACAGTCATCACTAGTGAGAATTCTGTCCAAAAGTGTAGGGGTAGAAGGAAGGATCTCTCTTCAAAGAAGGATGAGGGAGTCTGAACTCTCATGAAAAAAGGATGAGGGAGTCTAAACTCTCTTAAAAGAAGGATGGAGGGAGTCTGAACTCTCTTTAAGGAAGGATGAGGGAGTCTGAACTCTCTTTAAAGAAGGATGAGGGAGTCTGAACTCTCTTAAAAGAAGGATGAGGGAATCTGAACTCTCTTTAAAGAAGGATGAGGGAGTCTGAACTCTCTTTAAAAGAAGGATGAGGGAGTCTGAACTCTCTTAAAAGAAGGATGAGGGAGTCTGAACTCTCTTTAAAGAAGGATGAGGGAGTCTGAACTCTCTTTAAAGAAGGAGAGGGAGTCTGAACTCTCTTCAAAGAAGGCGGAGGAGTCTGAACTCTCTTTAAAGAGGACGAGGGAGTCTGAACTCTCTTTAAAGAAGGCGAGGAGTCTGAACTCTCTTTAAAGAAGGACGAGGGAGTCTGAACTCTCTTTAAGAAGGATGAGGGAGTCTGAACTCTCTTTAAAGACGGAGAGGGAGTCTGAACTCTCTTTAAAGAAGGCGAGGGTTCTGAACTCTCTTTAAAGAAGGATGAGGGATCTGAACTCTCTTAAAGAAGGCGGGAGTCTGAACTCTCTTAAAAGACGGATGAGGGAATCTGAACTCTCTTTAAAAGAAGGTGGGGAGTCTGAACTCTCTTTAAAGAAGGATGAGGGAGTCTGAACTCTCTTTAAAGAAGGATGAGGGAGTCTGAACTCTCTTCAAAGAAGGATGAGGGAGTCTGAACTCTCTTGAAAGAAGGATGAGGGAGTCTGAACTCTCATTTAAAGAAGGATGAGGGAGTCTGAACTCTCTTTAAAGAAGGATCGAGGGGTCTGAACTCTCTTAAAGAGGATGAGGGAGTCTGAATCTCTTAAAGAATAGGAGTATGAATTCTTAAGAAGGATGGGAGCTGAACCTCTTTAAAGAGATGGGGTTCAACTCTCTTAAAGAAGG
>CM060329.1:10717976-10727976 GCA_030674155.1 Stramonita haemastoma
ATCCAACTGGCAACCACGCTTGATGCTGCTTAACTTGGACTTGGGGAAAGCGATCGCTCTGACCACTTAGCTATCCCGCCCCTCTGTTACCCTTAGAAAATAAAGATCATTCATTCATTCATTCTCTCTCTCTCTCTCTCTCTCTCTCTCTCTCTCTCTCTCTCTCTCCTCTCTCTCTCTCTCTCTTACCTGATACGATGGACGTGCATGTTATTGCTTGTTTCAAACACAGCGTAACTGATGTGAAAACAAAACCAAAAAAATCCTTCACAAAAACAAAGCCATGGCCCTAGGGGTACAACAGCGTCACTTCAGTTTTCATCGACTTCTTTCATTGGAATAAAAACAAGGGTCCTGGTTTGCTTGCTTGTCCATGGGGACCGATAGCCTAGTGGTCAGAACAGTGTGCTGGCAATTTGACAACCCAGGTTCGAGTCCCCTCGAGATTTTTCTCCTGGAGTTAACATCAGTGCTGACTCCACTCTCCCCCAAAGTCCTTGGATGAGACTTTAAACCCTGAACACACGCAGAACATCTTGCGCACACGTTAAATCTTGTTCCGCTTTTTTGTAAGAGTAGGCCATCGTGTGCCGGTGGGAACAGATGACACTTACAAAACTGCATACACACGGGGACTGGATGTAAAAAAGCACAAGAGTGCTTATTCCATTATCCTGGATATAAAAGAATAAATCAACTCTCTCTCTCTCTCTCTCTCTCTCTCTCTCTCTCTCTTCTCGAATGAAAAAAAGTATGTGAATGCTTACTCTGTTTAAAAGGTAAAGGTACAGATGTCCCATAACCTAGCCGGTCGTAGGGGGGCGAGGCATCAGAGACCTCAGCTTCTCAAGGGGCCAGCATATTGAGGGCGGCGCCCATCTCCTCCCTCGCTGCTTTACCTTCCCTGACTCTAAAGAGGGCAGGTACCCAATGACAGCTGGGTGAACTATACAGAAGCCAAGGACCGCAAACAGTCACCTATCCAATTGGCAACCACGCTCGAGGCTGTTTAACTTGACTTGGGGAAAACGAGCGCTCTGACCACTTAGCTATCCCGCAGCCTCTGTTACCCTTAGAAAATAAAGATAATTCATTCATTCATTCATTCATTCAAACAGTCACCCATCCAACTGGCAACCACGCTTGATGCTGCTTAACTTGGACTTGGGGAAAGCGATCGCTCTGACCACTTAGCTATCCCGCCCCTCTGTTACCCTTAGAAAATAAAGATCATTCATTCATTCATTCATTCTCTCTCTCTCTCTCTCTCTCTCTCTCTCTCTCTCTCTCTCTCTCTCTCTCTCTCTCTCCCTCTCTCTCCCCTCTCTCTCTCTCTCTTACCGGGATACGGTGGACGTGCATGTTATTGCTTGTTTCAAACACAGCGTAACTGATGTGAAAACAAAACCAAAAAAACAGTCCTTTACAAAAACAAAGCCATGGCCCTAGTGACGTCACGGGATGAGTTATTCAACACTTGTATAAAAACAGACTTTCGCCACAACAGATTCCCACAGGGGGGTTTGTGGGCTTCCTGTTTTGATGAAGGGAGCAGGGGTACAACAGCGTCACCACTTTAGTTTTCATCGATTTCTCTCTTTGGAATAAAAACAAGGGTCCTGGTTCGTTTGCTTGTCCATGAATACACGCACGTGTCATTTTTCGAGTAGTATGTATGTAGTTTTGGCCTCAACAATTTTCTCTCTCTCTCTCTCTCTCTCTCTCTCTCTCTCTCTCTCTCTCTCTCTCTCTCTCTCTCTCCAACAGTCAAGTTGTGACACACGACAAGTATGAGTGGATCGATGGTCTAGAGGTTATGTTCCTATCTAGAAAGCGAAAAGTCCAGTCTGGATGTGTGCGGAGGCTCCATCCTCGTTTGGGTCTGATACTATTCCCCCATTTACTAGACCATGATTTGCAGTCCGGGTGGTAGTCTTTCGGATGAAACGATAAACTGAGGGCCTGTGTGTTACATTTACTTTAGCGCACGTAAAAAAAATCTCACAAGTGCGTTGTCCCTGGCAAAATTCTGCAGAAAAAAGCCGCTCTGAGAGAGAAACAAATACAGTTGCAGACAAGAAAAGAAAAAAAAAAGGGTGGCGCTGCTCTTGTGGCGACGCACTCTCCTGGGGGGGGGGGGGGGGGGGGGGGAGAGCAGCCTCGAATTTCACACAGCGAAATCTGCCTAGACTTAAAGTGGTCTAAAATAAAGTATTCTTTTGTCGTCTGCTCAGTCATCTCTCACTGATTTCATTTCACATGAGCTGGAAGTATTCTTTGTTGAAAAAAAACAACAACAGAAAGTACTACCCACCCCTCCCCTTTTCTGAGTGGTAGATAATTATTGTATTGTGATGACAATCCTTTTCGTAACATTGAAATGACATAGGGTGCCCGGGGGGGGGCCTGTCGGTAAAAATAGCATCCACACCTGAAACTTTTGTGCAAGGAATTCCCTCTTTCCTATCCTCATCTTTGCTGCTACCTTGTTCCTTTTCGTCCTGTCATCTCCTTGTATATATTTTTTGCCTTCTTGGTCCATTCTCCTGCCTCTTCTCCAGTAAGACTTTAAATACATAAAATGTTATCCCACGCCGAAGTCGGATGTGCTGGGCCTGACTTGTCAGGCGCTTAACAGCGGCGCAACGCTTTTTTACTCGTATGACAAACAATAGTAGCTGCTGTCCTAGCATTTGACGACGGGTAGGAGGAAATGATACTTTGTTGAGTTTTAAGAAAATCTTTTAAATAATATTTTTTTACAATATAAAACGTTACATTACATTGGTCACCAATGTTCCAGATTCTGTTCTTCCCACTGAAATTGTGAAGCTGTGAACAGATACATACATACATACATACATACATACATACATACATACATACATACATACATACATACATACATACAAAGAGAGAGAGAGAGAGAGAGAGAGAGAGAGAGAGAGAGAGAGAGAGGAGAGAGAGAGAGAGAGAGAGAGAGGAGAGAGGGGGGGGCTTTATTGTCTAACATGATAAAACAAAATCTGACACAATGATTAGGAAGATGAAATACGGATGTCTATACTTGACATTTCTAATTTTCCTTCAACATTCGATTTCATAAAGGGAGGAAATTGCTATTGAACTACCTGCCCAGAAGGACAATTAGAAATGTCAAGTGATAAGACATCCGTATTTCATCTTCCTAATCATTGTTTCAGATTCTGTTTTATCATGTTAGACGATAAACCCAAACCTTATTCTCTGTCTCTGTTTACAGCTTCACAATTTTAGTGGGAAGAACAGAATCTGGAATTTTGGTGACCAATGTAATGTAACGTTTTAAATTGTTTAAAGGAAATTGTTGAAAGGATTTTCTTAAAAATTAACAAAGTATAATTTTCCCCCTACTCTTCGTCCAATGCTTAAACAGCAGCTATTATTGTTTAGGCTCTAGAGCGCAAAGCCTGGGTCGGTAAGTATGGAGGGCAAGCTGCTACCCATGCAGCAGACACCTCCCCCCCCCTTCCATGTCGATGGAATGGTCCAGTAGAAAGGTAATCGCCGATACAAACGGTTCCAGTGCCGTCGCAGGAGCCGACAGAACGTTGCCATATACAGCCTCGAACCGCCATGGAGACTCCAACTCCCCGATTTTTCCTCAAGGATGGTGTCTAAACACGACACCTGTGTGCATGCTGGGCTTTTTTAAATTTTGTTGTTATCCGCTCCAACCTGCTCACAATGGCCTGCTCTTTCGAAAGGCAGAACGGGTTTTCAACGTGTGCACAAGATGTTCTGCGTTCGCACACGGGGCCTCGATTTCGAGTCTCATCCGAATGACTTTGACATTCAGTTCGATTTTTTCGTCAAACTGGGAAGAAAGGGCGAGGCTGGGATGCGAACCCAGAACCTCACGGTTTACTTGCTGGCAGGCGAACGTCTAAACCCTCCTGCCACTTTCCTTATTGTAATTGACACCACTTTAAATCACAGCAGACTTCTCAGCGTGGAATTCGGGGTGCTCTCCCCAAGTAGAAGCGCAACGCCACAAAAGCTGCGCCACCCATTATTATTATTATTATTATTATTATTATTATTATTATTATTATTATTATTATTATTATTATTATTATATTAAAAATCTTTTCCCGTCTGCATATCTATTTGTTTCCCCTAGCGAAACAGAATTGCGTTTTTTTACCATGGAATTTTGCCAGGGGCAACTCTCTTGACATGTAGCCACACACACACACACACACACACACACACACACACACACACACACACTGTCCTATCGTGTGATGCGTGTGTATGAAGCTGGTGGCATGAAATAGGTTAACGCTTACAGTAACGACTCGGAGCTTTGAAACATTTATGATCTGGCCCTAGCCCTGGCCCCAGCACTGGTCCCAGCACTGGAGGTGACAAAACACATTTCACATTGACACAACACTCAATCTATCAAACAACAACAACAATAAAAGAAAAGCAAAGAATAATACTGTAAAAAAAAAAATAAACCTCAGAGACTAGTCATTGTGCATGTCACTGGAAACACTGTATTCTCTCTTTTTTGGGGGAAATCAGTGGATGTAATGTCATCACTGAGTCAGCTGACGTTGTTTGGGTCATGATGACCTCAGCCATCCATCCTCACCTAAGCCTGTGTGCAAGTCCTTCAAACACAGAGATCGTGTGTTTCTAAGGCTACGGTCATAGTAAACCCAGCCCGTCCGTTGTTTTGACGGCCGTCTCTTTGACGGGGAACGGATCCGTCAAAGCGGCCATAGTCAACCAGGCCCGTCTCTTTCTGACAAAGTGGTCACCCCGAGACTGCCAGTGACGCGAAAACGAGGCTGCCGCGTAGTCTGATACTCTGCCAGAAATAGTTCGACATAAAAAGTGTTTTTACGTAAAATCCCCCCCCCCCCCCCCCCCCCAAAACTTTTATCAAAACCACTGGAATGTAATCGGGAAGGATCAATTTACTAGTTTGTGTAGTCAGAATTTTTGAAGCACCATAAATAAGTTTTTCTTGATTATTTTCCTTTCCGTCAACCCGGCAAAACGGACGTGTCGCTCGAACGTCAAAACGACGGGTTAAAAATACCGGGCCCGCCGGATCTACTATGGCTACGCACAGCCGTCATCAGTGACGCCACAGAGTAATTCAGCCGGGGAAAAAATTTTTCACCCGGCCCGGCAAAATTGACGGCGTCAAAATGCCGGGTTTACTATGGCCGCAGCCTAAGGTTGTTGGTTGTTTTTTTTCGCTTCTCCTAGAGCTCTGAGATTTTTGTTTTTGCAGGGTTTTTTGTTTTTTTTTTTCCTACGATTTAGATAGCCGCATTCCGACTTCGGGATGTGTGTCAAGATACTTTATAAATGCGTTTTTTTTTTAATGTTGTCATCCGCTCCTACCTACATAAAATGACATACTCTTTCGAAACTTCTCCATTCGCTGATGTTGTCCTCCCATCTCTTCCTTGGTCTGCCTCTTTTTCTTCAACCTTTGACAGTGCCTTGCAGGATTGTTTTTGCAAGTCCTTTTGATCTTGTGACATACCCTTAGCATTTAAGTTTACCCTTCTTTACAATTGTTAGGTTTTCGTAGGGACCAATGGTTTTCTGGATTCTGTTATACACGTCTTCGTTGCTTATGTGGTCTCTGTAGAAAATGCCAAGGAGTCTCTGGAAGCATCTCATATCTACAGCCTGTACTCTTTTCTCCAAATCTGCTCTCGGGTTCCACAATTCACGGCATGACAGAAAATACGATGGGCACAATACATCAATCTCTGGAGAACAGTACTAGTCGCTTCTTTTCAGAAAGAGACAAAGAGAGAGAAGTGGTTGATACATACCCGAAGACAGAAGAGAAATTAGAGAAGACAAAAAGAGTATTGGTGGAAAACACTACGACAAGGGGAGAGAGAGAGAGAGAGAGAGAGAGGAGAGAGAGAGAGGAGAGAGAGAGAGGAGGAGAGAGAGAGAGAGAGAGAGACAGACAGACAGACAGACAGACAGACAGAGACGACAGACAGAGAGACAGAGACAGACAGACAGAGAGAGAGAGACAGAGACATGTGATATCAGTACCAATACAGTCATGTGTTTACAGAGTAAAAAGGATAAGAGACAAAACAGTGCCTTGAAGAGAGCCAGTGGATGTTGACTTTTCAGCTGATATTGCTTTTTGAAATCGGACACACTGTAGTTTAATTCACCAGAAAGTTCACAGCCCAAAGGCTGAAGTGAAGACAGACAGTGACAATAATTTCAATGCTAAGAAATTGGGCTGGATGGTATTGAAGGCAGAGGAAAAGTCACTTCATAGTTTTTTTTGTTATCTGTTACCATAACACAGTTCAATTTACAGTCTTCTTATTATCTGTTATCAGACACTTTAACTTTACAGTCTTCCTGTCCTTCTACATTCCCATAACACTGTTTACTTTAACAGTCTTCGTGTCCTTTTACATTCCCATAACACTGTTTACTTTAACAGTCTTCGTGTCCTTTTACATTCCCACAACACTGTTTACTTTACAGTCTTCGTGTCCTGTTACATTCCCACAACACTGTTTGTTTTACAGCCTTCTTGTCCTTTTACATTCCCACTAAACTGTTTACTTTACAGTTGTTTTGCCCTATATTCTTACAACAGCGTTTATAGTCTTCTTGTCCTTTTACATTCCCAACTTTACAGTCTTCTTGTCCTTTTTACATTCCCAACTTTACAGTCTTCTTGTCCTTTTACATTCCCAACTTTACAGTCTTCTTGTTCTTTGACACTCCCAACTTTACAGTCTTCTTGTCCTTTTACATTCCCAACTTTACAGTCTTCTTGTTCTTTGACACTCCCAACTTTACAGTCTTCTTGTCCTTTTACATTCCCAACTTTACAGTCTTCTTGTCCTTTTACATTCCCAACTTTACAGTCTTCTTGTTCTTTGACACTCCCAACTTACAGTCTTCTTGTTTTTTACATTCCCAACTTTACAGTTTTCCTCTCTTTAACATCCCACCTTCTTGTTCTCTGTAACGCTGTTCTCATCACAACCTTCCGTATTTCCTTCGACCTTTACCTCTTATCAGTCTACCTTTCCCTCTCCTCGTCTTATCAGCAGTACTAGTAGTAGCAGCATCGTTGGGAAGACGAAGTTTCGTGGAGACAATCACCTCCTTCAGAACCACGGGTTCTCCCAGACTAGCAGTAGCAGCCACTGCAGATTCTTCACACTTGTTCTTGTTCTTCTTCAGAGGTTCCAGCAGGTAGGGCGGGGTCTGCTGAACGAGGGTGCATCCGTCTCTCTGCACCAGACAGCTGGGATCCAGGAAAATGAAGGCGGCAGGTCTGCGTCTCCAGCGCAGAAAAGCCAAAGGGTCTGAGTCACCCTCACGGCTCTCTCCCTCCTCCTCCTCCTCCTTGATTGCCGTCATGCTGGAACCGTCTCCTTGCTTGTACTGGTCTTCCTGGTTGTGGGTTCCTGGTTGGTTTTCGTCCGAGAAGGTTTGGGTGACGTCAGCGCTGTGTTTGATGACGTCTTGATCTACGGCAGGAAGTGACGTAGGACTGTTGCTGTCGTCGTCTTCTGGAAAAGAAAAAAAAAGTTAGCCAAGGTTGGTTCAAACGCTAGAAATACTAGTTGTGTGTGGTTTAAAATCAATTCAGGCCGGGGGGTTTTCCCTAAACTTATGTGTCCGTAAGCTGATGTCTCTGATGCCTCACTCTCCCCCTGCGACCACATAGTTTTTACCTATGTGTCCTTACGTGTCATAAATGTGTATATTTGCATCACAGGAAAACAGGGGCAAGTTTAATCGTGACACTAGTACAGTTCTGGTGTTAGGTTTGAGTCCATTTCTAACCGCAGACCACTGTCAACATTGCTGTGGATTAACAGACCTATTGCCAGTCATTACTGGTTATTTGTTAAGAAGGTCACACTGTTCATTAAATGTTTAGAGATTAAAACTCACCCCTGTCATCATAGACAAATTTAACATAGTGTTAGAAACGAATCCTTTACGGGTTTTTTTTTCAAAACTGAAATCAAGATCTTAAAAAAGAGAAAAAGAAAACGACATATACAACAAAACTGTTATCAGAGCACATTCTGCTGCAAATCGTTATAATTATGGAATGCCACATCCTTTTATTTTTGTTAGTATAACATCATGTTTGAGTTAAGGAAAAAAAAGACAAAAAAAGTACAGGTGAAATTTACTAGGTTAAAAGTAAACTACAGATCAAGTAATGATTATGGGTAAATTCCTTATAACAAAGCTGTGTTACGTCCATAAACATCAATATCATCAACTGAGTCAGACATGAAAATCTCACAGGAGATACGACTTGTCAGGTCATTATGAAACAATCTTACTGCTACCTATTATCCTAGTTGTTACGAGTGTGATGTTAAATTGGTTATAGGATTATAAATCACACGTGCATCCACTTACGCCCCCTGTCTTCCTGGTTTCCGTTGCCGGCAATGCCTGTTCTCCTTAGCTTTCATCTTCACACTTCTTCCCCTGCACTTCTTCCTCGGTTTAGCGGGCAGGATGGAATCTTGACGTGTGAGTACGAGTTGGTGTACGGAGGGGGGTACTTGGTTGAATATGATTTTTGTGTGTGTGTTGTGTGTGTGTGTGCGCACGCACACACACACACGTACACATGCACACACACTTCCATCTACTCCCGAAAGTGTTTATTTTCCCTCTCTCTCTCTGTCTGTACCACACAGACACAGACACAGACACAGACACACACACACATACACACACGCGCACGCTCGCGCACACAAATACACACACAATATCTGATATCACTATATTGTGGAAGGACGTTAAACTGAAGAACACACACACACACCACACACCACACACACACACACAACACACAATCAATCAATCAATCAATCAATCAATCAATCAATCAAATCAATCAATCAATCACTCCCTTTGTCACCAACCAAGGAAGACTCAATTCCTCTGTTGTGTTGTTTTGTTCAAACGATGACACATTTATTACTTATACCGTTTGATACACACATTTATAAACATGACAAGAAAACTGCTGAAAAGTAAAATCTCCATCTTAATCATTACACTTTGCAGTAAGAAGGACAAGATCAGGCCAATGCAGGCACATCCTGTTTTCCTTACTTTGGTATCAAACACAATCATGATAACCAGTGGCAAACATCACTGGTTCCCCCCAAAAAAAACCAGCCCATGTCTTGAGTCCTCAGTCAGACAAGCCAAATCTGCCATGAAGACCTAGCTCTCGATGTAAACAAGATCCAAATAACACAAGGACTGTCACGACTGTTACTAAGAAATGGCTACCAGGCCCAAGCTCCAGTTTGAAGCAAACCATAGGGCGTATTATTACTGTAGTGATGGAATGAGGTTGAACACCATCCTACGCTGAGTTGTAGTAGTAGTAGAAGTAGTAGTGGTAGTAGTAGTAGTGGTAGTGGTAGTAGTAGTAGTAGGTGGTGGTGGTGGTAGTAGTAGTAGTAGTAGTAGTAGTAGTAGTAGTAGTAGTAGTAGTAGTAGTAGTAGTAGTAGTAGTAGTAGTAGTGGTGGTGGTAGTAGTAGTAGTAGTAGTAGTAGTAGTAGTAGTAGTAGTAGTAGTAGTAGTAGTAGTAGTAGTAGTAGTAGTTGTTGTTGTTGTTGTTGTTGTTGCTTCTGCTGCTGTTGTTGTTGCTGTCGTTGTTGGGAGTTCCCCAGCGTAGCGTAACACCTCAAGGGTCATCCAGGATATGCAATGTTGTCTCAATCATCGCACATGGAACTCACTGACGAGTGAAAATCGTCCTTTGGTTTGTAGGGAAGAAAAAAAATGACGAAGTTACTTAGCAGACGATGTCAGCCACGCATTGGCAGAGTGGGGTGCTTTCTTTGAAGATACTGCAAGCCCGAAAGTTGATGGCCGAAAGTTTGCTTTAACTCTTTCGTGATCGTTCTGAATATGGACGTGTTGTTTTGGGATGCAAGACGA
>CM060329.1:10737976-10742976 GCA_030674155.1 Stramonita haemastoma
ATATAGTCAGCGTAAGAGAGCAGCTAAGTAACACGTATGTCGTACTGGCAGCAATACAAGTATGAGGTAATTATTCTGTTGTTATAAAGTAATTATTATGTTGCTGTCAGTCATGTAGAAAAACACAATTATTATAATCAAAATTTAGATACCTTTTGCTACTGAACAGGGCAGACGCAGACACTGTTACTGCTGTTGCTATCATCATCATCAACTTTCTGTTGTTACGGATGTGATATGAACACTAACACTTACATGTTGTTAGAATCAGTATATTTGGAAGATAACGCTCTCAAGCACACTACAATCGCGCGCGTAAAAAATGAATTAATCATCAGTAATAGAGCAGCAGAAGAAGTACTAGTAGCAGCAAAAGCAGTAGTAATAATAATGATAGTAGTAGTAGTAGTAGTAGTAGTAGTAGTAGTAGTAGTAGTAGTAGTAGTAGTGGTAGTAGTAGTAGTAGTAGTAGTAGTAGTAGTAGTAGTAGTAGTAGTAGTAGTAGTAGTAGCAGTAGTAGCAGTAGTAGTAGTAGTAGTACCGTAAAATCCCTAGCATAAGCCCACCATCTAGCAAACGCCCACCCCCCACTTTGGGCCAAAAGTTGTGCACAGGGGTAACTACCTAGCAAACGCCCACCCTGCTTTTTTCAAAGAGGCTATGCTCACTTTCACTAGGATTTGTGCAGACTGTTCTACAAGTCCTTTGACGACGCTTCCTGATGGCCGGAAGTTGGTTCTTGAATCTCTCTGTGCCATTTTTGCAAAATGCCGAAGGGACAGTCTTACACTGTATCTTTCAAATTGGAAGCCCTCTACTATTTGGATAACGAAGGTGGGAATGTTTCGGAGTGTGCCCGTGAATTTTCTGTGGATAGCAAGAGGATCAGGGAATGGAGTGAAAACAGAGATAGACTTGAACAGCAGTACGGAAAAGGCAAACAAAAACGGAAACTGTCAAAAGGACCAGCAGTTAGATCTAAACATGTCGACCAAGGTGTGCTGCATTATCTGGAAGATGAAAGATCTGAAGGCAGGGTATTGCCAAACAAGGACCTACAACGGAAAGCGATGGAACTCGTTGGCCTTCTTTGCCTCAAAGTCCCTTTTTTCTATTTTCCTTCACTTCTACTCACACGACCTAACTTACATGCTTTCGGGGTTTGTATTCACTCAATTACACGGATGAGCTCAAAAATTATTTTGTGCAAAGGGGTCTATCCCTAGCAAACGCCCACCCCCAATTTTGACCTAAATCAGTGTTCAGGGGGATGGGCGTATGCTAGGGATTTTATGGTAGTAGTAATAGTAGTAGAAGTAGTAGTAGAAGTAGTAGTAGTAGAAGTAGTAGTAGTAGTAGTAGTAGTAGTAGTAGTAGTAGTAGTAGTAGTAGTAGCAGTAGTAGTAATTTGCTGTTGTTGTTGTTGTTATTATTATTATTAATCCACCATCATTATAATTGATATTATCAACAATCCACAACCATCCTCATTATTATTAATATCATTATCATAATCAACACCATTATTATTTAGATGATCATGGTTATAACCACTCTTTCTCTCACAGTAACACATTGAAGGTTTTTGTTGTTGTTGTTGTTTTTTCAAATCACACCAGCAGGCTGGAGATGGAGGTAGAGGTCAGAGGTTACACAGAGTTACTGGCAGAAAACACACTCCACACCAGTCTTCCTCCTTTTTCTTTTGGAGGAGGGAGGGAGGGAATGACCACATACCTTCTGTCCGTGCTTCTGCCCCCTCTACACCCCCCATGTCTGTCCTCTCTAACCATTCTTCCTCCTGCTGACAATGAAGACTCCCCTCCATTCTGTCTCTTCCCTCCTGTCTGTCTTCACAACTTGCTTCCCTGCTTTCTGGCCTTGAAGTGTGCGGTCCCTCTTCTGACAGCTTGTCTGTAGTGTGTGGTCCCTCTTCTGTAAGCTTGCCTGTAGTGTGTGGTCCCTCCTTGTCTGTAGTGTGTGGTCCATCTTCTGACAGCTTGTCTGTAGTGTGCGGTCCCTCTTCTGACAGCTTGTCTGTAGTGTGCGGTCCCTCTTCTGACAGCTTGTCTGTAGTGTGTGGTCCCTCTTCTGACAGCTTGTCTGTAGTGTGTGGTCCATCTTCTGACAGCTTGTCTGTAGTGTGCGGTCCCTCTTCTGACAGCTTGTCTGTAGTGTGTGGTCCCTCTTCTGACAGCTTGTCTGTAGTGTGTGGTCCATCTTCTGACAGCTTGTCTGTAGTGTGCGGTCCCTCTTCTGACAGCTTGTCTGTAGTGTGCGGTCCCTCTTCTGACAGCTTGTCTGTAGTGTGTGGTCCCTCTTCTGACAGCTTGTCTGTAGTGTGTGGTCCATCTTCTGACAGCTTGTCTGTAGTGTGCGGTCCCTCTTCTGACAGCTTGTCTGTAGTGTGTGGTCCCTCTTCTGACAGCTTGTCTGTAGTGTGCGGTCCCTCTTCTGTAAGCTTGTCTGTAATGAGAGGTCCCTCTTCTGACAGCTTGTCTGTAGTGAGCGGTCCCTCTTCTGACAGCATATCTGTAGTGTGTGGTCCCTCCTTGTCTGTAGTGTGTGGTCCCTCTTCTGTAAGCTTGCATGTAGTGTGTGGTCCCTCCTTGTCTGTAGTGAGGGGTCCCTCTTCTGACAGCTTGCCTGTAGTGTGCGGTCCCTCTTCTGACAGCTTGTCTGTAGTGAGCGGTCCCTCTTCTGATAGCTTGTCTGTAGTGAGCGGTCCCTCTTCTGAAAGCTTGTCTGTAGTGAGCGGTCCCTCTTCTGAAAGCCTGTCTTGTAAATGATCGCATCTGTCTGCTGTCGGTGGTGTGTTCTTTGCACCAGCATTTTCTGTTCGGCTGTGTTCCTGAGTCACCGGGGTGTCGGACACGAAGCTTCTGAAGCGTACAGCCATCCTGTTCACCAAGAGGTCGTCAGGAAGGTGTTCCTTCGTGTCCGTTTCTGGAGCACTGGGGGTCTCCGGTGGTTCACCCTGCGGGCTGGTTTCGCCTTGCCCCGTGTGAACGTGAGGTCCTTCTTCTCTACCACGTGTGGAAATTCTGGTACCGGAGAGATCTGGGATGAGAGGGGTGTGGGCAGTCCTCTCTTCAGTGCTGTCTTCAGGTGTGTGTGTGTCCTGTGAAGTAGGTGCCTCCTCCCCATCGTCTCTCTCTGCCTGCCTCCTCCTCCTCCTCAGTCGTGCCTCCCTCTCCAAGCGTTTTCGGGAAGGTCGGGGAACCGGCAGTCCTGGTTTGAACATCCTCGGAGGCGGACTGCCAGGCGGCGGTTTGGGCAGAATCGTCTGCCGCCCCGTGTAAAAATGACCGCCGGTGCTATGATCGTGTTTAAACTCGTTCTTCTCACCTTCATTTACACCCTGCGGGTCGAAGTTCTGGAGGTTTGACCCGAGATGAAGCGATGAGGAACCTTGCAGTTCTCCAGTGTGAGGATGAGCGGGGATCTGGAGGGTCTGCTGGTGGTCGTTCAGGACGAGGTTCTCAGAATCCTCTCCGGGTGGGTGTTGGGTCTTGGGAGGGGGTGAGGGCTGCTTGGTTGATCTTGCAGAGCGAGCCACCAGCGCGGAGACGGCCTGGATGACCTGTTGCTCCTGACCCCCCACGCTCTCTGTGTCTGAGTCCTTCAGGCGAGCCAGCTCCTCGTCCTCCTCCTCCTCCTCCTCCTCTAAGGAGTCCTTCAGGTCAGCCAGCTCGGGATCCTCTTCGTCGTCTGATGACGAGATCTTCATCGAAGACTTCCCTGCACGAATAAGGGGGTACTGACAGTGTAAGACGGAAAAGTGGACAAGGATTTTGTGTGTCTGTAAAGGAGAGAGAGAGAGGGGTGATGGAGAGAGAGAGAGAGAGAGAGAGAGAGAGAGAGAGAGAGAGAGAGAGAGAGAGAGAGAGAGAGAGAGAGAGAGAAAGAGAGAGAGGAGGGGAGAGAGAGAGAGAGAGAGAGAGAGAGAGAGAGAGAGAGAGAGAGAGAGAGAGAGAGGGAGAGATGGGCAGAGACAGAGAGACAAAAAGAGAGACAGAGAAAGACAGACAGAGAAAGACAGACAGAGACAGACAGAGAGAGGTAGACAAATAGACAGAGACACAGACATACAGGTAGGCAGACAGACAGACAGAGATAGACACACAGACACACAGACAGACAGGAAGGCAGGAAGACAGAGAAACAGATAAGAAAAAAACAGACAGAAACAACAAAAGTGACATAAAAAAAAAGAAAATGGATCGCTCAAAATGCTTTAGAATTTGAGAAGGATACTACTCAAAGTAAAACAGCCCTCGAAATAAGAAAGCAGCTACCGTAATGGTGGGTAAAACCGGTCGCATAATTATACGCAAAACCTCATCATGGGTGCACCTTGGAGTTTTAACTGAGGAGCAAAATAACAGCAAAAAAACCCACTTTGAAATAACCGCTCACCATCCGCACATAAGGTTTTTATCAACAAAGATATAACCTACTTTGATCGTTCGTAGCCTTACTTACCCCTGCCCGCTCACAATACCTTTATTTTAATTTATTTTTTATTTTATTCATTCTTTTATATCGAGGATAATGGAATAAGCACTCATGTGGGTTTTTTCTTTTTATCCAGACCCCGTGTATATGCAGTTTCGTCAATTTTGTCATTTGTTCCCATCGGCACACAATGACCTACACTTTCGAAAAACGGAACGTGTGCGCAAGATGTTGTGCATGCGTTCGCACATAGGACCTTGGTTTACAGTCTCACCCGAAAGACTTTTGGAGAAAGTGGAGTCAGCACTGATGTTAACTCCAGGGGAAAATATCCCCTTGAACGGGATTCGAACACGGGTCGTCAGACTGCGAGCGCAATGTTCTAAACCACTTAGCTACCCCGTCCCCAGACGTTCTAACCACTAGGCCACCTCACCCGCCCTCTTTCGCCCAAGTAGGGGAGTGGGGTGGGGGTATTATTACTAGACGATGAAAACAGCCGCGTGTGCTGCTTGACAAGCAATTTCTCCGTAAACCAGAAT
>CM060329.1:10747976-10752976 GCA_030674155.1 Stramonita haemastoma
CCCATTTATAGCTGGGTGAACTGGGAGGACTGTACTGAATCCATGGCGCGCAAACGGTAACCCATCCCCTCGGTAACCATGCTCGACGCTGCTTAACCTTAGCTTGAGGAAACCAAGTGCTCTGAGCACTGAGCTAGCTATCCAATGCTGTTTGGTTAAACCACAAATAACGATACAGAAATGACAGAAAGAAAAAGAAATATGTTAGGCCACATAAATCATAGACAGCAATGTAAAATATCAAAGGAAGAAAGGAAAAAGGAAAAAACCCCACAAAACAAACATAGACAGAAATGTAAAATATCAATGGAATGAAGGAATAAGAAAAAAACCCAACAAACACACAGTAATGTAAAATATCAAAGGAAGGAAGGAATAAGGAAAAAACCCCAACAAACATAGTAATGTAAACTATTAAAGGAAGAAACGAATAAGGGGCAAAAACCCAAACAAACATAGACAGCAATGTAAAATATCAAAGGAAGAAAGGAAAAAGGAAGAACCCAAACAAACCTGCGTGAATATCTCTGATGACACGGAGAAGATACAGCCTCACAGGATCCGGCGTTTCCTCCTTCGTGTTGGCCTCCCCCTCCACTGTCAGCTGATTCTTTCTGGCCGTCTCCCCCTCCCCACCTGTATCAGAAACATTAACAATAACCACCTCTTTCACTTTAATAATATCCACCTGTTTTGCTTCAACATTAACCATCTGTTTTACTTTAACAATTACCATCTGTTTTACTTTAACATTAACCATCTGTTTCGTATAACCAATAACCATCTGCTTCATATTAACAATAACTATCTGCTTCACTTTAACAATAACAATCTCCTTCATACTACCAATAACCATCTGCTTCACTTTAACAATAACCATCTTCTTAACAAAGTTTACCAATAATCACCTGCCTCACAAACTTTGACTATAACCAGCTGCCTCACACAGAGTTGACAATAGCTATCTACCTTCCTCACAAAGTGTGACAATAACCATCTTCCTACCTCACAAAGTGTGACAATAACTATCTACCTGCCTCACAAAGTGTGACAATACAAATATCATGTTCTTTTGCTTTGTAGTAGTTTCAGTTTCTACATGTAAACGAGAACCAAACCTGAAAAAAAAAATAATTGAAGATATACCACTTAAAGCATGCAGATCATCTTATGTGCACGTTAAAAACCTGTTCCACCTTTGAGAAGAGCAGGCCATTGTGTGCCGGTGGGAGTTCATGATCAAACTTGTAGGTCAGTGTCCTACACAACACAACACTATACTACACAACGCAACACAGCACAACACTACACAACACTATACTACACACCACAACACAACACAACACTACACAACACTATACTACACACCTCACCCCAACACAACGCATACCTGCATGCCTTCTGCTCCTGCTGGGCTGTGTGTTGTCGTTCTCCTCACACTCATCCCATTCAGAGTCCCATTCATCCGTGGACAGGTCTTCCACAGTTCTCACCAGGGGAGGGGGGACAATTCCTCCCCTCTGGGCCTGCTGCTTGGACCCAACCGGGGAGGGCCGGTATGTGTCAAAACTGTCAATCACATCATGACATCATTTCAACCATAATCGGTTTTTTAATCTTTTGTTTTATGCCACTTTATGTCACAGCAGATTTCTCTGAAATTCGGGTTGCTCTCTCCGGGGACAACGCGTCGCCACAAGTGCAGCGCCTACCGATTATTTTTCGTCTTTTTCCTGTCTGCAACTGTATTTGTTTCACTCTCAGAGTGGCTTTTTTCTACAGATTTTTGCCAGGGGCAACCCCCTTGTTGTCGTGGGTTCTTTTACGTGCCCCAAATAAAGATGTGTAACCTACGGGACCTCGGTTAATCGTCTCATCCGAAAGACTAGCGCCCAGACCACCACTCATGGTCTAATGGATGGGGGAATAGTTTTGAGCCCAAACGGGATTCAAACCACCGCACACTCCGACTCGGACTTTTCGCTTTCTAGGCAGGTGTGTTTACCTCTTAGACCACCGATCCACCGAACAATCAATGTCGGAGGGCCGGTACGTATCGAAAGTGTCAATCAAATACATCAAATTAATCCATGATCAAAATAATGTCACAATATGAGAGACTAGACCCGAAAATCTCAAGAACACAGGGCAGGGCTGGTACGTATGGAAACTGTCCGTGATGGAGATCCGTTCAGTCTTCATGAAACAAGTCGCAAAAAGAGGAGAGACTAGTAAAAAAAAAAAAAAAAAAAAAAAAAAAAGTTCCGAGCTTACTTTGGATGAAAGCATTTTATCTGTGGCTTTGGCATAAATGATTTAGCGCTAAAATGTACCATTTGGTGCCGCTACCTCACAAAGTTTTGGTCAAGATCGAAAATTGAATGTATTGTGTAGAAGGAAGAAAGAAAGAAAAAAAAGGGGGGAAAAGAAGGGCAGAAGAAAGAGAAAAAAGGGAAAAAAAGAGAGGGAAAAACCCGAATGAGAGAAAGACTGAATAAAAAGGGAACATATGAAAAGAAAACAAAGTTAAACAAGAGCAAATTTTCAAAAGAAAACTATAAAAAAATATATAAAAAAACAGAAAAGAGGAGAGAGATGAACGATTGGATAAATCAAAACAAAAACATAATGATGAAGACTATGAACAAAGGAAAAACCATTGTGACAAGAAATAAGGCCAAAGAAAGAGAAAAAAAACAACCCAGAAACATCCACCACCAACAGGCAAAGAGTAGAAACAAAAAAGGGCGGAGGAGAGGTGGTGGAGGGGGGGGGGGAGGGGAGGGGGTTCGCGCAAGAACCCAGAAACCACTTACTTAAACTTCAATTTCTCGACGTCGGAGTCCGACAAAGGTGTTGCATCGTCTCCCTTTTCTCCCCCTGTTGCCGTTTTCTTTTTGATTCGTTTTCTCTCTCTCTGTTTCTTGCCGTACTGATCATCAGAATTGCGTCCCTTGCCTCCTTCTGACGGAACTTTGCCATTGCGCTTGCGCGGTTCGTTCACATCCGTTTCAATGTCTTGAGGGTTGTTAGTCGTCGACTCCTGCAACAAATACCAATTATTACAAAACGTTTATGAAAAAAAAATCAGAAAAAAAAACAGTTGGCGTAATACTTTGTTTGATTCCGTAAGCTTGTGAAAACTGATTATATCGCAGGAATCACCACTTTCGTGTGTTAAAAGTTTGTTGTGTTGTTGTTGTTGTTTTTTACCTGAAAAGCTATGTACTCCAACCGAATAAAAACAATCAAACTTAAAACTTATCTCTCCCCCCACCCCACCCCCCGCTCTCCCTCAACAACACGAACAAGAACAACAACAAAAACAAAAACACTAAGAAATATGAATACTTGTATCGCCAACTTCTTCAGTACATAACTATCGAAAGAAAGAACATTTTCTCTTTGAAACAATGACTATCAGCAAAAATGCTCTCAGACTGATATCACGTGTGGTCTCCCCCTCCCCCCGTTTATTCACTAATTTGACGGATGTCTTAAACCCACCAAACAATCAAACTGTTCCATTTTCCTCAACACTAACCTCAGACCTACCCCGTAACTAAACCCTACCTCCGCCACACCTCCCCACGTTACTGCCTTAGCTGCTCTGTCCCCAGCACCTCCTGACGTCGTCTCTCCCTCTCCCCTCTCTGACGTCATAACCTGTCCCTCCACTGACGTCACAGGGGCACAACGACCCTGACGCGCGGAGAGGACAGGCTGAAGTCCATGGCTGCTAGCACGCTTGGCTTTTCGGGATTTGAACCGAGAACCAGAGGCGCAGGGCGGAGGTGCAGGTGTACCAAAGGTGGCCCAGTACAGCATACGTTCGGCCACAAAGGCCAAACCATCACCGGCCAAGTGGAACACGTCTTCGTTGAAGCGGTCACTCCTTTCTGATGGCACACACACACGCACACGCACACACACACACACGCACGCGCGCGCGCACACACACACACACACACACACACACACACACACACACACACATACACATACACACACGCACGCACGCACGCACGCACACACACACACACACCAATAAATGCAATAAGATGTGTTTTAAGACCATTGGCTAGGAAAGGCATATGAATTTTTACACTTTTATAAACAATTAAAAAAAATCAATAAAACCAAAAATCTAAAAATACTTAGTTTATGAGCACATGTGCACGTATATATATACATTGACTACACTCATGACGTGACTTGTGTGATTTGGTGTTGGTTTCAGTAAAAGAAATTGAAGACATGAAACACTAGCAGGAATGGAGCTTTTAAATTAAAGAAAGAGTGTTTGGACTGGGTATTCATTTTTATCAGAAGACTAAGGGGTGAAGCACTTGCAAAAAAGAAATAAAAGGGCAAGGGTGGGGGGGGGGTGGAGGGGGGAGACTTCACCTCTAAAAACCAGTTTGCCTTCCTTTCAAATAGAGGGACGGAGAGGGAAGATTAAAGAAACAGATGACAATTGACAAAACTACATACACACGGGGAATGGGTGCAAAAAAAAAATGCACACGAGTGCTTATTCCATCATCCTCGAATCAAAAAATGAATCTCTCTCTCTCTCTCTCTCTCTCTCTCTCTCTCTCTCTCTCTCTCTCTCTCTCTCTCTCTCTCTCTCTCTCAATCCTATTTACAAAAACTGCATACACACGGGGACTGGATGAAAAAAAGCACACGAGTGCTTATTCCATCATCCTCGATATAAAAGAATAAAAATAAAAATAAAAAATCTCTCTCTCTCTCTCTCTTCTCTCTCTCTCTCTCTCTCTCTCTCTCTCTCTCTCTCTCTCTCGGGGGACGGATAGCCTAGTGGTCAGAACATTGCGCTGGCAATTTGACGACCCGGGTTCGAGTCCGGTCGAGGAGATTGTTCTCCTGGAGTTAACATCAGTGCTGACTCCACTCTCCCCAAAAGTCCTTCGGATGAGACTTTAAACCGAGGCCCCGTGTGCGAACGCACGCAGAACATCTTGCGCACACGTTAA
>CM060329.1:10757976-10760476 GCA_030674155.1 Stramonita haemastoma
TAATATGTCAAAGCGTTCAGGAGAAACCTTTTTTTAAAAAATTTTTTTTATATAACATGTTTTTAAAATTTGAAGACGTTGCTTATTTTTATTACCTTTGACCCCTGTTGCTAAAAATAGAAACGGTGAACATTTTCAGCATTCTCAAAGAACAAAAAATCCAAGATATTGAATTCATGTTCAAAGTTTGAAGTTTATTAGACAAAACAATCAATTTTCTTTCATTTAAAACAAATTTCACTCAAAAGTCTCCACAATTACATGCTCAGGCACTCTGAAAATGTGCATAACCGAATTTCCGAAATAATCACTTTTACTCAGTGATCTATGAATCAACTGCCTTTCATTTTCCAAGATAACACAAAAGTTTGCATACTAAACTATGCATTAGTAAAGTAAAAATAATTTTGTTTTGTTTTTGGTTTGGCTGTTTTTTGTTTTGTTTTTGGTAAGCTGAAAGAAATATCCATAAAAAATAAAGCACAAGAACATCAGTTATAGGAAGAACAAATATGCTTGCATGGCCAGTGGTTCACACACAAACACACACACACACACACACACACACACACACACACACACACACACACACACAGAGTCAAATTTGTCATGTAACTGATATACTATCACACTCACTCTCTCAACACACACACACACACACACACACACACACACACACACACACACACACACACACACACACACACACATCTCTCATCTTATCACCCACCCCTCCCCTCCACTCTCCCTGTCTAATATCACATTAAGTGAACAGACGTAAAATTGAAGACACACACACACACACACACACACACACACACACACACACACACACCCCACCCCACCCCACCCCACCCCACACCCCCCACACCACACACACACACACACACACACACACACACACACACACACACACACACACACATTCATCATGTGTGTCGAAGCAAATTCGTATGTGAAAACATTATTGACAGTTAACAATTCATTTCAACAAGTCCGAACAAAGAGGAAAACGACTTCCAATAACCAGTTTTACCATTTATCAATCACAACAGAGATTATTTTAGTTTTTCCCAGATCGAAAATGTAAACAAACCCAGCTAACATTTGCTGCCGTCTGCTGTGCACTGGAACTGCTGACGATAATCGGCATTTTCGTTGTGTTACTATCAGACATAGCATTTTCCAGCTCCCAAGTTTCTTCATCACTGCTGTCGAAGAATTCTGTATCATTGAAAGAGGCCGTGGAACTCGTAATTTCGTCAAAACTGGAGTGGGCGTTGCAGAAGAAGACGATGAAATTCAAGATGGTGTCAGAAGAGAAACCACGTGGTCGCGTCCTTTGTTACGTGGCGATCGGAGTATATTTTTTAATTAATTTCAATATTGTTGTCTTAAATTTGTCATTTTAGGTTTATTTTTCATAACTGATGCATGTTAATAAGAAAAAAATGTTTTTATCTACAAAAATTTCCGAATGGTAAACGTCGATTACCGGTGATCGAAACTCAAGGGAAAGAACTGCTAGGAGTTTTAACACCAGTGCCAACTCCACTCCCTCCGAAAGTCCTTCAGATGAGACTCTAAACCGAGGTCCCATGTGCCAACACAACGTAAGACACACACGTTAAAACCTGTTCCACCTTTTGGAAAAGTAAGCTATTGTGTGCCAGGGGGAACAGATGATAAAATTCATAAAGCTGCATGGTAACGGAGACCAAACGTAAAAAGGGTACAAGAGGGTTTATTCTATATCTTTGAAATAAAAAATAAATAAGATAGAAGATACAAGATACAATCTGTCTTATCCAATTACATTATGGAAAAATGCCTCTTGACTGCCCTACACAATGTAAAACACATTGCCATTTAAAAGTACGTATAGCTCCTTAAACATATTGACCTATTTCTAAATACCACCCTTCTTTCATCCCAGTGCTCTTCAATCACAATGCGTTCAAATTTATATACATAAGCACCCATCCAGCCACATACCCTACCCTACCCTACCCTACCCTACCCTACCCTACCATATATCATACTATACCACAATACCCTACCCTACCAACCTACCCTACCCTACCCTACCTACAATACCACACCACACCACACCACAACACACCTCACCCCACCCCACCACACCACACCACACCCAACCACACCTCACCTCACCACACCACACCATACCCCACCCCACCCCACTCCACCACACCCCACCACACCACACCATACCACATCACACCACACCACAAGTTTTCCCCATTTTCACTCTACTCCACTCCACTCCACTCCACTATACTCCACTCCACTCCACTCCACTTCACTCTCCTCTCCTCTCCTCTCCTCTTTCTCCTCTCCTCTCCTCCACTCCACTCCACTCCACTCCACTATACTCCACTCCACTCCACTTCACTCTCCTCTCCTCTTCTCTACTCTCCTCTACTCCACTCCACTCCACTATACTCCACTCCACTCCACTCCACTTCACTCTCCTCTCCTC
>CM060329.1:10765476-10802976 GCA_030674155.1 Stramonita haemastoma
AATGATCTATGATACAAATACTGTGGTGCGTAATTCAAATTTGATAATCATTTCCCCCATCTTTAAACATCTTGTCACTTTTTAAGAAATGACAAAACTTGAAAACTGAAAAAGATTTCGAATATTTTGGGGGAAGAACCAATCATTTTTTTAAATCTTCAAATTAAAACATTCTATTATGAAATTCAAATTCATATTTAAATAACTACATATCTCAAAACAAAGAAACTTAAACAAAATTAGAAAGAAAAAAAAGATTTACCCCTAATTCTGCCCAAATCATAATTACAACACAAACGTCAGTCAAGTTCAGGGAATATTGTTATTTACATCTACTAGTTAATAAACAAGCAGTGACAACCATCATCACCTTTCCCATACCGAATTTAATTGACAACTTTGAAAAACAAAAAAAGTCCACTCACCCTAAGTGTAACAATCACCCACCCTTGTAGAATCGAACAGGCGACCAAAGTCTTGAAGATCCCATTTGAGGCCACAAAGAGATGATGATTCCACAACGAACCCCGAAACCAAACTCACCCAGACCGCAGCTATCCAGCTGCCTTATAATCTGGAATCAAGGACTGTGCAGAAAGTTGGCACCGCTCTCTGCACAGTGTTCTGCAGTTTTTAGGTTAAGCCTCTCCTATCCTGCCATCTGGTACCGTTAATTCCTTACTAATCCGGTTAGGATTTAGCGGTCCTCTTCTTTAATGCGTCGATAACTTCAAGCTCGTGTTGGACCCTTTTGTGCCGTGTGTGTTACCGACCTTGTGCTGGTCATTGACTGCTATTTATTTATGTCTTTATTAAAATTTTCTTTCTTTCTTTATTCTTTTATATCGAGGATAATGGAATAAGCACTCATGCTGTTTTTTTTACAACCAGTCCCCCGTACGTGTGCATGCAGTTTTGTAAACCTTGTCATCTGTTTCCATCGGCACACGATGGCCTACTCTTACGAAAAGAGGAACAGGATTCAACGTGTGAGCAAGACGTTCTGCGTGCGTTCGCACACGGGGACTCAGTTTATACTCATCCGAAGGACTTGGGAGGAAAGTGGAGTCAGCACTGATGTTAACTCCAGGAGAAAAATCCCCTCAAACCGGAATCGAACCCGGGTCGTCAAATTGCGAGCGCAAATTTCTGACTACTAGGCTGTCCTGTCCTCCTAAGTTAAATAAGCTAAGTTTTGTATGTATTTTTTATTTGTTTAATTGTTCGAGGGGGTGGGGATGGGAGATGGGTTGTGCCTAGGCTAAAGCTCTGGGGGTCAATGGTGAGATTTTTGCGTATGCAACCATTTAGGAGCAGGGATACTTTCCTGATCAGCCCTTGAAGAATGACTGATGACTGATCGTTGACACACCCACAATGATCACTGAAGAAAGATTAAAGAAAGATTTAAAACGGGCATAAAAGGACCATGTATGCCCACAACTATTGCACCAGAAGAGACAAAAGCAACTGTCTTGTTCACTCCGTGTAGAATTAAATCTTTGGTGATGGTAGATCGTTGATATGTTCTTTTGGGATTTTCCTCAGAGGAGAGGACAAGCTGACCTGGTTGACATTAGATGGTAATGCGAGAGATCTTCTTTCTTTCTTTTTCTTTCTTTCTTCTTTCTTTCTTTCTTTCTTTCTTTCTTTCTTTCTTCTTTCTTTCTTTTCTTCTTCTTCTTCTTCTTCTTCTTCTTCTTCTTCTTCTTCTTCTCTCTTCTTCTCTCTCTCTCTTTCTCTCTCTCTCTCTCTCTCTCTCTCTCTCTCTCTCTCTCTCTCTCTCTCTCTCTCTCTCTCTCTCTCTCTCTCTCTCTCTCTCTCTCTCTCTCTTCTTCTCTCTTCTTTTCTCTCTTCTTTTCTTCTTCTTCTTCTTTCTTTCTTCTTCTTCTTTCTTTTCTTCTTCTTTTCTTTCTTTTCTTTTCTTTTCTTTCTTTCTTTCTTTCTTTCTTTCTTTCTTTTTCTTTCTTTCTTTCTTTCTTTCTTTTTCTTTCTTTCTTTTTCTTCTTTCTTTTTTTCTTTTCTTTTCTTTCTTTCTTTCTTTCTTTCTTTCTTTCTTTCTTCTCTTTCTTTCTCTTTCTTTCTTTCTTTTTCTTCTTGTTCTTGTTCTTCTTCTTCTTCTTCGCAATTCTTCTTCATCTTTTTCCCCCTTGCCTACCACCTTCAACTTTGTGAAGATTCTGCAGACTTCTGGGTGTATGCTGGGTATGTTTCGTGTTTCTGTAACCCACAGAATGCTGACATGAGTGACGGGATCTTTAACGTGCATAATGACTTGATCTTCTTCATGAGTATAGACACAAGGGGAAGTAAAGCACTGGCATGTCTGCACTTGAAGCTGACCTGGAAGATTGTAAAAAAAAAAAATCCCCACCCTTTATTCACCAAACACCACCGAGATTTGAACCTATGGCTTCATGACAACTAAGAATGATGTCAAACGATCTTGACAACTCGGCTATCGTAATGAGTAAAGAGTGCATATTATTCTGATGAGCTGGAGTGTATATTCTGGGTGACCTCCCCGGTGCTAAGCCGTAGAAGATCCAGCAACAACACAATTATCCACTGGCCTGTTCACCCCGTCTGTCTGTCGTTATTATCAGTAAACCTGCTGCTACAGCGCAGTTATGGCAGCTGAAAATCGACTGGGGACAGCGGTTACGTCCTTTTCATGCTATTTCTTCCCCTGACCCTGCCCCATTTCACCTCCCTTTGCCATCTCTTTCTTCTTCCAGTGGCTCTTACGTCAGCTGGTGGGTATGCCCAGTATAGTGCTGAGCAGGTCCTTTGGGAAGATAGTCACCAGCTCAAGCTTTGTCCGTGTGCCAGTTCCTATGTTGTAACATTTCTAAATGACGGCGATAGAATTGCATATGGTCTGATCCCCGTTGTTTTTAACACCAGGTCTTTCTGGGGGTAAAGGTTATCAAGGAGACTTCAACCAAAGAAGAAATATAAGATGTCATCATCATGACCGCTTTCTGTCATGTACTCATGCTTCATAGTAAAATAATGTGGAGAATTGAAATATTCGTCTTTTTTTGTTGGGAAAGGGAGGGGGGGGGGGGGTTACTTTCTTAATGTTCTTCAGATATCACTGAATTTAATCTTCTCCATATTCCTGTCTGGAATGAGCAGTATGTTGCCCTGTTGAAAACTTCAGAATGCAGAACATGAGCAAGTCAGAGAGGAAGGGGAAAGACAGGGGAGCGGGTGGAGGGAAAAGGGGGTGGAGTGGGGGGGGGGGGGGGGGGTTAGTACGGGCATAGAAGGTTGCCAAGCGGCAGACAGTTCTATATTTGGAGCAGGCATCTGACTAATTAGCAAGGAACATTGGAAGTGGGACTGCTGCTAGAAGTCTGCCAAGCCAAGTGCCAGACAGTTTCTATTTTTGGAGAGAGCATCCGACGCGCACCGTCTCATGACTATTGGCACCACTATGGTCAGTAGGGAGTTGGGCAGATAGTAGACCCTGCAGTTTGAGGCTAACAGGGTTCACTCTAGGAGTACGTGTCATTGTGTGCGGAATCCGGATCTGATGTAGTCTACACTGTACCACATCTACTGGGTACACAACGTGGAATAGCAGACACATCAACATGAAAATATCGTATCGGTATGAACATGAACTATCTCCTGAAATCGACTTGCAGACTGACGCTGCAGCGCTGTTGTGAGATATCCTTATCACATATTATATATATATATATATATATATATATATATATATATATATATATATATTATATATATATATATATATATATATATATATATTCACTAGATATTTGAAGAGCGGATAAGCCTTCCTGTACCATCAGTGTTTTTGTTCATCCCTGGACATGGATGACGTCATAATATCTCCAAACTGAATTTTGTCTCAACACTTTTGCCCAGCAAGTAGGCCTGAAAATCAGCCAGAAGAAGACAGAGGTGATGATGCTAAACGTTCAGAATCCCTCTCCTGTCACAGTGAACGGAGAAGATCTGCCAACAACTGAAGAGTTCACATACCTTGGGAGTATTGTCAGGCATGATGGCGGAGCAAGCAGTGACATCAAAAACCGCATCAACAAAGCAAGAGCTGCCTACAGAAATCTGAACAATGTGTGGAAGTCATCCCAATACAGCACAAAGACCAAACTAAGACTGTATCAGAGCTGCGTACTTTCCACCCTCCTGTATGGTGCAGAATGCTGGAGGATGACTGAGAATGACATTAACAAACTGTCTACATTCCACACGAAGAATCTCAGGAGAATACTGCGCATCTTCTGGCCTGAGACCATCTCCAACCAAGAACTCCTGGCCCGCTGCGACCAAGAAAATATAGATACCATCATTATGCAAAGACGATGGAGATGGATAGGACACATCAGCCGACGGGAACAAGGGAACATCGCCCGAACAGCCCTCCACTGGACACCAGACGGAAAACGCAGGCGAGGACGACCCAAGAACACCTGGCGTCGGACAATAGAAACAGAGCTGAAGACCCTCCAACACTCCTGGGGAACCATTCAGAAACTGGCCCAAGACAGGCAGGAGTGGAGAACCTTTGTTGCTGCCCTACATGCCAAGAAGGCATAAAAAGGCTTTGGATTTGGATTGGATTGGATTGGATTGCCCTGCTTTCGTGAATGTGAAAGTTTCTGGATAGTTTCATCTTCAGTTTCTGGTCCACTGATCGTCTTAGAATTATTTCTTTCTTGTGGACTAATGTTATGCCGTGTGATGTAGTTCTGGTGTTCGGAAAGTTTCAGAATGGGCCTGAAAGATGCCTTGTAGCAAAATAATGTTCTTCATTATGTGTGTTGCACTCTAATAATGCAGGCTTGTTTTACTTTACTAATCGCAATTTCTTATTTTTCGAGATGATAAAGAATTCTCGAGTCCTCGATGAATCTTGAGTTTATAAGTTTCCGTCATATGACGGTTTTTGCTGCGTGTGTAATAAGAAATGTGATTTTCAGATCTAAAGGTTTTTTTTTTTTTTTTTAACAACCATATTGGGTAGGCTGTATAGTGTCTGGTCTTCTCCTGTGCTTGTGATTCTGCAGGAGGTCTGCCCATTGGGATCAGCCGATACAGTTTTATTTATTTATTAATTTTATTCTTTTATATCGAGGATAATGGAGTAAGCACTTATGTGCTTTTTTGACATCCAGTCACCGTGTGTATGCAGTTTTGTCAGGATCATGTTCAGCTTTTCGTAAGAGTAGGCCATTGCGTGCCGGTGGGATTAGATGACAAGATTAACAAAACTGCATACACACGGGGCCTGGATGTTTAAAAAAGCACTTGAGTGCTTACTCCATTATTCTCGATATAAAAGAATAAAAAAAATAAAAAAATAAAAAATAAATCATCGCTGTAGATCTTTGGAGTCGTGGGTTCAAATATCGACAGCAGCGTGTGGTGAATTAAGGAAGAGGATGTTTACGGTTCAGTTTAAAGTGCAGACCTGCTAGTGCCTTAATTCCCTCTGTTTATAATCATATATATATATATATATATATATATATATATATATATATATATATACGCATATACGTATACATAATTTTTTTTATACGTATATATATATATATACGCATATATATACAATAAGAATATATTTTTTATATTTTAATACCACTTTATGTCACAACAGATTTCTCTGCGTGAAATTCGGGCTGCTCTACCCGGGGAGAGCGCGTCGCCACAAGTGCAGCGCCTACCCATAATTTTTTTTCCCTCAGGGATGGTGTCTAAACACCACACCTGTGTGCATGCTGGGGTTTTTTGGGTTTTTTTTTTCATATGCATACATGTAAAAGACCATTATGTTCAAAGAATCAGGACTATCATAATATGACAGCATTTGGTAGGTTCCGGAAATATAAATATAAACCCAGCATGCACCCTGTACTACAGAGGGATGGGCTCTGTCAAGTTGAACTGACCCAAGGGACATGATGGGGGAAGTTCAGTGCAGTACCTCAGCAACATCTCAGGGGCTAAGAGAGAGAGAGAGAGAGAGAGAGAGAGGAGAGAGAGAGAGAGAGAGAGAGAGAGAGAGAGAGAGAGAGAGAGAGAGAGAGAGAGAGAGAGAGAGAGAAAACAAGAAAAGAATGAGAAGTTATGATTTGTGGTTGTTTCTGCAAGAATTATATACCCTACAAGCTTGTAATTCTTCTTCTTCTTCTTCTTCTTCTTCTTCTTCTTCTTCTTCTTCTTCTTTTTTCTTCTTTACCTTCTTCTTCTTCTTCTTCTTCTTCTTCTTCTTCTTCTTTTTCCCTTCTTCCTTATCAAACGCTCAGACAGCAACTATCGTTCTCCGTCATACGAACGAAAGTGCGTTGTGCCCCCGTTAAGGGCACCCGACTTTGGCGTAGGAGAGAATTGTTATCTTACAGGCTGAGCCTTCCTGGAGAAAAAGGCAGGTGAATGGACCAACAAGGCAGAAAAAAAAGATACAAAGGAGGTGACAGGAAGAAAAGGAACAAGATGGAGGCAAAGAGAGGGATAGAAAAGAGGGAATTCCTTGCACAGATTTTCCAGGTGGGGGCTGCAATTAATACTGTCGGCGCCCCCCCCCCCCCCCCCCCCCCCGCCCCCCTCCCAGCATCTGCACAGGAAGAATTTTGTTGTCCAGCATTGGTTTGTTGACCATTTCTGGGATCATCTGTAGGCTTTTTTTTTTTTTTTTTTTTTTTTTTTGCTGTATGTTTTTTTTTCTCTTAAGTTTTTGATATTGTTTGATGTCATTGTAGGTCAAGAATACCGTTCCTGAGTTTTATTTCACTGACGTTTTCTCCTTTCTTTCCTTGTACTTCAGTTGTCGTTGATGTTCATATAACTCGTTCGTATTAATTTGTTAATTAATCATGTCTTGGTGCCTACACACGATTGCACAAAAAAAGTTTTCAGATTTGTTTGTTTTGCTTTTATTTTTTCGTTGTTGTTTTGGGGGTGTTTTTTTTGTGCGCCTCTCTGTTTATTGTTTTGAGTTTTAGTTGTTGTTGTTGGTGGTGGTGGGGTGTGTGTGTATTTTATTATTATTAAAAAAATCTTTTATTTATTTTATATCGAGGATAATGGAATAAGCAATCGTGTGTGTGTGTGTGTGTGTGTGTGTGTGTGTGTGTGTGTAATAAAGTTGTATTGCAACTGTGTAGACAATGGAGGGCAGCGAGGCATAAAAAAGTTCTTCGGATGAGTGCGAATGCACGCAGAACATCTTACGCACACGTTAAACCCTGTTCTGCTTTTCGGAAGAGAAGGCCGGTGGGAACATATGACAAAATTTACAAAACCGCGTACACACGGGGACTGGATGTTAAAACAGCACACGAGTGCTCATTCTATTATCCTCGCTATAGGAGAATACATAAATAAATACAATTCAATTCACGGTAAAAAGACATTTTTCGATCTTCCGGTCATCTGGTGTCTGTAGGCCTATTCGTAGTCAGTAGGCCTAAGGTTTACATTTTAGAGAACACTAGGCTAACAGGTAAGCATGATGTGATTAGATAAACTGTTGTTGTGTTGTGGCTAAATTTGAACGATTTACTTCTCTGCCCTATACGCACGCATGATTTCATCATCAAATCATCTTCTGTTTTCTCTGTTTCACCTGCCGGTAAGTTCTTATTCACGAGAAACAGTTTCTGTTCGGAGTTCTAAGCACGCCTAAAAAACAGCAAAAACAGTAAAAACAAGACATTAGCCTAGTCTATCACTCAGACACTGAGACAGTTTAGAATTTGTAGAAAAGGTGCCAGACAGTCAACATTGTGATAGTGACTAAGTGAGCCTAAAATAGCTGTCAGTATTCAGAAGACGGGGAACGTTAACATTGTGATAGTGAGCATAATATTAAACAGCTTTCTGTCAGTATTCAAAAGACACTAGACAGGGAAAGTTAACATTGTGATAGAGAGCATAAAATAACTTTCTGTCAGTATCCAAAAGGCACTAAGACAGGGAAAGTTAACATTGTGATCTATAGAGCATAAAATAGATTTGTCAGTATTCAAAAGACAGGGAAAACAGCCTAAACTGCTGTGGATTGGCCATGTAGACCACTAATCTAAATCACTTAATCACACAGTAGTTTTTAGATTTAGTGAAAATAGACCTGATAGTTCCCCCCTTCTTCCTCGGCTGGAGTCGCATACACAACACACAACACAACACACACATGTATACACATACAGTTACACACACACCACACACACACACACACACACACACACACACACACACACACACACAAACACATATATATATATACACACACACACCCAACAACAAAAACAACAACAACACCACCACCACTACACACACACACACACACACACACACACACACACACACACACACACACACACACACACACACACAAATGCATATTACACACACACCCAACAACAACAACAACAACAACAACAACAACAACAACAACACACACACACACACACACACACACACACACACACACACACACACACACACACACACACTGTGTGTGTGATTTGCTGAGCCAGGTTCAAATCTCGTTCAAGAGGATTTTTCCTCTGGAGTTAACATCGGTGCTGACTCCACTTCCTCCAAAAGTCCTTTGGAGGAGACTATACATGTATACAACTGAGGTCCCATGAGTAAACCATGCAGAATATCTTGCTCACAGGTTAAAACCTGTTCCGCTATTCAGAAGAATATAGACCATTGAGGCATTGTGTAGCGGTGGGAACAGATGGCAAAATTGACAAAACTGCATACACATGGGGTGGATGTAAAAAAAGCACATAAATGCTTATTCCATTATCGTTTTGAAATAATTTTAAGAATAGATAATAATAATAATAATAGTGATACACACGTGTGCACACACACACACACACACACACAGTGACACACAAACACACACACAATGACACACACACACACACAGAGTCACACACACACACACAAACACACACACACACACACACACACACACACACACACACACACACACACACACACACACACACACACACACACAGAGTCACACACACACACACACACAGTCACACACACACACACAGAGTCACACATACACACACGCACGCACGCACGCACGCTCGCTCGCTCGCTCGCTCGCTCGCTCACTCACTCACTCACTCGCACATACACACACACAAACACACACACACACACACACACACACACACACACACACACACACACACACACACACACACACACACACACACCCAACAACAACAACTGCAACAGCAACAACAACACACACAGGATATCATCATGCTATGATTATTGATAATTGTTGACAATCATTTTTCATTTTTTTGTGTTGCTGATCACACCCATCACAGACAGGAGATGACGGAACCAATGGACAAGGAGGTGTTCAGTGCCTCGGGAGAGGGGGATGTAGATGAAGAGATGTCTGTGGATGACACGGCATTTTTCAGCAATGACCACTCCGGTCAGCTGATCGACAATATGGAGCGTCTGAGGCTGGACATGGGCTACACAGACCTGACCATCAGCATCGACAACCACCGCTTCCCCTGTCATAAGGTAAGCTCCAGTCTGCTTAGATCTGGTCACTTTAGCCTTTAGTTTAGGCGGTGACAGTTGAGCCTCTCAGACTGTACAGATGGAGAGTTCGAGACAAAACTGAACAAGCCCTAAAGCTAGCTGTGTCAGCTGGCACTCTAGGCTGTGGCAGTTGCTGGAGAATGCCCCCCATCACAGGCATGAAGGCTAGTATGGTCTGTGAAATTTGAAGATAATCTGACAGTGGATTGGATAGCGGATGATAACAATGACTTGGAAATTGTCTCACTTGTGCAAACTTGAGAAAGCCCACTTTTATTTAAAAACTGGTAGTAGAAGAATCTAGTGTGGGATAAGTGTCTGGGGAGAAGGACTAGGGTAGAACTGGATGTTGCCTGGGGGAATGATTTTCTGGTTGGGTTTTGTTTTTGTTTTTTGAGTAGTTTGTGTTTCAGAAACACAAACAGGAGTCTGTTGGTAATTCTTGTAGATTACTTATTTAGATTAGTTATTTCTTCATGTTGTCAGCAAGATGATTACATTTCTCAAAATAAAGTGCAGTAAATTCATGATATAATGTCAGTTTATCGTGAATATATTTTGGATTAATTTTTTTTTTTTTTTTTTCAGATTCATGAAATAATTATAGATATTCCACAGTTAGCCGTCAGTTTATGATATATTTGCCATCAAAATTTTGTTAAGATATATATGAAATGATTATAAATGGATAGTCGACCATTAAGTCAGTTTATCATACATTTGTTCTTTAAGTTTTATTAGATTTATTGAGTAATTATGGATATATATATTCCACAGTCAGCAGTCTAACAAAGCATCTAAATCATGTTAGATTCACTGTTCCATTATGGATACAATTACATGTGCAGAAAACTGAGCAGTTCATACCACCTTTCAGGTCTAGGTCATGAACATCATACAAGCTTCAGACGTCATCCACTGTAAACACTTTGTACCTGTTTTGCCCCCAGGTGGTGCTGGCGGCAGGCTCCCCTACTTCCGCGTCATGTTTGCCTCGGGCATGGAGGAGAGTCGGAAGGAGGTGATCGAGATCAAGCAGATCGAGCCTTCCGTCTTTGAGCAGGTGTTGCGCTTCATCTACACGGGGCGGGTGGAGATTGCGGGCAGCACTGTGCAGGAGCTCTTCACCCAGGCACAGCTCTTCCAGATCGCCCACCTGGTGGAACTCTGTGTCACCTTTTTCCAGGTATGCCGGCTAGCACAGTGCACTTATCCAACATCATTCAGTAGGGCCTAGTCAAGAGTGCTAAATTTTGGCACGCTCCTTCCTTTTACCTTTTTCCTTTTACGCTTTTCATAAGAGTAGGCCATCGTGTGCGGATGGGAACAGATTACATTTACAAAACTGCATACACGCGGGGACTGGATGTAAAAAGCATATGATTGTTATTCCATTATCCTCGATATAAAAGAATAAATAATTAAGTAAATGAATAAATAAATGCCTAGTCCATGTGTGGTCAGCTCCTGCTATAAATTGCACCAGCTGGCCACAGCTGGACTGGGCTGGGATGGGATATTTATTTATTTATTTATTTATTCTTTTATATCGAGGATAACAGAATAAGCAATCATGTGCTTTTTTTCATCCAGTCCCTGTGTGTATGCAGTTTTGTAAATATTGTCATCTGTTCCCACCAGCACACGATGGCCTACTCTTACGAAAAGCGGAACAGGATTTAACGTGTGCACAAGATGTTCTGTGATACAATTAGCAGCTGAGAGGAGCTGAACTTGGGGGAAACTGACAGCTGTGAGGCACTTTTTTTGGGTGTTTTTTTTTTTAGTCTTTTTTTATTGGCACACATACGCATTAGAAAAGAAAACAAATTGACTTTTTGTCCAGACATTTCAGCATTTCTATTTAACAAGCTAACAAGAATAATTGCTCCTCAAAGTACAAATAAATCAATTATCACTTTTGATGTCAAGACAGGATATATAAAATACAGACTTTTACCAGTATTTTGAAATGATACTTAGTTTTCTACTAGGTTTATGTACTGAAACCATTTTCTCTGAAAATCTATAAACTGCATTTGTTTGCATTGCTTGCAGGCACATCTTGTTTTGCGCTATAACTGTAGTTTCTTGAGTTAGACAGTTTGTTTAAGAGAGTTGTGGAAAGTTCAGAATGTGTGGATTTTGTCTTCACAGTTTGGTTGTTTTTTTGGGGGGGGTCGACACCTTGCATGGATGAAAAAAGATGTTGAAGTATCAGGAAATTGTGGAGTTTCTCTTTATTCAGACAATTATATTTCATGAATCTAGAAGAGCAGTAGAGGATAAAGACTTAATTTCTTTGAAAATAGCTGACCTTATGACATTCATTTTTTCAAAGAAGTTTTCAATATGAAAAAGCAGAACATCTTTGAAGAATAACATTTATTACAATCTTAGATTTTCGCCCTAATTTTGGGAGGTTCTTTCACTTTTATGAGAATTACTGTAATAGTATTTTTTGTCGAGAAGGTGTTGGTAAGAGGCATTAAGATTGATGAAATTTGTTTCTGTACGGTTGAATTCACTGGTTCTGGTGATATACAATCATTTTCTGATGGATAATTAATTATGGGACAAAATCAAAATCAGAGAAATATCAGCATTTAAAAAGAGAAAGCAGCTTTCCTGTCTAGAGATTTATTTATTTATTCTTTTATATCAAGGATATTGGAATAAGCACTCATGTGCTTTTTTACATCCTTTCCAGTCCCGTGCATATGCAGTTTTATAAATTTATGTCAAGTCATGGTGTGCACAAAGCAGGTCTGCAAATTTGTCAGTCATAGGAATTGCAGCTGTGAGCAAAGTCTGCCACTGTTTGCACTGGGAACAGAAGAATAAAATTACCAACAGTTGACAAAAGTTGCCAAAAATAAAGGTTAAAGCTCTTGTCAGGTACACATTTAATACTTGTTTATCAGTTTCTCTGTTTTAGTCCACTTTTTTTTTTTTTCAAGGATTTCATAAAAATTGATTTTATTCCACATTTCTTTTAAAGGACTGCGTAATTTTTTTTTCATTGCTCAAGGATTACATGGATTAATTTAACTGTATATTTGTTATCAAGGATTGCTTAGATTAGCCCTTACAGTACTGAATATCTGCTGACAATTACTTCCCCTATCCTGAATTTCTGCCTCGGCGCTCTCCCCTTCAGTCCTGTCAGCCGGTTTTCCGGCGATAATGATCCAGAGGAGGGTTTGGTTATAGTGATCCATCATTACTGGTATCAGTGGGACTCTGGAAAATAGTTTGGATAAGGTAAACACATAAGGGGATGGGATAGCTCAGTGTCCAGGGCTCGCTTTTCCCCCGGCCAGGTTAAGCAGCTTTGAGCGTGGTTGCCAGTTGGATAGGTGACTGTTTGCGTGTCTTGGCTTCAGTACAGTTCCCCCAGTTCACCCAGCTGTAAATGGGTACCTACCTTCTTTAGGGTCATGGAAGGTAAAGCAGCAAGGGAGAGGAGATGGGTGCCGCCCTCAACATGCTGGCCCTTAGAGAAGCTGAGTTCTCTGGCACCTCGCTCCCCTACGACCACACAGGTTATGGGACACCTTTACCTTTTTTTACCTTTAAGTTAAACACTGCTTCTCCTTTCCCTCGAGAAATTTATAAAATTTCGTGGGTGTGTATGTAAGATTTACCATGGTATCTGTTTTGCTCTTTTCTGCACCTCAGAAACCCAGGAATTGAAGGAAAATTCAGTTGCGCCGGTTTTCCTCCTTACAGGACCGAAGGGTAGTGGGAAGCTGAGCCAGAAAAACACGCTTACCGTACTGAAAGGGTTAATATCATTGCGCATGTGTTTCAAAGGGCTGCATGAATCACTTTCACTGCCCATCCATTGCCAAAGAATCGCACGAGTTAATTTCACCGCACTTTTTTGTCCTCAAGGAATGCATGAACGAGGGCAACTGCCTGGCTGCCATGACTCTGGCGGATGCTCACGCTCACCGCGCCATGTACGAGTTTGCCAAAAGCTTTGCCTGCGAGCATTTCACCACTGTGGTCGAGGATGACGACTTCCTTCTCCTCTCTGTGGAGTGCATCACTGACCTGCTTCGAGACCGCCGCCTCAATTGTGCGACAGAAGAACAAGTGGGTCTGAAACATGTTTTTTGGGAAGAAGATGGGGGATAGGGGGGGGGATGGGGAAGTTGCTGTTATATTAATTTGATAAAAAGTATGTGTGCACACATGCATGCACGCATGCATGTGCACGCACGCACACGTGCACACACACACACCTCATGCATGTATGCACCACATATATGTACGTACACATAAATATGCTCACACATGTGTGTGCACTCACACACACACACACACACACACACCACGCCACGCCACGCCACGCCACGCCACGCCACGCCACGCCACACCACACCACACCACACCACACCACACCACACCACACCACACACACCCACACCCACACAAGCTGCGTTTAAACTCCTGTAAAACCAAGTATTCCCCAAATTTGGTATGTGCTTGTTCTCACTCTTTATCTTGCGAACACATTCTTTTTGATTGCCCTATCTTGACATCATTATACAAAAATTGTGGTATAGATCTGAAAAGGGAATCTGTGGGTTTAATCACTCGTAGACCAGAAATTGCTGATAGTGCTTAAGTTATTTCTCGGTCTGGTATTAATATTCTGTTGTAGGTTTTCTTTTGAATTTATTCATTTTATTTGTTGGGCTTGTTTCAGCTACTTTTAATTCTTGTTTAAGTCTAATATCACCTAGAGTGAACAGACTTTAAATGAAAAACAAACAACCCCCCCCCCCCCCCCCCCCCCCCCACCCCACCCCCCACACCAAAACTAAACCAATACAACACATCCTCCTATATGTCATCCCCCCATCCCCAACCAAGCCGCCACGGTAGTCTAGTGGTTAGGGCGTTGGACTCGTAATCTAAAGGTTGCGGGTTCGATCCCAGCTTTAGGCTATGGCGTTGTGCCCTTGGAAAAGGCACTTTACGGCTATTTTCTCACCCCACCCAGGTGTAAAAGGGGTACCAACCCAGTGTTGGGGGTTAACCCTGCGATAGACTGGCGTCCTATCCAGGGGGGAGTCTATGACTCTCAGTCGCTTAACGCCACAGAAACCGGGATAAGCGCCGGCCTGATGAGCCTTAGGCTCGGGACAGACTTTAACTTTAACCATCCCCAACCTACAGGTGTACGAAGCAGCAGTGCGGTGGCTGGAGCACGACCCGAAGCGCAAGCAGCAGCAGAGCGTGCGCGTGCTGCAGTGCATCAAGTTCCCCCTCATCAACCGCAGCTACTTCATGGACACCATCGCCCCTCTGGCTACCTGGGCGGCCAGGAGGGGAGGGAGCTCATGGACTCGGCCGTCCTCTACCACACCGTGCCCTCGCGCAGACACATGCTGCCCTCGTACCAGGTGAGCGGATGTTGGAATGACGGGCAGTGAAAAAAACAACAACAAAAACCCCCAACCAAGTTTGTGTGAACCCAACTTGGTCTGGGTTTTTTTTGTTTTTTTTTCTCTAGAGTCTGATCACCAAACCTGAATATGGTAAAAGTGGGGGGGTGGGGGTGAGGGGTGTAACAATACTGAATATAGCACCACAAAAAAGAACACTAAAGTTAGGGCAGTGAAAAAAACAAACAAACCACCAAACCCAACCATGTTTGTGTGAACCCAACATGGTCTGTTTTGGGTTTTTTTTTCTCTAGAGTCTGATCACCAAACCTGGATATGGTTAAAGTCGGGGTGGGGGGTGGGGGTGGTAACACTATTGACTATAGCACCACAAAAAAAGAACACTGAAATTTGGGCAGTGAACCCCCCCCCCCCCAAACCCCAACCAAGTTTGTGTGAACCCAACATGGTCTGGTTTTTGATGTGGTAAATGTCAGGGAGGGGGTGGGGGTAACAATACTGAATATAGCACCACAAAAAAGAACACTGAAGGTAGGGCTGTGAACAAAACCAAAACAAAACCAAGTTTGTTTGAACCCAACACATACTGAATATAGCACCACAAAAAAAAAATGCCGAAGTTAGGGCAGTGAGAAAAAAACCCTACCAAACCAACCAACTTTGTTTAAACCCACCATGGTCTGTTTTTTTTTAATTAAATTTTTTTTTTAATATCTTAGGTGACGCCGCGTCTCTCCTTCCCCTACTTCGAATGCGCCATCCTCCTCGGGGGCCGCCTGGGCGAGGGGCTGAGCAACGACGTGGAGTGCTACCGCTCCGACACCAAGGAGTTCACCTCCCTCAAGCCCCTCCCCTTCAAGAAGCGCAACGAGTTCTCTGCCTGCGCCATCGGCGACGAGATCTTCGTGTCGGGGGGGTTGCGCAGCGGGGAGTTCTGGAAGTACGACCCCACGTTCGAGTCGTGGCTGCGGGGCGCGAACATGGTGCAGCCCCGGCGCAGACACGCTATGGCGGCGGTGGACGACACCATCTTTGTGCTGGGCGGCTTTGACGAGGACCAGGTGCTGGACTCGGTGGAGGTGTGGGAGCGCAAGAGCAACAAGGTGAGGGAGTGAGGCTGTCTGGCTGTAGTGGTGGTGATGTTGAGCTGTGAGATTGTTGGTTGTGTTGTTGTGCTGTGAGATTGGTGGAGGTGTGGGAGCGGAAGAGCAACAAGGTGAGGGAGTGAGGCTGTCCGGCTGTCCGGCTGTAGTGGTGGTGATGTTGAGCTGTGAGATTGTTGGTTGTGTTGTTGTGCTGTGAGATTGGTGGAGGTGTGGGAGCGGAAGAGCAACAAGGTGAGGGAGTGAGGCTGTCCGGCTGTCCGGCTGTAGTGGTGGTGATGTTGAGCTGTGAGATTGTTGGTTGTGTTGTTGTGCTGTGAGATTGGTGGAGGTGTGGGAGCGGAAGAGCAACAAGGTGAGGGAGTGAGGCTGTCCGGCTGTCCGGCTGTAGTGGTGGTGATGTTGAGCTGTGAGATTGTTGGTTGTGTTGTTGTGCTGTGAGATTGGTGGAGGTGTGGGAGCGGAAGAGCAACAAGGTGAGGGAGTGAGGCTGTCCGGCTGTCCGGCTGTAGTGGTGGTGATGTTGAGCTGTGAGATTGTTGGTTGTGTTGTTGTGCTGTGAGATTGGTGGAGGTGTGGGAGCGGAAGAGCAACAAGGTGAGGGAGTGAGGCTGTCCGGCTGTAGTGGTGGTGATGTTGAGCTGTGAGATTGTTGGTTGTGTTGTTGTGCTGTGAGATTGGTGGAGGTGTGGGAGCGGAAGAGCAACAAGGTGAGGGAGTGAGGCTGTCCGGCTGTCCGGCTGTAGTGGTGGTGATGTTGAGCTGTGAGATTGTTGGTTGTGTTGTTGTGCTGTGAGATTGGTGGAGGTGTGGGAGCGGAAGAGCAACAAGGTGAGGGAGTGAGGCTGTCCGGCTGTCCGGCTGTAGTGGTGGTGATGTTGAGCTGTGAGATTGGTGGTTGTGTTGTTGTGCTGTGAGATTGGTGGAGGTGTGGGAGCGGAAGAGCAACAAGGTGAGGGAGTGAGGCTGTCCGGCTGTCCGGCTGTAGTGGTTGTGTTGTTGAGCTGTGAGATTGGTGGTTGTAGTGTTGAGCTGTGAGATTGGTGGAGGTGTGGGAGCGGAAGAGCAACAAGGTGAGGGAGTGAGGCTGTCCGGCTGTCCGGCTGTAGTGGTTGTGTTGTTGAGCTGTGAGATTGGTGGTTGTAGTGTTGAGCTGTGAGATTGTTGGTTGTGTTGTTGTACTGTGAGATTGGTGGAGGTGTGGGAGCGCAAGAGCAACAAGGTGAGGCTTGTCAGCCAGCTGTAGTAGTGTTGTGGTGCTGTGAGATTGTTGGCTGCAGGTGTGTGAGTGTGTGTGTGTTTGTGCGTGCATGCATGTGTAATAATAATAATAATACTTGGAATTTGTATAGCGCTATATCTTGTAAAAACAAATCAAAGCACATGCATGCGTACATGCGTGCATGTGTGTGTCAGTGAACCCCTGACCTAACCAACCCCCTCACTTCGCTTTACATGGTGTGCAGTGGGAGGAGTGTTCCCAGCTGGTCACAGCAGTGGAGAACATGGGCTTCGTGGCCCACGGCAAGAAGATCTACCTGTTTGGGGGCAAGAACAGCGAGGAGGTGGTGACCAACCTGGTGCAGTGCTTCGACACCAAGACCCGAACCTGCACCCTCTGCAGCAGCTGCCTGCCCGCCAACGACATGTGCGTCAGCGCCGCCGTGCTGAATCGTCGCGTGTACGTGGTGGGGCTCGAGGGCTTCTTCTGCTACCAGCCTGGGGAGGACAAGTGGGACATCCTCCCCAACATGTACCTGCCCCGCGACTTCGTGTCGCTGTGCGTGCTGGACGAGAAACTGTACGCGTTTGGCGGGCGTCGCCGGGGCGCCAAGGATAACTTGTACTCGGATTCTATTGAGGTGTTCGATCCCGCCACGGGTGTGTGGAGCAATGCCGGGCATACGCTGGTGCCCATGTACTCTTACGGGTGCGTGCGCGTGTTTTTATCGGGCCCCATGAAAAACAAGCGGCAGTCATCGCATTCGGGCGCCGGCACTGACGGGACTGTGCGGAACGAGTCCAGGTCTGTGTCGTCGTGAAGTGAGTGAGTGAGTGAGTGATGTGAGGGACTGACTGGACAGGCGTGTCAGTGCTGGTGAGATATGGGACACAGTGTGCTGATCAGGTGAGGTGAACTGTTGAAGAAGAAGAAGGTGGTGTACAGTACAGCCGTGGTAGTCAATCCGTGTTCAGTGTTTTTTAGTCTCTCTGACTTTGTGAGGATTGTCAGGTTCAGCACAAAACTGCTCTCACAAATTATCCACGATTCGCAATGAAATGTTTGTATGACAGTGTAAGTCGGAAACTAAAATGCAATCTGTTGGTTTGTTGTTATTGTGTGTGATCCCTTGTCTGTGTTTACCGTCATGAGTATTAAAACTAAACATGATAGTGCAGGTGCTTTGCTGTTCATCTTGAAAATTGTTTTAACTTGTCTGTTTAATTCGAAAGCTGTTTTTACTCATACAGAGGTCAAATCAAATGTCGTATATTCATGAATAAGGGAAGGGCTGAGAGAGAAGTCGTTGTAATGTTCCGTCTCCAGTTGTTTTTCAGGTAAAGTCTTTTTTGTGTGTGTTTTTATCATCATATGTAAATGAAAAAACATGACCACAGGTGAGAAGTCGACAACATAGTCAGTCATACTGAAAAAATACAAGCAAAATAATAAACTCCAAACGGATCTGTTAAATTGCCATGCATATGTCACCTCATGTCCTTTCTTTGTGTGCTCACTGATAAGCCAAAATGCATCACCAGTCTTTTCATTAAAAAAATTGTATTATATCTCTCACCGTCACTGAATTCTTTAAATAGTTTTCAATATTTTTCTGTAACACTTTTTGCCACAAAATGTCTTCATTATAGTACTAATTTAGGAAAAAGAAACATCAGTAAAATTTTATCCCACCTGCTCTGCACTTGTTGTGCATTAGACTCTACACGTATCTCATATAAACTTTTATTTACTGCATACAATTTATGATAGCTCCACTTTCGTGCTGACACATCAGTTTTATTGCTGCAATGTGACAAACTTTTCTTCTTCTCATCATCAGGATTTTCACCAGCACAAATGATAACAAATATTGCGCAGGAGTTTTTTTTAATTTTCACCAGCACAAATGATACAAATATTGCACAGGAGTTTTTTGGATTCCACATTGAAATAATGTATGTTATACAACAATCTTGTCACTACTGTGTTGAGGCAGCGGTGGCTCTTTTAAAAAAATTTTAAAACTTTTCTTTCATAGAATTTATCGTTCTTATTGTACCTGGTAACTGTGTGTGTGTTTGAGAATATCTGGGGTTGTGTGCGAATGTATGGATGTAGTGTTTGTGCAATGCTCATAAGCGTGTATATTAAGCATGTCTTGGCGTCCCTGTCTTGTGTGTCTAGAAAGCATTGAGAGTGTGCTCAGAAAGAGATAAGTTTACATTGTTTTCATAAGAGTTTATAGAGGATGGGGAAAAATTTCATTGTGCTTTTAAAACAGCATTATCAGTTGAAATACTCACTGTGAAACAGTTTATGAATATGGACATTGCATTCATCTTTTCAGGGAACAAAAGTGGATTTCACAGACTCTATAAATCATATGAAAAAGTGAAAATTGGCTTTCTGCTACAACTAAACGCTAAACCAGGATGTTCTTACTTCAATGTGTTAGTAAAGACATATCAAAGATGAAGAAAGAAATTACTGTATAGGCTATTTTACCACCTTTATTTGACCAAATATTTTTTTAAAAGCTGGCAAATTGTTCCCTCTTATGATGTTGAAAATATCAAGTGTGGTTTTGCTTTTATGGGGGGGTAGGTGGATTCCTGATTGGAAAACAGAAATTTTCAGTCCACACCGAGACTGTTACCCTGGATGCTTGAGAACAATGATCCACAGTTTTATGATATTTCTATTTCGTTCTGACTCTGCAGTTATATTCTTTAAGGAAGAAATTTATGCTTTTTTTTTGTTGTAAATCACACAATGTGGTTATCTAGATTCTTTAAACTGCTGAATCAAATTTTAAAATTCTCATGCCCAGTACACTGTGGGGATAGAACCAGAAGAAAGAAACTGAGGGGGGGGGGGGGGGTGTGTGTCTGGACAGCAGAAGGTCAGATTCAGCGAAGAAGCCCCATGGTAATTTGTAAACTTGTAATTTGGTGTTTTGGCTCCTAACTGGTGACACCTTAAAGGGGTCACACTAACTTTGTTTGTATACTGTGAAGCCGTGTTGTTCATCAATGAAGTGTGTTAACTCTCACATCATACTGTTCGCAATCTATCGGGTTCATTTCTGATGTAGCTCTGTGTTCTGTTATATTATGTCAGTTCATTATAAGTCTAGACTGACTGATGATTCAACATCAGTGTCTCTCTGTGTAATTTCTGTATTGCATCCTGCACAAGTTGAGTTTTTTGGTTTCTTTTGTCTGTTTTCCCCTCCTAGCGTGTTCTTTTTGGAGGTTTTTTAATTTAATGGGGGTTTTTTGTTCTTGGTTTTCCTTTCCTTTTTTTTTTTTTTTTTTTCTGTAGCTGATTTTTCAGAATCCATCTTTTACAGTACGCTCTTGCTCATGAATACGCAGTTGTTCTCTCTAGATCAATAAGAAAAGACTCTTTGATCTTTGTTGTTTTTTTCCCCTGTGTGTATACGCGTATCTGCTCATACTTGATTTTTTTGTTGTTGCTGTTAATTCATTTGTCTTGCATATTTGTGTAGAAAGGAAGGAAATGGAGATGTAACTTGGTACTGCTGGCAAGTGTGATATTCTTTTAAGCTGACCAGGTGTGATATTTTCTACTGTGATGTGTGTTGTGTGTGTGTGTGTGTGTGTGTGTGTGTGTGTGTGTGTGTGTGTGTGTGTGTGTGTGTGTGTGTGTGTGTGTGTCCTACCCTACTTTCTGTCCTGTTTCGTTTCTCTTCCAACTTTTTTATTACATAGTTTTTCAGCGTAAGATAACATAATTTTTCAACATAAGATTACACAGTTTTTCTTCATAAAATTACATAGTTTTGTCATTGTGTCTTGGCTGACAGAATTTTTGTTAAAGATGACTGTGTGATGATTTTTTTGTGTGCCTGTGTTGTAAAGGCCAAACTCTAAAACTGTTGGCTTTTTCAGCTCTCGAAGATGTCAAGTGTTCGACGAATTGGTACTGAAGTTCCACAAGATGTTAACTCAAAAAAATCTTATTAAAAAAAAATTGATATGAGAATACCTAGAAGGTTAGTAGATTTGGTTCTGAAGGTTGGGGAAAATGTCAGTTAAAAAAAAAAAAAAGGAACTTAAGATTTTCTTTCACCTGTGAGCGTTACAGATTACTGCTGTGCTAGATGTCCCCTCCCTCCCTCCCCTCCCCCCAAAAAAAATCCCAAAGTGCTGAAATGGGACTATATTGTATGTAGTTTTTTAACTGTTCCCAAAGATGGTGAACTTGGAGACAGCACTAAATCACACTCAACCATTCAACAGCTAGTTGTATTTGAACAATTTTAACAATGAAAAGAAAATTGTATTTATGCAAAAGTAACTGCTATCTATATATGTTATGTATGCTGGTAATGAAATGTGAACAATTTCTAAGTAAGCTGTTTTGGTAAGAATTGATAAACAGTACAGTTTCAGTATTACTGTTAGATAACATTGATCATTTGACTGGTTTTGTTTTTTTTACTTATTAGTCAGAGATACAAATAAGTAAATTGGCTTCATATATGTCGAGGGCCAAGAGCTGGTTTATTTTTTATCTTCTGCTGAGAAAATGAAGCAATAATGGTGATAGTATTATTAATACTGATAATGAGTATTTTATATAAATTTCCAATCCTTCTGCTGTTGAGCACTTGTACCAAACAGATGACTTTGTGATTCCTGCACCCAGTCCTGCTCATTATCTTCTTGCCCGCAAATATGTGTATGCATGCAGGGGCATGCACATAGGCATGCATGCGCATGCACACAATCACACACATGCATGCACATCACACATGCATGCACTCACGCGCACACACGCGTGCACGCACATACAAACATACATACATACATGTATACACACTCATGCATGCACATACCCACACACATGCGCATGCACACACACACACGCACACGCACACACACACACACCAATAATTGTCTAATGTCACTTAAAGTGATAACACATTGGATTGAATAATGAATGAACAGACACATATGTGCACACATGCTACCTCAAGAGTAAATATAGCGCATGAACACACTCAGGTACCCATGAATGTCTTAAAAATGTCCACAGATTTCAGCCACTGTGAAATAAAATTTTAGATTTTACAAGGAAATGCATTTTTTTTAAAAAAAGAACAGAATAAGGGAAAAACTCAACCCCAAAACAAAAAACTTCCTAGAAATATGACAAGCTAAAACTATTTGTTCTTAACCTTAAGGTTTTATTCAACATAATAATGTGTGTTTATAATGTTTAAACTGAAAAGAAAATATGCTGCAGACCTGAATTTTTCACAGTCATTACAATAGAGATAACATTGACATGATGAATTTAAACTGTTGATCAACCTCAGATGATATCATCAACTCTAGCATTGTAGGTCTACAGTAATGGAAATGGACTGACACAGTTCTTACTACATCAGTATTATACCAGAGTCCACAAGCCCCTGTCTTAGGTGCGGTGTTGGTGAATGTAGGGCCGGTGCTTACTGGTTGAAGAAGGACTGGTTAACTGTTCGGGGCAGTGGTAATGGTAATGTTGAACAATCACAGTGTAGTCTATGAAACAGATAATCGCTGGGAATTTTTATAACTCTTTTATGTAAAGTTCCCCCCAAGTTCTTTGATGGCATTTCATTTTTTTTTCCTAAGTTTTATCAAAACTTGTGATAAGAACTGCATCGACAACAATCAATTCTAGGTTCTTTGATTGCAGACTGGGTTTGCTGCTGCCATATTTAAGTGTTGTTTGGTCAGGATTTTCATACTCTGTAGTTGGCTGTGAATCAGATAGACAATGTGAACAGGGGATTTGGGGTTGGTTGTTTCCTCATGGAAACATTGTCATGGCTCTTTCTTTGAGCAGTGGCCAAGATTTTCTCTCTCTTCCACCCCCCTCCTTTTTTTTAATTTTATTATTATTTTTTTTTTTATTAATGTATTTGCTTTAAAGGTGACTTTCAGAATGTTGAGAGCTGATTCTGTGAAGGTCGTGCTTCTCACTGTAGTGGTGGCTTTATGCAGCGTAGAATGCTTTGATTGAGAAGCGAAATGATCACCACCAGTTTTATTCTTTTAGTCTTTGTTTTATTCATCATTTACAAACAGAATTTAATGTTAGCGCTACATATGGTGATCTGCAGATTTTTAAAACCTTAAGCTGATAAGCAAAGAGATGAAGAGTGTTTTTGTGCGATATCTATCTGTCATAAACTTGCTGGAAAAGTTTTTAAAAGTGCCGTTCATTGTAATGATATTTCTTTATTATGCACACAAAAAAAATCAAAATTGTGTATTATATACAGGATGAGTTTTAGATGTTAGTAATTGTTATTACACACAAGAGTATTCATTGTTCTTCTCAGGAATTACAGATAAAGATGAAAGATTTGTTCCCCCCCCCCCCCCCTCTCTCCCGCACCCCTCCCCACCTCCATGAGAAAAGAGTTTTTAATTCACTATTTTTTAACCCAAGTAATCTTTCAGGAAATATCCAGAGATGAAGATTCATGTATAATTTTTTTTCACATGATTTTGCTGCTGATGGGATTTTTTTTTTTAACACTATATCCTACATTTTCTTAACACTATAACACTATACATTTTCTTAACACTATATCCTACAGGAAGGAAGGTGGCAGGATGGTTAAGACGTTCGCCTGCCAATATGTAAACCATGAGTTTCTGGGTTCGTACCCAGCCTCGCCCTTTCTTCCTAGTTTGACGAAAAAATCGAACTGAATGTCAAAGTCATTCGGATGAGACCATAAACCGAGGCCCCATGTGCGAACGCACGCAGAACATATTGCGCACACGTTAAAACCCCGTTCCGCCTTTCGGAAGAGTAGGCCATTGTGTGCCGGTAGGAGCCGATGACAAAATTATAAAAACCAGCATGCACACAGGTGTCGTGTTTAGACACCATCCCTAATGAAAAATCGGGGGGTTGGAGTCCCAGGGCGGCTCGGGGCTGTAGGCTATCTGGCAACGTTCTAGTGGCTCCTGCGACGGTACTGGAACCATTCGTATCGGTCATTGCCTTTTCAATGGATCATTCCAGTGGCGTGGAGAGGGGGGGTCTGCTGCATGGGTAACAGCTTGCCCTCCATACTTACTTTCCCAGGCTTTGCACTCTAAAGACTAGAGCGCAACTCCATAGTCTTCCGAGACTGACGGGTGCCTACTACTACGATATCCTACATTTCCCAGTACACATGCACTGTGCACATTTGTATGCTCCTGTAACCCAGTAGTGGGTGATTAGCAGGTTGGTTACCCTCTAGTGGGTTACTCGTAGGGAAAGGGTTAATTCCTTATGATTTAACTGTCAAATTATGAAAGATTTGTCTTACGACTTAAGAAAAATCTGGTGGGTGGTGTTTCCAGTATATATTATTTCACAGGAATTTATTTTCAGGTTTTCTTTGTATTGCATTTGGGTTGGATGTGGGTCCTTTACAAGGAAACAGGGTCTCGAAATTATGATGCTTTTTTGGTGGGTTGGGAGGAAGGGGTGAAGGTTTTTTTTATTTTTTTATTTGAAAGTGTAGTTTGTATGAATTTAGATCTTAGTGTGTTTTTTTCTCTTTTTTTGTTGTTAGTACTTCAGGTTTCCAAAAAGCATACCTCTTTTAAGGCTGGAAGGTACAGATTTCAAGCTTTTTTTTCTTTAAAAAAAAATAAATTTTTAACTAAAATTTATTTGGAGAAAAATGACATGGTGAGTCACACAATCACACAGAAAGACAGTAGAAAAAGACAGTCAAGTCAAGGCACAGCTTGTTTTGCCAAACTTTCAGGGAAGGGGGGCGGGGGGTGGGCAGGAACGGGATAGCCTAGTGGTCAGAACATTGCGCTCGCAATTTGACGACCTGGGTTCGATTCCTGTTCGAGGGGATTTTTTTTCCCTGGAATTAACATTAGTGCCGACTCCACTCTCCCCCAGAAGTCTTTCAGATGAGACTATAAACCGAGGCCCCATGTGCGAACGCACGCAGAACATCTTGCGCACACGTAAAATCCTGTTCTGCTTTTTGGACGAGTAGGCCATTGTGTACTGGTGGGAACAGATGACAAGATTTACACAACTGCATACACATGGGGACTGGGTGTAAAACAGCACATGAATGCTAACTGCTTGTTCCATTATCCTCGATAGATGAATGAATGAATAAATAAAGAAAGAAAGAAACTGAATCACAGCATGATAGTGGTGCTGGAGAGGCTGGTCCCTTCAGCTGCTAACCGTAAGGAAATAATTCAAGGTTATGAAACATTTTCTTTCCTAGATCTTTATCTCTCTCTCTCTCTCTCCCCTCTCTCTCTCTCTCTCTCTCTCTCTCTCTCTCTCTCTCTCTCTCTCTCTCTCTCTCCCTCTCTCTCTCTCTCTCTCTCTCTCTCTCTCTCTCTCTCTCTATGTATGTATATATGCACTTTAGTCATTTAGTCATCTCTTTCCTCTTCTGTCTGTCTGTCTGTCTGTCTGTCTGTCTGTCTGTCTGTCTGTCTGTCTGTCTGTCTCTCTTCTCTCTCTCTCTCTCTCTCTCTCTCTCTCTCTCTCTCTCTCTCTCTCTCTCTCTCTCTCTCTCTCTCTCTCTCTCTCTCTCTCTCTCACGTGATCATCTCACTCATTTAAAATGTACATTATTCTTTTAAAGTTATTCTGACATCTCTTATCACTCGCTGTTTGTATTCATAATGAAGTTAGTAGATACAGACTGAAGTTTACGTCGGTCTGTCCAGCCTCCTATTAACAATGACTTGCAGCATTATGCGGGCTTTGTGCTTTGTTGGTCTGTCTCTCTCCGTACATGTATGTGGAGGAATTAAGAAGTGTTGTTCAAATCTTCAGACTTGAGAAATTGGCTCATTTAATGAAGACAAGGAAACTGAATAGATCTGAAAAGTGCAAGTTCATTAAAAAAAAAAAAATTCTTTCAATATGCCCCTCCCCCCCTCTATTTACACTTCTCTTATTAGCATATCTTTTTTTTGTCTTAAAAGTGGATGTGTATGCATGTGTGTGTAACAACATGTATTTGTGCATTATCATTTTCTAAAGGTGTTATTTCAGACTGTGGACTGACTTTTTTTCGAACACTCCCGAACATTCGCCGCAAAAGAGGGTTAAACTCAACTCATCTGTGTATGCGTGTTTGTGTAGTTGGAGCACAAATTGGGGGGGTTGTGCTTTTAATTTTGGATGAGTTTTTTTTGTTTTATTTTTCAATTATTCAGATTGTGCCCAGAGTCTTACCCAGCTCATTTGTCTCAATGTATTGTGTTGTTAAAGCTAAGAATGTTGTTGTTGTTGTGGTATGTCTGTGTGTGTGAGTGTGGTTCTTTTTTTTCTTTTTTTTTTTAATGTAGTAGTTGAATTAGTTTGACCAAGGAAGGACAGTGATAAGTGTGGAAGTGGAGGAAGCTGGTTGCAAAATCCTCAGTGGTGCCCCCAACAGTTTACTAGACAGTGGGATAGGTGAAGTGAAGGTGAAGGAAAAAGAAACGTGATATCTGCCTGCACTTTTCTTCTCCCCCTTTCATGTTTACATCAGCCTGAACAATTTTGGGTGACAGGCAAAATTATTCTGTTGTTATAAATTCGTGCTGCTCTGGATTTACATAAAGATTATGAACAGCTCAAGGACAAAGGCTGTCAGTTTGGACTTCAAATCCCAAAGGGATTTACTTTTATATCACAAATATATCTTTGTCGCATTTTGATCTTGTCAGTACAGAATCTGGCATCACTTACAGTGTATCACCATCTGTCTCCCTGTGCAAGAAATCCATGGATTTAGAGATTTGATGAAAAAGAATAATTTTTGTTTGTTGAGAAATTAAAGAGAAATGTTGTCTTGAGTTGGTGGTCAGTCTGTCTTGGATTGTAATAGGTTACCAGGGTCATGTAAAGGTTTAAATGACCATTAAAGACCTAGGGAGACTCCAGTTTTTTGCAGGTTATGTTGTAAGTTTTCTTGTTCATTTAAAATTTTTTTATGTCATAGCATGACATGTGAAGTTTGTACTGTTTGTGCAGGGTCCTGATGATGTTATCTTTTGTACCAAACCCTTTTTTTTTTATCATGATTGATATTTTCTGAGAGTTGAGGAAGAATTTTCAGATAGATTTTGATTTTTTATTTTCTTTTGCTATATATATACTCGGTGATTTAAAAAAAAAAAAAAGAGGAGTTAGCATGTATATATGTAAAGTTGATGACAATCCTGTTTCATCATTGTTTTGTATATTTGTTATGTTTGTTAAAAGGGTGATATTGTTTGTTTGTTGCTGTTATGATTAACATATCATTTTCTTTATATCATCTGTCTTTATTTTTTTTTCTCTCTCTCCCTGGGATGTAGGTAGTGTACAGATAAATAAATGTATTCATGAATTGTATAATAAAAAAAAAAAAAAAGACAATTGTTCACCAGGGTGTTTGTGGATAGACCACACCTGACAGAAACAGTAGTTAACACTGCAAAGGTGTGGCTGTACTGTAGCACAATCAAGCAGTGGGACTGTAGGCTAACACTCACTGACTCTGTGGGGATGGGGGATGTTGTTTTTTGTTGTTTGTTTGTTTCGTTTTTGCTTGTTCATTTGGTGGCTAGGACTCTTTGAGGTTCACTGTTGGTACAGTGTTGGTGTATGGGACTTTTTCTCCATCATAAAAGGAACCAATTTCAGACTTTGGGGGTTTATGACTGTCTCCTCCCCCTTCCCATCGGCTACCCCACCTATTCCTGTCAGATTCAGTTTTGCTGTTTTGACAGTCTTTGATATGCCGGAAAGAGAGGCCCACTGACTACGTCTGCATGAATTGTGGAAATGGGTGTAAGCTTTCAGCTTTGAATGAAAATAAACTTCATAAAAAGATCATTGCAATAAGATAGGAAAATGAGTCTCAGAAAATAATGTTTTTTAATAACAATGCGAAAGCAATATGAGAAAAATTATTTGAAAGCTCATGGAAAATGAAGGAATTAAAAAGAAAAGAAAAAAAGGATGTATCGTCCTCTGTTCCTTTCCAAACTAGTATTGAAAGAGATGAACACAGTGAAAGGGCAGTGGTTGATAGGTAGTGATATTGAAGGTAGTGGCTGATATAGTGTGTGATTAAGTGTGATAATGATATTGAAGGGTAGTGGCTGTTGATATGGTAGTGGATGTGGTTAAGGTGATGGTTGATATGATAGTGATATTGAAGGAAGGGCAGTGGTTAATAATGATGGGATGATGATATAAGGATGATAATGATGATATGGTACAGGTAGGTATATTGAAAGCTATGAGGTGAATGTTGTGGCCGATGTAAAGTGAACTGTTTGGATTATTTTGCCTACTTTCATCTGTGTTATGATCTCAATGCAATCAGCTTGTGTTTGGGGCATGGTTTATTGTTTGCATGTTGTTATTGATGTTTGGCTTGGTTCGGGATTGGGGGTGGAGGAAGGCTTGTAAGAGTGTGTGTGTGTCTGCGTGCATGCGTGCGTGTGCATGTGTGTGTGTGTGCGCTTGCATGTGTGTGTGCGCATACATGCAAATTGTGCGTGTCTGTCTTGCTTTAAGTTGGTTGGCTTTGGTTTAACTGATCTCTATCCTGTTGAAGTTTTGTATGTAAAAAAAAAAAAAAAACCTGATGAAAAAAAAATATCCAAAGTGCACACACTGGCTTCCATAGGACATCTAGTCTCTTTTTGTCATGTTTGGCTCATCATGTGGTGTAGAGGAGACAGTGTATGGATGGACATTGTCTCCTTGATATGAATGTTTACTTCAGTTTGTTTCTTGTCATTTTTGTCTTATACCTTTTCTGTCTTTCTTAGGGAAAGATAATATGCGGTTGTGTGTGTGTGGCTCTGTGTGTGTGTGTTGGGGGGGGGGGGGGTAGGTGTGTGTGAGTGTGTGTGTGTGACTCTTTGTGTGTGTGTGTGTAAGTGGTGAGTGTGAGAGTGAGCGTGTGTGTGTGTGGTGTGAAACGGTGTGGGTGTGTGTTTTTAATGTTTTTTAACTTTAAAAAAAGTGTGTGTATAACTACATAAGTGTTTGTGACATGTGTCTCATGAAGAATCCAGAAAAGTTGTGTGTGTTTCATCTTGCCTCGTTTTGTTGGTGTAAAAACAGAAATTTTACGTTTATTTCAGTCCATGTTTGTTCCTCACACATTGTGTTCAGTCTCGCAACAGAAGCACAGAGTGAAGACTCTGAAACGAAGAAAAGTCACCAGCACCATGAATTTCTACCTCTTCTTTGCATTGAACATTCACACAGCAACTACTGCTGTCTGATATATAAGCAAAAATGTGCTGCACTGCCGTTAAGCACCTGACAAGTCAGGCCCAGCGCATCCAACTTTGGCGTGGGAAAGAATTGGTCTCTTCTCTTTCGGTTTAAAAAAAGGCAAAAGTGGACAAGAAGGCAAATGTAGACAGGAAACAGTGACAGAAGAACAGAACAAGGCAGAAATAAAAAGAGAGGATAGAAAAGAGGGAATGCTAGCACAGGACAGTGACAGGAAGAACAGGAACAAGGCAGAAATAAAAGAGAGGGATAGAAAAGAGGGAATGCCTAGCACAGGACAGTGACAGGAAGAACAGGAACAAGGCAGAAATAAAAAGAGAGGGATAGAAAAGAGGGAATGCCTAGCACAGGACAGTGACAGGAAGAACAGGAACAAGGCAGAAATAAAAAGAGAGGGATAGAAAAGAGGGAATGCCTAGCACAGGACAGTGACAGGAAGAACAGGAACAAGGCAGAAATAAAAAGAGAGGGATAGAAAAGAGGGAATGCCTACACAGGTCAGTGACAGAAGAACAGGAACAAGGCAGAATAAAAGAGAGGGATAGAAAAGAGGAATGCCTAGCACAGAAGTGACAGGGAGAACGAACAAGGCAGAAATAAAAAGGGAGGGATAGAAAAGAGGGAATGCCTAGCACAAGATTTTCAAAAGGTGTGGATGGTATTTGTACTGACAGGCACCCTGGCATTCACACAGGGGAATCATGAATCTAAGACTGCCAGGTACTAGGCGTGAATCTGAAATGTTTCATTTGAAACAGGCTCGTGGCATTGCTTGTCATTGCATTTGGACCACACGGTTTTGTTTTTTTTGTTTGTTTTTGTTGTTCTTATTTGCTTTTTTCTGGTTTGGGATTTTCTTTATTTGTACTGTTGTGTATATAAACAGATTTATTTCATGACTGTAATTTCTTCCTTTTTCTTCGTTTGTTTTTGAAATAAGGTTACTTGTAATCTTTTAAAAAAAAAAAAAAAATTCCAGTGAGGATGTGTTTGTGTGGAAGTTGTGTGGTTTTTGTCAAGTTAAGATGTAATTTTTTGGTTCTGTTTGGTCCTTGATTGGTTGTGATCAACTTTTTGGGGTCATTGGCTGCATTTGTTTATTTGTTTAATTGGATATTCTGTGGTAGAAAAGGTGGAAAAAAATCTGTTTTTGATGCTTCGTGATCACTTTCTTGTATTATTTGATTTTTTTTAAAGTGGTGTGTGTGTGTGTGTGTGTGGTTGTGTGTGTGTGTGTGGTGTAGTGTGCTGCGGGCATGTGTGTGTGTGCGTGTGCGCACACGCAGTGTGTTGCATGGTGTGTCATGCCTGCAGTGTGTGTATGGTGTTGTGCCTGCAAGGGTGTGTGTGTGTGTGTGTTGCTGCAAGGCATGTGTGTGTAGTGGTGTGTTGTGTTGTGTGTGTGTGTGTTTGTGTTGGTGTGTGTGTGTGTGTGTGTGTGTGTGTGTGTGGTGTGTGTGTGTGTGGTGTATGTGTGTGTGTGTGTGTGTGTGTGTGAGAGAGAGAGAGAGAGAGAGAGAGAGAGAGAGAGAGAGAGAGAGAGAGAGAGAGAGAGAGAGAGAGATCATGATCATAGAATGCACATGTATAAAAAGTTGATAATGTTGTAACTTGTTAGAAACAGGTTTTGCCTTTGTGTATACATGTAGTAGGTAGACTGCAAGTTGCAGCAGGCAACATGGGAAGAGAGGAGTCAGCTTGTTCTCCTTCTGGCTCCTTTGTTGTTGGCTTCTGCAGTAGCAACATTAACAGCAACAACAATGAAACATGGACAAAAAGCCATTTGTTGTTAAATTCCTCGGTGAAAGCAAACAGGTGTTGTGTGTTTATATTTTTGTGATGATGTGGATGGATGTGTGTGATGGTGGTGATTGCTGTGTGTTGTCTCTCTCTTCTGTCTGTCTGTCGTCTTCTGTCTCTCTGTCTCTCTCTCTGTGTTCTCTCTCTCTCTGTCCTGTCTCCTCTCTCTGTCTGTTGCAATCTTCTCTCATCATTCTCTCTCTCCTGTCTTCTCTCTGTCTGTTTCCTTACTCTTTATCTATCTTCTATCTATCTATCTGTCTCTTCTCCACTGTTGTCTTCTTATTTTCTTTCTTGTCTCCCTCTGTCTCTTCTGTCTGTCTGTCTCTCTCTCTGTCACACACACACACATCACACACTACCCACACACCACCACACACTCCACACACCCACACCATCACCCACATGCTCTTTTTCATTATCCTCGATATAAAAGTAATAATAATAAATACATAAAATCTCTCTCCTCTCTCTCTCTCTCTTAGCTTACACACCCATGCCACACTCACACCTACGCGCCGCTGCGCGCCCCATCACACACACTTACCAAGCACATTCACTCAGTCACAGGTGATTATACTTTAATATATTGTAATATCATGGAGGTGCCAGACTCCATTCCCCCCCCCGACTCCCTGAGGAGCCATTGAGACACTGCACTATTTTTTTTAAAAAACAATGTCATGAGCAAAGCGAATCTGGTGGAGCCCTCCCCTCTCTCTCTCTTGGTCGAAAAGGGTACATGTAGGTATGCTCATGACATCCATACCATAGGCCACAGTTGGCTCACTCTGCTACCAGGGTGTTTTTTTCTTAGATGGATGGCTTGATGAAAAAAAAAAGCTTGTGATTATTATGCTGTCTTATTCAATGTACCATCAGAAAATAAGTTTGACTTTGACCAGTGATGGACAGTTTTGTTTTAAACATGTGTGCAAGATGTACATATGCTTTCGACACGAGACCCAGCTTTAAGCCTTTTTAATAAAAATAAAAAATGTCTGATTTGCAACTAGAGGCTTGATATTGATCAGTGATAGAATGAGTGTGCGTATTTAATCTCCTGTGTGTGTTTATATACATGAAGGGAATTAAAACACTGACAGGTCTGCACTTAAAGTTGACCTGGGAGATCTTTAAAATGCTCACCCTTAATTCACCAGACACCGCCAAGATTCGAACCCTCGACTTCATGGGCCCATGGGATTGAAGTCGAACCGTCTTCACCACTCGGCTTTAGAGTCTGCCTTACCTTCACCGTGACCTATCCTGTAGTCCCTTGGACCGCGGGGGCACCAATGAAGATTTTGTGCTTCCTGCAGTCCTGTGCTTTCCATATCCATGGATGGATCGGTGGTCTAGGTGGTCACGCGCCTTGCCTAGAAAGCAAAAAGTCCGGGTCGGAGTGTGCGGGGTTCGTACCCCGTTTGGACCCAAAACTTTTTCCCCATCCATTAGACCCTGAGTGGTGTCTGGGCGCTAGTCTTTCGGATGAGACGATAAACCGAGGTCCCGTGTGTTACACATCACTATTAGCGCAAGTAAAAGAACCCACGGCAACAAGGGTTGTCCCTGGCAAAATTCTGTAAAAAAGCCACTCTGATAGGGAAACAAATTACACTGCATGCAGGAAAAAGAAAAAAAGAAAGAAAAAATGGTAAGCGCTGCACATGTGGCAATGCGCTCTCCCCCCGGGGAGAGCACCCGAATTTTCACGCAAGAATCTGCGTGACATAAAGTGGTTACAAAAAAAACAAAAAAAAAATATCAGATCATTCTAACTGGGTTCACCCAGTCACAGGCACAAAATCATGACAAGAGGTATCCAGTTTGAAGTAGCTTTATTTGTGTCCAGTTTGAAATAGCTATTTGTTCCATGTATAATTTAACTGTAGGGGAAATAAAACCCGCCATTTGCCTACAAAATCATAAAAATGGAAAAAAAAAATATTCAGGGGGGGGGGGGGGGGGGGGGGGGTAGCATGCGTCTAAAATAGGAGAAAGGGGAGGCTGGGAGGAAATGGAATAAATCGGAAGAGTTAAATAAAAATCAAGAAAAATTTTCGTTCACTCACATTGTGACCCATCTTCATATAAACATGCACACTTTTATAGATGCAGCCAGAAAAATATGTTGAAGAACCACCGTTCTAAAGCCATTCAACAACCTGTTAATTTGGTGTGTGTGTGTGTGTGTGTGTGTGTGTGTGTGTGTAAATAAACAAAACCCAAATACCCCCAGTGAAAAATACATATACATCACTGTGATTCAGAATCAGAGGCACTTTATGACTTCAATTTGAGATAGTGAGAGTGACGTGGTGACAATAACTGAAACATCACACCCTGAAAACTTGATCCATCTTCCTATTTTTTCCTGTTTTGCACATCAGTGCTCTTCTCTTTTCCTATGTATAGTTATTTTACGTAAACGTTGAACGTTGATATGTACACATCTTTTAATACTGTATCGGCAAGATGCGACACATTAGGTCTGTAGGCACACTCCTCGTGATCAGGTGAAAAAGTTCTATATCGGTTTGAAAAATCAGAATTTCTTTACGGTTTCAGTGAGTTGTCCCCCTTCTTTTCAAACGCAAAATTGACCACACTGGAGTGTTTATTTCATCAAACCACTGTGAGAAATGGTTGTGAGAGAGAGAGAGAGAGGGAGTAGAAAAATATCACAGAAATGCTGAAAATGCATCAATGTGCACATGGTGCACTCACAGACGTTCATATACACACACATATTCACGAACATGAAACTGTAGTAATTATTGGACAAAGAACGAAATTTCTCCAGCTTTCCAGAGGAAAGGGAGTACGAAAGTAGTAATTTTGTTGTTGCCTCTACCGAAATTAACATGTCTCTTTAAGACAAAGCAAACAAACAAACAAAAAAAAAGAAATCTATAAAATTTCAACAAAGCCACTGCACATTCACACATCGTTGTAAAATTGAGATCATTCAAACGAAATCTGGAAAAAAAAGAGTAAGTTTGAAAAATTCAAAGGTGTGTGTGTGTGTGTGTGTGTATGTGTGTGTAAGGAAGGGTATGAAGTACGAATAAAAACTGGGTTTTGACACTTTTGTATGAACTCAAAACCATCCCCCCCCCCCCTCCAGATTCTCTCTAAAAACTTACGTAAAATAAAAGAACAACTAACATCCAATATCGATTACTTCATAACTCCCTAAGACTTGCCTTACAGTTTAACTATCAACACATTTATAATTCATTACTCTATTGACGACAGTCAGAAAGCGTGGTTTGTTCCCATTTATACATACAAAAACAACCAAACAACAAAAAATCCCAAACAACAACAACAACAAAACAAGAATGAAGAACGAATCCAAGGCAGAGCAAGAGAAGAGGAGAGAAGAGAGAATGATTCGGGTGGACGCCAGTTGTCTATGTTCTCGGTGCGTTCCCCACACCTAGTACAGTCTTGAACGAGCCTATGCCGTATTTTCCGACTGCAACACATAGAACAGACATTATGTCAACATAGCATTACAAACAATACCCGTAAAGTAAGGGAGAAGGTTGTAGGAATGAAACGTTACACAAAAAAACAACATCGCACTTTTTTAATATATATTTTTTTACATTGGCTACAACACTGTACAGAATCTGCACAATACAATACAACACAATACAATACAATTCAATACAACACAATGCAATACAATACAATACAATACAATACAATACAATACAATACAATACAATACCAATAATGGATCGGTGGTCTAGAGGTAACGCGCCTGACTAGAAAGTGAAAAGTCCGGGTTGGGAATGTGCGGAGGTTCGTATCCCGTTTGGGCCCAAAACTTTTCATTAGACCATGAGTGGTGGTCTGAGTGCTAATCTTTAGGATGAGACGATAAACCGAGGTCCCGTGTGTTACACATCATTATTTAACGCACGTAAAAGAACCCATGGCAACAAGAGGGTTGTCTCTGGTAAAATTCTGTATGAAAAAAAAGCCACTCTGATAGGGAAACAAATACAATAATTGCGGACAGGAAAAAGAAAAAAAAATAATGGGTAGGCGCTGCACTTGTGGCGACGCGCTCTCCCCAGGGACAGCAACCCGAATTTGACAGAGAAATCTGCAGTGACATAAAGTGGTCTAAATTAAATTAAAAACAACAACAACAACTGCATTATCTCAATAAGTAGAGAAAGTTTGGCAAGAGTTTAAAATAACAATAATTGCAACATGAGGAGAGATAGATAGATAGATAACTTCAGACTTCAAATGTATTAAATGTTCATGAGAGAGAGAGAGAGAGAGAGAGAGAGAGAGAGAGAGAGAGAGAGAGAGAGAGAGAGAGAGAGAGAGAGAGAGAGAGAGAGAGAGAGAGAGAGAGAGGCAAGGCAAGGCAAGGCAAAATATTTATATTCGAGGGTAATAGATAAGCACTCGTGTGCTTTTTTACATCCAGTCCCCGCCCTTTTCAGGGATACATCAAGTTGAAAAAATACTAAACAATAAAGCTTTATGCAAACCAGACAACATACAAGAATAAGGACACATATATGATAAGGTAATAAAAAGCACTCGATCAGAAGACAAAAATCAGAAGTCACAATAAAAGATTTTGATAATGAAAGAATAGAAAAGTGTGTTAATAGGTAAAGAGCAAACAAGAGAAGAAATAAACAACTGAAAACATCAATCCACCACCATCTGTCAAAAATTATACATGTGACATAAATCATACATTTGGATAAAAGGGGAAATTTTTAAAAAAAAAACTAATATCCTTAATTGGAGGGGGGGGGGGAGATACTGCCACATAAAAATATAAATAAAATCAACAATTATAATGATCCAAATACCAAAAGTAAGGAACCATACCAAGTATCAAACAAGAGAGAGAGAGAGAGAGAGAGAGAGAGAGAGAGAAGAGAGAGAAGAGAGAGAGAGAGAGAGAGAGAGAGCATTGCAATAATAGAAACATAGAAGAACATCCGCCTATTACGATATTTCGATATTCTAAGGATAGCTGCAACAACACGGACAAGGGATTTTATACAGGCAGCATCTTAACAATCGAAACAGAGAGGAGGCATGCAGAAGATCAAAGTGTGCATATCAAATAAAGACACTGTAATAATGCAGCGTTCGGTGGGTTATGGAAACACAAACATACCCAGTATACATCCCCGAAGTCGAAATGCAGCTACCTTCACAGTAGGCAAAACCATTCACAGACGCAAAAAATATCACCGTTGGTGAACCTTAGATCTCTAGCCAAGGAACGAAAAAGGAAAAGTCAAAAAGACGAGTGACTGTTATTGGTAATGACAATTGTAATTGCCCTTCAAGGTGATTAAAGTGTTTTGACTTGACTTGACTTGACTTGATATCATGACAAGGTAAAGTAAAGTAAAGGTATCCCATAACCTAAGCGGTTGTAGCAGCTGGAGCGAGGCATCAGAGACCTCAGCTTATCATGACTCCTGACTGTAAAATCGTAACCGGTGGTAAAAAAAACAAACAACTCGCGTAGAGCATGGCAGCAGAGAATCCTCAGAGGAGAAGCCCCCTTCAAACAAGTGTTTCGGGCCTTTAATCTTCCTTACACTCTAGGGAGGCCGGCCCACATCCAGTTCATGACTCTGGATGTCTCTCTGCTGCCCCTATATGGACATTAACCTATGACCTACTACAAAACAACGAATCCTAAATGACGTCACGATGACGTCACGAGACTCACACTGGGTGGGAGCGGGCTTCTCCGTCAGCCAGTAGCGGAAATTCTGGCGAGCTCTCTGCTGGAATTCGTTGTTCAGCCAGGATTTGCGGATGTTGGTGGAGGGCTTGCGGAGGCCCCAGGTTCCCTGGCAACTGACCACGAAGCTGGGCAGTCAGCAGCTCGTTGAAGGAAGGGTCCGGAAGACGTTTGATGCCCCCCTCTGACGTCACCAGGAAGCGAGCGGCCGGATTGGCGGTTTTGGGGGCCAGGGGCGCTGTCAGGGAGAGAAGAAGAAGAGGGTGATAAAAGTGATGATGAGTTTAAGATATGGAGAATTGT